>OZ037752.1:10216806-10816806 GCA_964035475.1 Salix caprea
AAAAACATAAAGAAAAATGTTAAAAAAAATGGCTTCAAAGATTAATCATATTGCGTGTATTATGGTCCGGAAACCCGATTATTAAAAAACACAAACAAAAACAAAGAAGCCCGATAAAAAAAAAAAAAAAAAAAACCTTTTCAAACAGTAAAAAAAAAAACCTTTTCAAACAAAAACAGTTCATTTCTGTTTGAAAATGCAGCCTGAGAGATTCGAACTCTCGCTGCGGGGGAAGGGGTAGCCGCACGCCTTAGCCACTCAGCCATGCGACACATTGTGCAGTTGTAGCATACAAATAATAATTATATTAATTCTCCGCAATTCCATTTCCGTGATTGTGGCTGGCGTGATTCGAACTCTTGCGTGAACCTTTGCAGCGCACACTTTAACCACTCGGCCAAAGTCAGTTCGCTGTTGTTTTAGCCTGTAAATATTAGTTATCGTATTCTAACGTTTTACTATTACAATCCACAGTGCATCTGAGTCTTAATGAGCAGTGCTATGAACAGTTAAAAACACTATTCCAAAACCCATTCTGTTTTAGCTTATAGTGTAATAGTTATCTTATTCTAACGTTTTACTATTACAATCCACAGTGCATATGATTCTTGATGAGCAGTGCTATGAACAGTTAAAAAAAAAGTTCCAAAACCCATTCTGATTTAGCTTATAGTGTAATGTAATTTTCAAAAAAAAAAACTTTTAATAGTTTTCTGATATGGTAGCTGCTGCATGGTTTTATAACAAATATTAAGCAGGAATTTGTTGAGTGAAAAAAACAAGGTGGGGCTCTGGAAACCTCAAGATGGAATTATAATTTACAACTTTACATGGAAGCAGCAGCAGTTAAAAACTAACAATTGTTTGATTTGTACTATGATTCAAAACTGTTTTACCTGATTTAAAAAAAAGTATTAATTTTGTTTTAGTTGTTTTTTTAGTATTTTTAGATTATTTAGATGTACTAATATTAAAAATAATTTATAAAAATAAAAAAATATTATTTTAATATATTTCCAAATAAAAATATTTTAAAAAACAACTATGAATCTCTTGAAAGCTAAGCAATCATTTTATTTTAGAGGGGGGGAACTTGGAAAGACTTGTAATTAAGTATTGTAAAATGTTTCCTTATTAGCTCAAAATTCTGAGAAAGTAGGAAATTGTTAGGTTAGAGATTGATCGTGACATGATCTTTTTAATCGTGACATGATCAGGGCGATCGACCTGGGGAAGGCGTGTGTTGTTCTTTTTATATATTGGATTCTCTTGATTATGACAGACTAACTCGTAAAACATATTACATGCCAAATATAATAAAAATATAAACACTCATGCATGAAACTATTTTTGAAATGATGTGCAGACACCAATGACATGGAGAAAAGTCTAGTCCACAGGGTGTTTGAGACTACTTTTAGAAAATGATTTTAGAAAAGATTTAAAAAAAATGAAAATTTATATTTTTATTTTATTATTTCAAATTAATTATTTTTATTAATTTTAGATCATTTTGATGTGCTGATATCAAAATAATTTTAAAAAATAAAAATATATCATTTTGATTCATTTCTTAACAAAAATTTTTTTCAAAAATAACCTCAACCACACTCTTAAACAGTCAACAAGTAATGTAAGAGTATGATACAGCCGAGGAAGCTTAGATTGTGTAAGATCCAAAGAGATGATAGGCGAGAATGTTTGTTAATCCTATTGTTTCATAAACTACTTAAATGATTTTTATTAATAAATTTTGTATCGAAATATCATATTATAAGGTGAGAATGTTCGTTAATTCTGCAGTTTCATAAACGCTAGTTTTATTAATTTGTTCTCCATCAAAATATCATATTATACATAAAGTGAGAATGTCATCGTATTTTTAGATCATTTTATTGTACTGGTGTCAAAAATATTTTTTTCTTAAAAAAAAGATAATTTCGATGTATTTCTAAACAAAAAATATTTTCCAAAACAATCTCAACCATACTAACAAGTAAGAATTTAATGTGGTTGGATTAGTCTTGATATCCTTTCACTCTCACGATGGCATATGTGATGTTATAACCTATGGTTTGGAATTGATTTCCATTTTCTTCCTTTTCTCTTTTGACTTTGATTTTCATGTGATTAGTTAGCATTTGTGCTTTATGGATAGAAAAACAGAAATAGCAATGACTGTATTTTTTTAACAAAAATATATTTATAATGTCCTAAAAAATCCAAATAGTTAAGGCAGTAAGAGGGTTTATATATTGGATAACTTGTTAATCTTTTAATTATGATAATTTGATCTATAAAATTGTAAATTTCAAACGAAAAAGATTTTCAGTTGAAAAAATATTAAAAAATAATATATATTATTTATTGGAACCTCACCTGATAATTTAAGTTATTAAGCGAGATGATTATTTGACAAAGAGCATTAAGGATTAATCTAGGTTTGGAAGGTTTGTCCTGACTCGCTTGATTTTTTTTAAAATGTTTTGTATGTCTTTTAATTTTATCATTCAATACCTATTCAATTAGAGATTGAACTCCTTTTATTTTATTTTAATAATCAATATCAGACCGATTGTAGATTAACTTTACTTTTTTAATCCCATCCTTGAAGGTTTGAGTTTTTTGGTGGTGGTCCTTGTAATTTTCTTAAATATCCTGTCTATTCATTCATTTTGGTTTTGTTACTTTGACTGCAGGTTTGATGCATTAGCTTGAAATAGTCTTGATTCTTTCTAGGTTTTTTTATCACTATTATTATCCAATATTTGTCGCGTTCTATCCTTCAAGCAATTGTTCTAGAATTGAACCTCGTAATGTTTTTCAGCTTGACTTTGATTGTCTTGCTCGATTTACTAGTTGTTTTTTTTGCTCTTTTAAATTGATTTTTTTTCTTAATTCCTTTATATTTGATTTGTCTGGAATTGGAGAAAAATAATACAAGGGCAACATAGGAAAAAAAATAATTCAGTATGGGTTGTAATAGCTACCCAAATTTGTTTTCTTTTTTTGCTCTTTAGTTTTTCTTGTCACTTGATTTTTCTTCTTCTTTTTTATATTTTTAATTAAATAGATATGACGTTAAGTTTATAATTTGATTTTGGTTGATTTTATTCGTCACTCTTGCTATGTTAGAAATAAACTTTAACGTTGACCTAATATTTAATTAAACAAAACAAAATTTATTTTTATTAACTCAAGTCAATTAAAACCTGAGAGTTTCTATTCCAAACTAACATAAATATTTTTCTTTTATCTCACCTACTCAACCCAATCTTTTTTTATTAAAATTAACAAATTTATTATTAATTTTTACATGCACAGTCAACCCCCCCTCAAAATCTCTCTATACAAGGCTTCTCCTAACGCTGCCCCTTCCAAATACATCTTCAACGTTTCCTTCTGCTCCTTCTCAGATGCGCGGCGCAAGCAAAGCTCAAAACAAAAAAAAAATGTTTCTGAAGCTGGACCTCGTAGCCTTGCCATCCAACAATCTCAAGTCTTCCAAAGTATTTGCAGCCTCCACCATGCAGCACTCCACTGCCGCGCGTCATATGCACAAACACATATATGCACAAACACATCAGTATCTCTATTTTCTCTGTTTCTCATCATCAATCCAGCTCTGCCTTATCATGGTACCCAGTAGGCGCATCTGTATCATAAATATCATCAGGGAACACCCAGGCTAGGCATTAGGCCTGTGATGCCTGCCCTGTACCTCTCTCTCTCTCTCTCTCTCTCTCTCTCTCCTCGTTTTGAAATATGAAAATCAGCCCCCCAGCTAGGGTCCCTGTCCAATCCATGTCCTGCTCTCTCTCTCTCTACCTCTCTCTCTCGGTCTCTCCTGGTTTTGAAATAAGAAAATTTCCTTTCTTGATTCTCAAATCCACTGACTTCCCTCTAAAATAAGGTGATCCACAGGAGACGCGACGGGACATTATTATTTTACGTGGCCACTCCTCCACTGCTGCCTGCTTCTAGGTGAGACGTGAGATCACGAGGCGGCGCACGAGATCTTGACCTCAAAATCAAAAGCTTCCCCTGCACTTGCCCAATTTGAAAAAAAAAATTTTAATTATGTTCTTACCCAATTTGAGACACACATTAAAATATTTCGTAGTGACAATGGTTGAGAATTTATTTCTCTTCGCACTTTTTTTAATGATCATGGTGTTATTTTTCAACATTCTTGTTTTTATACACCCCAACAAAACGGGGTTGTGGAACGTAAACACCGTCACATTTTACAAGTAGCTCGAGCATTAAAATTTCAGGCTAGTCTCCCTAATAATTTTTGGGGAGAGTGTGCTCTTACTGCTGTACACATTATAAATCGACTACCCTCACCGGTTCTTTCTTTTAAAACACCATTCGAACTTCTTTATTCAAAACCACCTTCATTTTCTCATTTACGTGTTTTTGGCTGTTTAACTTACGCTACTAATGTCCATCCTTCCCATAAATTTGATAATCGTTCCATACCGTTAATTTTTATTGGTTATCCTGTTGGTCAGAAAGCCTATAAATTATATGATTTATCAAATAAAATTTTTTTTACAAGTCGCGATGTTATTTTTCATGAGATGGTCTTCCCTTTTGCTTTGCCTCCACACTCACAACCCGACCCATCATCAAATTTCGGCCCAATACCCATCCCGACCCATGAACACTTTGATTCTTTCACATACCCACCAACACCACCAAACACATTACCCGACTCCCCTCCTCCACCAGACAATACTCCGCTCCCACCTTCCGCTTTCGAACATCCACCTCTACCTTCCCCACCTCAACCGTCATCCCATGACTTAGCTCCCATTCGGCGTTCCACCCGACCTACGGCTCCACCAGCCAGGCTTCATGACTACCTCTACTCCACCGTTTACTCATCCCAATCATCATCCTTGTTACCAGGTCCGGTTAAAGGTACGAAATATCCACTGGCTAATTTTGTCTCTTATCACCGGTATACACCTGCTCTTCATTATTTTTCTGCTCAGATTAGCTCCGCCACTGAACCACGATCCTATTCAGAGCCTACTTCTAATCCTAAATGGCAAGCAGCGATGGCATCTGAACTAAAAGCTCTCCAGGAAAATGGTACTTGGACTCTCGTCCCTCTTCCGGCTGGAAAGTTCCCCATTGGTTGCCGTTGGGTGTTTAAAATCAAACACCAATCATATGGTTCTATTGAGCGGTACAAAGCTCGGTTAGTCGCCAAGGGCTTCACTCAATTGGAAGGTGTTGATTTTCAGGACACATTTTCTCCTACTGCCAAAATTATTTCCGTCCGCTGCTTACTTGCTTTGGCTGCTTCTCACAAATGGCCAATACATCAGTTGGATGTAAATAATGCCTTTCTCCATGGCGACTTAACGGAAGAAATTTACATGTCACCACCACCTGGACTTCGGCGACAGGGGGAGACTGAAATGGTATGTCGCCTACACAAGTCCTTATACGGTTTGAAACAGGCCTCTCGCCAATGGTTTGCCAGGTTTTCAGAGGCTATTTGCTCCGCAGGTTTTGAACAGTCACGAGCTGACTACTCTTTGTTCACCAGAAAACAAGGCAAATCATTTACTGCCCTGTTAATATACGTGGATGATATTTTGATTACTGGAAATGACATTACTAGTATTGATGCAACTAAGAAATTTCTGCACAGTAATTTTCGCATCAAAGAACTCAGTAATTTGAAATACTTTCTTGGCATTGAGGTGTCCACTTCTAAAAGTGGAATATTTATTTCACAACGTAAGTATGCGTTAGAAATAATTGCGGATGCAGGACTACTGGGATCAGCCCCGATTGATACCCCTATGGAGAGAGGATTGAAATTATCAGATGAAAGTGATTTGCTTAAGAATTCCAGCCAGTATAGAAGGCTAGTCGGCAGATTGATTTACTTGACTATTTCTAGGCCTGATATAACATATGCTGTACATGTCTTTAGTAGATTCATGCATCAGCCTCGGAAATTGCATATGGAAGCAGCACTTCGAGTTATCAGATATTTGAAAGGAGCTCCTGGTAAAGGTCTATTTTTTTCTTCAAATAATGATGCTAGATTAAGAGCTTATTGTGACTCAGATTGGGCAGGTTGCCCACTTACTCGGAGATCCACTACCGGTTACTGTATCTTTCTTGGGCCCTCATTAATATCTTGGAGATCAAAATGACATAAAACAGTTTCTCTTTCTTCAGCCGAGGCAGAATATCGAGCAATGACGGGAGAATGCTGTGAGTTAACTTGGCTTCGTTCCCTGTTGACAGATTTGGGTCTCTCCCACGAAGAGTCTGCTTTGTTATACTGTGATAATCGGGCTGCTCTACACATTGCAGCCAATCCAGTTTTTCATGAACGAACAAGACACATAGAAATGGATTGTCACTACATTAAAGACAAAATTCAAGATGGATCGATAGTTACGAAGCATGTGAACTCTGCACACCAACTGACAGATATCTTGACAAAGCCTCTGGGAAAAGATTTATTTGTTCTTATGATTCGCAAGTTGGGAGTGCAAGATATCCACTCTCCAACTTGAGGGGGAGTGTTGAAGAAATTGTACATTTCAGTTATTCACTTTCTGTTATGCAATTCAGTTACATTATACAGCACATAGCACAAGCCTTGCATGGCTAAATTGTAGGCATAATCAGTTCAAATACTTGTACAAATTCTAAGCTCAACAGTCAATACAATACACAATATTATTCAGTCTTTTCTTACTTTCTAATTTCTACATTTATAAGCATGTTAATGGAAGATGGAAAGGTGGAATGGGAACCGGCAAGCCTTTCGATTCCTGGGAGCTGCGAAGTGGGGCTCGGCAATCACTAATGGCACCAAAAGTTCATCATTACTCATTGATACTTAAAGTGGTTATATAAACGAAGCAGCAAAAACGCCTCCAAAGTTCAGTGTGCACAGGGTTTGCAATGGAAGTTGATTTGGCTCGCATAGAATAGGCTTCTCTTCAAGTTCTATGTCTGTCACGTGCAGGTCACATGAGGAAGTGACAATGCGCTGATGCCGTGCGGGAGATGCATATCTGTCAGCTGAGAGGTCAAGTCCAGCCGCCTGCGTCAGCAACGGGTCAACTCAAGTCGAAGTCTGTGCCACCCAGATTGTAATGGAATCAGTTAGGTTACAATGTGTGGTTAAATAATTAGTTCCTGGTATTTAAGTTAATTAAGTTACAACTTACAAGAGCACAGTGTCAATAATTGCCGATTGTGGCTGAGAGAATGAGTCGATAAGGTTTGTTAGCTTAAGATAAGCTGAGTAGTTGGGTATGATATTGGTTCCTTTAAACCCGGGAAGTTGTTATTTGCTTTCTTTATATTAAGCCAGGAGTCATGAATAATATAATCATATTATTTGAAAGAATTTCCTAATTTCAGAGACCAACTCATTTTAGAGAACACGAGCCATAAACCCGCGCTTCGCCGCAGGAATTAATTTTTTTTTTATCTAGATTTAGTACATAATTTTGTATTTTGTATTTTGGTTTTTGGTTTATATTCTTTTATTTTTTTTAATTTAGTTTTGATCTCTTGATTTTTTTCGGTCCTTTTAAGATAGTTTTAAATTTTTTATTTGTATCTATACACCTTTGCTCTTTGTTTAGATTTTTAATTTTAATTTTTATTTGTATTAAATTAATGTGAGATTTTTAAAGAAAAGTCAGCTCAATTTTTTTTATATATTTTAAGACATTAATATGAAAAAATATCACGATATATAATTAATCTCTCCTATTTTTTTAAGGAAAAAGTCCCAAAAAGAATATATATATATATATAAAAATTTAGGACTATTAACAAATTGTTACATGTTAAAAAATTTGGTGCTGATTATGGCAAAATGCAAGGTAATTTTTTATTTTATTTATGTAGATAATTTGGCATAATTTTTTTACATGTCTTGTCTATATGTGGTTTCGTATATTTTTTTCATGATATAAAATTTGAAATATCGTATATAAAAAAAGACGTAGAAGTTATTCTTCACAAAAATAACATTGACAAACAAATTTTTATCACAATTATTATAGCTGTCATTATAAATATTATTATACAAAACTAATATTCTAATTATTATTGGTCATACTATCGATGACACCGTAATTATTGTTTGAATAAAAAATATTATTTTTTATGTTTTAAGATTTATCCCATATTTTTTTATATTCAACATATTTTAAAATATTGATACTAAATTATTATTTTTTACAAATAATAAATAGGTCATTTGAACAAAATGGCAAAGGCTAGGGGCGGGGTCTTTGGTCCCCGAAAAAGTGACTCGCCGGGTGCCCAGTCCCTAGCCTCCAGCCTTTGCCATTTGCATAAAGTTGAAAAATTAATTAAGAAGATAACGTCTAATTATTTGTATTAATTAAAAAGGTGAGTTACCACCACATAAAATGTGCATTAAAGAAGAAAAACAATGATAATTTGGGAAAAGCAAAGCTAAATATTTTCTCTAGCTTTTCAACACGTTCAAACGCAAACACATACAAAAATTAAAGCAATTACAAAAGTCAGGAGAAGAGATATTAATAATCAATTAAACAGATATATAATTATGAGATCCTTGACCGCTGCTTTGATTCTCTACCGACATGAGTCCCATGAATACAAAGACTTGCAATCTGCAACCTGTCAAAGGATGAGTCAGGTTTCTATGAAGAGATTGCTGGCTCTCTAGAAGAATCCACTACCACACCTGAATTGATAAATTTAATTTTTCAGTTTTTCTCTTTTATTCATAATCATAGGCAACGATTATTCTACCAGGCAGAGAAAAAGGTTTTTTAGGCCGAGTAGAGAAGTGTCATTTCAGTCTTTATTGCAGCATTCCATGCCCTCGTCACTGCCATGTTCAAACATAAATTGAGCCACCTCTCTCACAGAACCAGAGGGATGATGACCCTTCTTTTAGGGTCAATCCACGTGATCTTCGTTTCCCAACTTTGTGTGTCTCTATTGTGAATGTTTAAGCTCATTTAGCTTCTGTATAATTTTGTAAAATATAATTTTTTTTTAAAAAATACCCAACATGCTATAAATATCTTCTTCTTCGCTAAAAATCAAGATTTTCTTTTACTTATCATGAGATTGCTCGATCCACCCATCCTCGCAGAAAATTACATGCATTCGTTCATCCATCTGTCTTTCACTAACAGTGCATGAAAATAATTAGGTGAACTGCAGTTGTGCTTCTCGAAGTAGTTTTATTACCAGTGCGTTGGGCGGCCTTTAAATTTTGTCGATGTTAATTAATTAGAATGTGCTAGACACTGCTTCCTGAGAAGAAAATTTGTGTGCTGAGCAGGCTTTAAGTCATGTTAAAATTAATTAGATGGCATATCTTATATCCAAACGTTTTGGACAGATGATGTGCGGTTGCGAGAGCTATTAGCTTTAGCTTTTAGGAACATTGGTGTGCTTTTTTTAGTCGAGCATACTTCTTTTTTCTCAAAAGCTGCAGAGCATTAAATACAGTCATCATAAATATTAATGCTGCATATATTTTAATGGATATTTATATCCATCTTATTTTATAGAATAGCTAAACCCGCAAAAGTTGTATTTAGTTTTGAATTGGAATAACATTGATTTCTTGGCTGTGAAAAGCAGATCTTTCTCCTCTTTGCTCTCCTCTAAAAGCTTCCCACCTGCGATGCATGGTCCTTATCTGGAGAAAATAATGAGCACGCAGTAAACAATCTCATTCATTTATGGACAATAATGATAATAAATTTGTTTGATTGTATTCAATTTTCATCAATATTATCTATTTTATCAAAATTGCATTACATTTTAAAAAGAAATCTTCTGTTTTATATTGGTTGAATTATATCAAATCTAACTGATGCAATTTTTGTGGGTTTATGACGGATATACTGGCTTATGTGAATTGTTGGTTAAAGGAGGTTTTCAATTTATTTTTCAATAAAAAAATTATTTTAATAAAAAAATATTTTGAACCAAATATAATCCTTACCTTCCTTTAGTGCATTCTCACTGCGACTAATCTGATTTTTCCAAAGAAGACTTTTTACAGGAGCCAGATTTTAACTTCTTTGACATTGAGTACCTTGTAAAATTTGTTGATGAGATTTTATTGGTTGGTTCTATTTTATGAAACCAGGTCAAAATGAATATGATTTACATTAATTTACTCTTCTTCCAGTACGTCAAGGGTAGCACTGGATTTATCTGCTTTCTTTCCCATATATTTATAACTGGGTCAAGGCATGCAATCCCTATTTAGAGTAAACCAATGTTGTAACCGAGTTTTTAGAAATAATTCAAAAATAGAAATAGAGAGAGAAAGATCGTCAATGGCATTTGCAGAGAGTTTCAAGCAAGAAAAAAGATGCATATTCTTTTCATCTGTTACACATGGAGAGAACCTAAAATCTTTACACAGCAAACAAAAACATGGGTTTGGAGATATTTCTCTGAAAAGCTTGCTTGATCATGATGTGCGCTTGTTCATGGGAGTATCGATTGTCATCATCGAGTTGCTGTAAAAAAACAATATTTGACAACTTTATCTTCAAATCAGCATCGACTTTAATATCCTCCTTGTTTAACTCATTCAACAAATCAGACGTTGCCATGTATCTGTAATCTTTATCCTTGCCTGTCATCTGCAAGCAAAGCAAAACGAATCAAAATATAACTGTTGGAACACCCAAAATAAATACAATTACCTATCACCAACTGAAAGACTCAAACAAATCATCACACAGAATTTGCAAAACCAGCCCTAAAAAGACACAGTTAATGAAATCAAATACAAAAAAAATACCGTACCTTCTCCAGAATACCTGTCATTTGTAAATTCGCCATCTTTGTGAAACTAAATGACCAACACTCTGCTAATTAGGATCACACCTAAAGCCAATATTCTGTAATATCACAATGTAGTCACAACAACAACAATATTGAATTTGATGTCAAATAACAAAAAAGAAATGGAGCTAATAATTAATCCACAATAAGCACTAATTAAAAGAAATGAAAGTTATCGTGACCTTTCGCTTTTGAATCTGTAGGGAAGAGGAGAGATTTTCTGTGTGGTGATGTCGGTGTCTACTTTCACAGTTTGTGGCGAGGTTAGTAGAAATCTGCAAGGGAGAAGTTTGCAAGACATGGAATCTACGAAGAGGTGTCTAGTGAGAATTTTTTTTTGGTTGAGAGAGAGCTTTGATTTCTTGATTGAAACTACGGTATTCGCAGTTGATATTTAGAAAAGGGGAGAGGAACGAATAAAGCCTTGAATTTCTCCGAATCATTACAATTGAATTAATGTTGAAGCAGCAGATGAGAGTGCAGCGCGAAGCAAGAGATCAGGGGTCAGATTTCTATAGTTGATGTGATGTTCTGGAATCCATCCTTATCTGCTGAAAATCTTTAAAGTTATCTCCTGTGTTTTGGTTTCTACTTTAGACCAGCGTCGTCTGTTCAGTGGCGTCGTGTTTGTAGAAATGTATTTGCACGACCGAGCTCATGTAGGTTCAAAGTAACAAATCAAACATCCAGTCTACAGTACATATTAGTGTAAGTAAACAGTAAGTGAACGATCTTTTTTAGCTTCTTTACTGATTACTAATAGTTAATTGCCCGTACTTCGTTGTGGGCCTAGCAAATATTTTTTTACTTGTTGGAATTAAAATAATTAATAGATTTTGCTAGTTTAAAAATAAAATAAAATATCTATACATGCAAGGTTTGATATAATAAAATACATCTTATTAGAACAATAGCAACATCGAAGGTTTAACACCTATAAATATCATTATTATTATTGTCAAAACAATAAAAAAAAATTAAATTATTTCGAGGAGAAAAAAACTCAAAAATATTAATAAAAGAAATCAGGAGAAAAACTACTACTACTATTATAATAATAATTATTGCATGAATAATGAAAAAATAAATTCAATAAAAGAATAAAAAAGCCCAAAAACTTTAACAAAAGAGCAAAAAAATAAAAAAATATTAGCTAAAATAATTATTTGACGTGAAAATAAATAAAAAAACTAATGAAAAAGCCAAAAGAAAAAACAAAGGAAAACAAATAAGAAATATCAATTTTTAAATGATCATAAACACAAACTAAAATTTAAGACAATTTTTTTGGAAAAAAATGTTATCTCAACAAATGAAAAAATAATAAAAATCAAAAACCAAAATTAAAGGCACATATATATATAAACATAGAAAAAAATAGGAGATATGTAAGAACTATAAAAAATTAAAGGAATTACAATAAAAAAATCAAAAGTATAAGGGCTGGAAAAATATTAATGATTTAAAAAAAAAATTAAAAATCAAATAAAGTATAACATATATACATGCAAGATTTGATAAAATAAAACACATTAACACACCATATTATAACAACAGGAACATCGAAGCCTTAACATCTAAAAATATTATTATTATTATTGCTAAAACAATAAAAATTATTAAATTATATTGACGAAAAAAATCAAAAATATTTAAAAAATAGAAAGCAAAAAAAAAACTCAAATTATTATTCTTATTGCGTTAATAATAGAATTCAATATATGAAAAAAAATCATTAACTTTAACAAAAAACAAATGAAAAAAATAAAATTATAAGCAAGATAAATATTTTGACTTCAAAATAAATAAATAAAAAGTAATAAAAAAACAATAAAAAAAAAGATAAAAGAGTACAGCTCAAAAAACAATCAAAAGAAAGAAAAAAGAAAGGAAAAAAATAAAAAAATAAAATTATAAGCAAGTTAAATATTTTGACTTCAAAATAAATAAATAAAAACTAATAAAAAAACAATAAAAAAAAGAAGATAAAAGAGCACAGCTCAAAAAACAATCAAAAGAAAGAAAAGGCAATTAAAAGGCAGACATGTCCGCAGCAATGAAATTTCAACGTGTGTCGCGCAGTGTAAAATTTAAAATTTGTTGGCCGAGGGATTCGAACCCCTGCGCGCTCAGCGAACCTCTCGGCCACAGCCACCCATCTGTCTATCTCCACCAAAGAAAATAAAAATATAAGGCCAGTGTAAAAAAAAAAAAAAAAGGAGCACAAACTCGCGCGAAGCAGGGAGACAAATTGCGAGTCCACAGTAGTTTACAGTCTGCGTGAACAGTTAGATTCCGAGCTCTTTTAGCTCTTTACTTAACGAGCTGTATGCCCGCGCGATGCGCCGGGGTTTTTTTTATCTATGTAGAAAATTGATTGTTTTTATATGTATTGTATTTAATTATTTTAATATTTAATTAGTATAATTATAATTGATAAAATCTGTATAATCAAAATGGAAAGTGATTTGTATATTTTGTAATTGCAGATAACGTATGTAATTTTTTTTCTGATTTTTTTTTCTCAGTAATATTAGATTTGACACATTATAAAAAAAAAATCCACAAATAAACTTATATTTTATATGTGGTATAATTAGTTATTTTAATGTTCAATTACTAAAATTGCAATAGATCAAATATGTTAGAAATGAGTTTTTTGTGTGGTATAATTAGTATGCTTGCCCGCGCATTGCGTCAGGGTTTTTTCTATGTAGAAAAATAATTGATTTTTTATATGCTGTAATTAGTTGTTTAAATATTTAATTAGCAACATTATAATAGATAAAATATGCAATAAATTAATTTTTTACCAGCCTAAAAGGAATAGTGTAATCGAAATGGGAAGTGGTTTGTATATTTTTTAATTGTAGATAACCTAGGTAAATATGTCAAAAAAAAATTAGTTGTTTTTTTTCCTCGGTAATATTACATCTGACACATTAAAAATAAAAATATTGTAAATTTTTGAAGAAATAAACTAAATTTCTTTGCATGCTATAATGACTTATTTGCCGTATAAAAGGAATAGTGTGATCGAAACGGGAAGTGATTCGCATAATTTTTGACAGGAATAGTGTAATCGAAATGGGAAATGGTCCGTATATTTTTTAATTGTAGATAACCTAAGTAAACTTGTTAAAAAAAATTAAGTTGTTTATTTATCCCAGTAATATTAGATTTAAACTATTAAAAATGAAAATATTGGAATTTTTTTTTTAAGAAATAAACTTAAACAAAAGAGTATCAAATTTAAATTGTAAGCCACAATTTTTTTATATAAGGTTTATTAATCATATGATTATATTAAATATATTTAAGAATATTGATATTAATTTTAAAAAAAAAACAAATGCTAGGTCATTTTATTCTCTCTCTATATATATATTTAGGCGATAATATTAAATAAATATTAAAACATATAATTAGTCTCACATACTTTATAGAGTAATCGAAATGAGAAGTGGTTCGTATATTTTTTAATTGTAGATAACCTAGGTAAATTTGTCAATATCTATTTTCATAAGTTGCTTTTGTTCCTCAGTAATATTCGATCAGACATATTGAAAATAAAAATATTGTAATTTGTTTTTAAATATGAACTTAATTTTTTTGCGTGCTATAATTATTTATTTGCCGTCTAAAAAGACATTCTAATGGAAACGGGAAGTGACTCGTATATATTTTAATTGTAGATAATGTAGGTAAATTTGTCAACTTTTTTTTTTGAGATGTATTTTTTTTCCAGTAATATCAGATCTACAATATTAAAAATAAAAAAACTGAAAATTTTTGTAAAGAAATAAACTTAAATAATAGAGCACAAAATTAAATTTTGAAGCCAAATTTTTTTTTAGATAAGATTTATTCATCATATTATTATATTAAATGTATTTAAAAATACTGATATGAATTTTAAATGCATAAATATTTCGATCTCTCTTCTTCTACATGACTCATGCAGATACTGAGATACATAGTTTTAAATTGTTTGTGTGTGTGTGAAACTGTAATCTCCATAACCAAACCTGATAATTAATCAATATTAACTGTAACTCCTCACATGGCCTGCTTAAATAATATATATATATATATGAGATTTCTTCCCACCTCTCTCATCAGCATCTTTGGGAAAAGGATATGTGTAAGAATGATCCCTCTGGATGAAAGTCACCATGGTTTTACCGACATATTTTACATTATTGGTGAATAATCCATTTTTATGTGAGCCCGCAGCTCGAAATTGCTTTTAGGTTACGGTCTTCATTATTATCTTCTTCTGTTTTTCATGATTAAATATCCTAAATGGCTAATTGGTCAAGAACTATCATCAACTTAACTTCCAGTCAATAGAGACTGAATCCCTATCCCTTTTCTAATCTGATTTAGATCCCTAGCCTTTCTATCACCTGCAATATCATCCTTTCATCCAATCCGATAAGTTTATTTAAGTTTATGTACAGACATCTGGAATCTTCACCTCCTTACAGAAGCTTCTCATCCCTCTTTTTCTTGTTTCTTCTATATTGTAATAAAGATTTTGAGGGAACTTGATTCAAAGGACTGTTTTGCATCGGCATCGCCTTCTCATACTCGAATACAACACAAGATGAGGTTTTCTCTCTCCGTGAATATTTAAATATCACTTCACATCGGCGGTTGGGGAGAGCTGATAGAGAACTAGTATTTTCTATTGATGAAGAAGTCTTATCATCAGTCGTCTTTGTCTGCCTCTTCCTTCGTGTATACTGCAATACTGTCTTTGTGGGAATTGTTTCAGATCGGCGGTTGGGGAGAGCTGATAGAGAACTAGTATTTTCTATTGATGAAGAAGTCTTATCATCAGTCGCCTTTGTCTGCCTCTTCCTTCGTGTATACTGCAATACTGTCTTTGTGGGAATTGTTTCAAAAGCATTTTTATCGATTGCTCCTCTTTGTACATTCATCAAAATATGATCTCCCTTGGCAGCAGAATCATGCTCGAGAGCCATACTTTATCTATTTTTTTTTTACCTGCGACAAAAATTCTAGGCTAGGAAGCTAGAAATAAAAGAATGCTAAATCATCACTAAAAATAATATTTAGAATACTAACACCAACCAATTAAAAATAAAAAATAAATAAAAATACGACATTCACTATAAATAAATTAAAATATTATCTAGTTGGTTTTTATCTTTTTCTTTGCAAAATGAAAATTTTAATTAATTTAAAGAATGCAGCCAGAATTTATAGGTGATTGTGAACACTCAACATGGACCAATTTCTAAACTGAATTTGGAAGAAGGAAACCATAGAAGAAGAAAAACACGAGCTTTATCAGAGCAATAGCAAAATCAAATGAAACATATAACAGTTACTTTCAAGGAAAAAATGAAACAAGATAAAAGCAGAGCAAAGAGAAGAGAAAGAACCTGAGAGAAATCCCCTCGATTTGAAAGCAGAGTGTGAAAATGGTGAAGAAATGAGCAGGACAACAAGAGACAAAGGGAAGTCTTGTTTGCGCTTTCTTGCAAGGATTACCGTTTAAGATGTGATGTTATGACTTATGAGAGTATGAGGAAGGGCTCTGCTCCAGATTTTGATTTCTTGCACAAGTTACAATCCAGTCCCTTTTTTATATTCTTCCTTGTAACTCGGTCCTCAATCTACCCAGTTTTGCAGAAGCCTCAAATCCCACGCTAGCTGTAAATTTATTCTTCTAATTCTCGAAAATATAGAATTTTTGGTGGGAAGATGGAACGTGGAGGGATTGACAGGTTTGTCTGGTGAAGGACGGAGGGCTCAGGATTTTGTGTGCAGGTTGCCGGCGAGGATTAGAAGGTTAGAAGAGAGAGCTCAAGAGAAGGCAAACAAAGCACCGGCCATTCGTTTTAGCTGGATTCGTTATTGAGAAGTCAATATGGTTTCAGTTCAGTGCTGCTGTTGGTGTACTACTATCTACCTAAATAAATAAATAAATAAAATACCTATTTCACATTAATGACCCTTTTTTTTCTAAGCGTTTATAATATAAATTTTTATTATATAGGAAATTAACTTGAGAAATGAGATGGACTCCAAATTAAACCTAGTAGAAATAATATGAAAGTGAACTACGAGAAATGAGGCTGTGGATAGGAAAACTCGACGGGACATGAGAAATAGTAAGGCAGCCCAACTCAATTTGGATTCAATTATTTGATTTTCTTAAGGCCCACTGACAACTATGGACTTCGAACTCGATCCATCAAAAAGAACAGATGGCATGTTCACGCCGTTTACTGTTACAACTTAGAGCCTTTTCCCGCCTGTTCAACACACCCTGATTTTTTATTCCTGTCCAGGTATAAATCTTCGCGTATCGAAAGCAAACTACTTTTGTTTCTTTTTTTCACTGTTTCGTGGCTCATGTGCTTTTTTTTCTTTGAATTTTCAATTATATTTTCAACCATGCACATTCATAAGAAAAAATTAAAAAAAAAATCATTTACTTTTAACAAAGATTATGATATATTACCCAGTAGCTTCAAACTACTGGCCATGAAAAACATATTTAATTGCCGACAATACTAAAACAATTGGAGTTCATTGTGATACTGTGCTGCTCATGAACAGACCTTGTGAATATATTTTTTAATCAATTTATTATGAATTTAAGTCGCAGTTAAGTTGGTTGAGGCGAGCTGGGTTGGCGCGCGCGCGTTGATCTTTTTAATCGTGACATGATCAGGGCGATCGACCCGGGGAAGGCATGTGTTGTACTTTTTATATATTGGATTCTCTTGATTATGACAGACTAACTCGTAAAACATATTACATGCCAAATATAATAAAAATATAAACACTCATGCATGAAACTATTTTTGAAATGATGTGCAGACACCAATGACATGGAGAAAAGTCTAGTCCACAGGGTGTTTCAGACTACTTTTAGAAAATGATTTTAGAAAAGATTTAAAAAAAAATGAAAATTTTTATTTTTATTTTATTATTTCATATTAATTATTTTTGATAATTTTAGATTATTTTGATGTGCTGATATCAAAATAATTTTAAAAAATAAAAATATATCATTTTGATTCATTCTTAACAAAAAAACATTTTCAAAAATAACTTCAACCACACTCTTAAACAGTCAACAGGTAATGTAAGAGTATGATACAGCCGAGGAAGCTTAGATTGTGTAAGATCCAAAGAGATGATAGGTGAGAATGTTTGTTAATCCTGTTGTTTCATAAACTACTTAAATGATTTTTATTAATAAATTTTGTATTGAAATATCATATTATAAGGTGAGAATGTTCGTTAATTCTGCAGTTTCATAAACGCTAGTTTTATTAATTTGTTCTCCATCAAAATATCATATTATACATAAAGTGAGAATGTCATCGTATTTTTAGATCATTTTAATGTGCTGGTGTCAAAAATATTTTTTTATTAAAAAAAAGATAATTTCGATGTATTTCTAAACAAAAAATATTTTCCAAAACAATCTCAACCATACTAACAAGTAAGAATTTAATGTGGTTGGATTAGTCTTGATATCCTTTCACTCTCACGATGGCATATGAGATGCTATAACCTATGGTTTGGAATTGATTTCCATTTTCTTCCTTTTCTCTTTTCACTTTGATTTTCATGTGATTAGTTAGCATTTGTGCTTTATGGATAGAAAAACAGAAATAGCAATGACTGTATTTTTTTAACAAAAATATATTTATAATGTCCTAAAGAATCCAAATAGTTAAGGCAGTAAGAGGGTTTATATATTGGATAACTTGTTAATCTTTTAATTATGATAATTTGATCTATAAAATTGTAAATTTCAAACCAAAAAGATTTTCACTTGAAAAAATATTAAAAAATAATATATATTATTTATTGGAACCTCACCTGATAATTTAAGTTATTAAGCGAGATGATTATTTGACAAAGAGCATTAAGGATTAATCTAGGTTTGGAAGGTTTGTCCTGACTCGCTTGATTTTTTTTAAAATGTTTTGTATGTCTTTTAATTTTATCATTCAATACCTATTCAATTAGAGATTGAACTCCTTTTATTTTATTTTAATAATCAATATCAGACCGATTGTAGATTAACTTTACTTTTTTAATCCCATCCTTGAAGGTTTGAGTTTTTTGGTGGTGGTCCTTGTAATTTTCTTAAATATCCTGTCTATTCATTCATTTTGGTTTTGTTACTTTGACTGCAGGTTTGATGCATTAGCTTGAAATAGTCTTGATTCTTTCTAGGTTTTTTTATCACTATTATTATCCAATATTTGTCGCGTTCTATCCTTCAAGCAATTGTTCTAGAATTGAACCTCGTAATGTTTTTCAGCTTGACTTTGATTGTCTTGCTCGATTTACTAGTTGTTTTTTTTCTCTTTTAAATTGATTTTTTTTCTTAATTCCTTTATATTTGATTTGTCTGGAATTGGAGAAAAATAATACAAGGGCAACATAGGAAAAAAAATAATTCAGTATGGGTTGTAATAGCTACCCAAATTTGTTTTCTTTTTTTGCTCTTTAGTTTTTCTTGTCACTTGATTTTTCTTCTTCTTTTTTATATTTTTAATTAAATAGATATGACGTTAAGTTTATAATTTGATTTTGGTTGATTTTATTCGTCACTCTTGCTATGTTAGAAATAAACTTTAACGTTGACCTAATATTTAATTAAACAAAACAAAATTTATTTTTATTAACTCAAGTCAATTAAAACCTGAGAGTTTCTATTCCAAACTAACATAAATATTTTTCTTTTATCTCACCTACTCAACCCAATCTTTTTTTATTAAAATTAACAAATTTATTATTAATTTTTACATGCACAGTCAACCCCCCCTCAAAATCTCTCTATACAAGGCTTCTCCTAACGCTGCCCCTTCCAAATACATCTTCAACGTTTCCTTCTGCTCCTTCTCAGATGCACGGCGCAAGCAAAGCTCAAAACAAAAAAAAAATGTTTCTGAAGCTGGACCTCGTAGCCTTGATCCAACAATCTCAAGTCTTCCAAAGTATTTGCAGCCTCCACCATGCAGCACTCCACTGCCGCGCGTCATATGCACAAACACATCAGTATCTCTATTTTCTCTGTTTCTCATCATCAATCCAGCTGTGCCTTATCATGGTACCCAGTAGGCGCATCTGTATCATAAATATCATCAGGGAACACCCAGGCTAGGCATTAGGCCTGTGATGCCTGCCCTGTACCTCTCTCTCTCTCTCTCTCTCTCTCTCTCTCTCTCTCTCTCCTCGTTTTGAAATATGAAAATCAGCCCCCCAGCTAGGGTCCCTGTCCAATCCATGTCCTGCTCTCTCTCTCTACCTCTCTCTCTCGGTCTCTCCTGGTTTTGAAATAAGAAAATTTCCTTTCTTGATTCTCAAATCCACTGACTTCCCTCTAAAATAAGGTGATCCACAGGAGACGCGACGGGACATAATTATTTTACGTGGCCACTCCTCCACTGCTGCCTGCTTCTAGGTGAGACGTGAGATCACGAGGCGGCGCACGAGATCTTGACCTCAAAATCAAAAGCTTCCCCTGCACTTGCCTAATTTGAAAAAAATTTCTTTAATTATGTTCTTACCCAATTTGAGACACACATTAAAATATTTCGTAGTGACAATGGTTGAGAATTTATTTCTCTTCGCACTTTTTTTAATGATCATGGTGTTATTTTTCAACATTCTTGTTTTTATACACCCCAACAAAACGGGGTTGTGGAACGTAAACACCGTCACATTTTACAAGTAGCTCGAGCATTAAAATTTCAGGCTAGTCTCCCTAATAATTTTTGGGGAGAGTGTGCTCTTACTGCTGTACACATTATAAATCGACTACCCTCACCAGTTCTTTCTTTTAAAACACCATTCGAACTTCTTTATTCAAAACCACCTTCATTTTCTCATTTACGTGTTTTTGGCTGTTTAACTTACGCTACTAATGTCCATCCTTCCCATAAATTTGATAATCGTTCCATACCGTCAATTTTTATTGGTTATCCTGTTGGTCAGAAAACCTATAAATTATATGATTTATCAAATAAAATTTTTTTTACAAGTCGCGATGTTATTTTTCATGAGATGGTCTTCCCTTTTGCTTTGCCTCCACACTCACAACCCGACCCATCATCAAATTTCGGCCCAATACCCATCCCGGCCCATGAACACTTTGATTCTTTCACATACCCACCAACACCACCAAACACATTACCCGACTCCCCTCCTCCACCAGACAATACTCCGCTCCCACCTTCCGCTTTCGAACATCCACCTCTACCTTCCCCACCTCAACCGTCATCCCATGACTTAGCTCCCATTCGGCGTTCCACCCGACCTACGGCTCCACCAGCCAGGCTTCGTGACTACCTCTACTCCACCGTTTACTCATCCCAATCATCATCCTTGTTACCAGGTCCGGTTAAAGGTACGAAATATCCACTGGCTAATTTTGTCTCTTATCACCGGTATACACCGTCTAATCTTTTAATTAAATAGATATGACGTTAAGTTTATAATTTGATTTTGGTTGATTTTATTCGTCACTCTTGCTATGTTAGAAATAAACTTTAACATTGACCTAATATTTAATTAAACAAAACAAAATTTATTTTTATTAACTCAAGTCAATTAAAACCTGAGAGTTTCTATTCCAAACTAACATAAATATTTTTTTTTTATCTCACCTACTCAACCCAATCTTTTTTTATTAAAATTAACAAATTTATTATTAATTTTTACATGCACAGTCAACCCCCCCTCAAAATCTCTCTATACAAGGCTTCTCCTAACGCTGCCCCTTCCAAATACATCTTCAACGTTTCCTCCTGCTCCTTCTCAGACGCGCGGCGCAAGCAAAGCTCAAAACAAAAAAAAATGTTTCTGAAGCTGGACCTCGTAGCCTTGCCATCCAACAATCTCAAGTCTTCCAAAGTATTTGCAGCCTCCACCATGCAGCACTCCACTGCCGCGCGTCATATGCACAAACACATATATGCACAAACACATCAGTATCTCTGTTTCTCATCATCAATCCAGCTGTGCCTTATCATGGTACCCAGTAGGCGCATCTGTATCATAAATATCATCAGCATCTGTATCATAAATATCATCAGGGAACACCCAGGCTAGGCATTAGGCCTGTGATGCCTGCTCTCTCTCTCTCTCTCTCTCTCTCTCTCTCTCCTCATTTTGAAATACGAAAATCAGCCCCCCAGCTAGGGTCCCTGTCCAATCCATGTCCTGCTCTCTCTCTCTACCTCTCTCTCTCGGTCTCTCCTGGTTTTGAAATAACAAAATTTCCTTTCTTGATTCTCAAATCCACTGACTTCCCTCTAAAATAAGGTGATCCACAGGAGACGCGACGGGACATAATTATTTTACGTGGCCACTCCTCCACTGCTGCCTGCTTCTAGGTGAGACGTGAGATCACGAGGCGGCGCACGAGATCTTGACCTCAAAATCAAAAGCTTCCCCTGCACTTGCCCAATTTGAAAAAAATTTCTTTAATTATGTTCTTACCCAATTTGAGACACACATTAAAATATTTCGTAGTGACAATGATTGAGAATTTATTTCTCTTCGCACTTTTTTTAATGATCATGGTGTTATTTTTCAACATTCTTGTTTTTATACATCCCAACAAAACGGGGTTGTGGAACGTAAACACCGTCACATTTTACAAGTAGCTCGAGCATTAAAATTTCAGGCTAGTCTCCCTAATAATTTTTGGGGAGAGTGTACTCTTACTGCTGTACACATTATAAATCGACTACCCTCACCGGTTCTTTCTTCTAAAACACCATTCGAACTTCTTTTATCAGATGAAAGTGATTTGCTTAAGAATTCCAGCTAGTATAGAAGGCTAGTCTGCAGATTGATTTACTTGACTCTTTCTAGGCCTGATATAACATATGCTGTACATGTCTTTAGTAGATTCATGCATCAGCCTCGGAAATTGCATATGGAAGCAGCACTTCGAGTTATCATATATTTGAAAGGAGCTCCTGGTAAAGGTCTATTTTTTTCTTCAAATAATGATGCTAGATTAAGAGCTTATTGTGACTCAGATTGGGCAGGTTGCCCACTTACTCGGAGATCCACTACCGGTTACTGTATCTTTCTTGGGCCCTCATTAATATCTTGGAGATCAAAACGACAGAAAATAGTTTCTCTTTCTTCAGCCGAGGCAGAATATCGAGCAATGACGGGAGCATGCTGTGAGTTAACTTGGCTTCGTTCCCTGTTGACAGATTTGGGTCTCTCCCACGAAGAGCCTGCTTTGTTATACTGTGATAATCGGGCTGCTCTACACATTGCAGCCAATCCAGTTTTTCATGAACGAACAAGACACATAGAAATGGATTGTCACTACATTAAAGATAAAATTCAAGATGGATCGATAGTTACAAAGCATGTGAACTCTGCACACCAACTGGCAGACATCTTGACAAAGCCTCTGGGAAAAGATTTATTTGTTCCTATGATTCGCAAGTTGGGAGTGCAAGATATCCACTCTCCAACTTGAGGGGGGGTGTTGAAGAAATTGTACATTTCAGTTATTCACTTTCTGTTATGCAATTCAGTTACATTATACAGCACATAGCACAAGCCTTGCATGGCTAAATTGTAGGCATAATCAGTTCAAATACTTGTATAAATTCTAAGCTCAACAATCAATACAATACACAACATTATTCAGTCTTTTCTTGCTTTCTAATTTCTACATTTATAAGCATGTTAATGGAAGATGGAAAGGTGGAATGGGAACCGGCAAGCCTTTCGATTCCTGGGAACTGCGAAGTGGGGCTCGGCAATCACTAATGGCACCAAAAGTTCATCATTACTCATTGATACTTAAAGTGGTTATATAAACGAAGCAGCAAAAACGCCTCCAAAGTTCAGTGTGCACAGGGTTTGCAATGGAAGTTGATTTGGCTCGCATAGAATAGGCTTCTCTTCAAGTTCTATGTCTGTCACGTGCAGGTCACATGAGGAAGTGACAATGCGCTGATGCCGTGCGGGAGATGCATATCTGTCAGCTGAGAGGTCAAGTCCAGCCGCCTGCGTCAGCAACGGGTCAACTCAAGTCGAAGTCTGTGCCACCCAGATTGTAATGGAATCAGTTAGGTTACAATGTGTGGTTAAATAATTAGTTCCTGGTATTTAAGTTAATTAAGTTACAACTTACAAGAACACAGTGTCAATAATTGCCGATTGTGGCTGAGAGAATGAGTCGATAAGGTTTGTTAGCTTAAGATAAGCTGAGTAGTTGGGTATGATACTGGTTCCTTGAAACCCGGGAAGTTGTTATTTGCTTTCTTTATATTAAGCCAGGAGTCATGAATAATATAATCATATTATTTTTCCATTTATTATTTCTCAAATATTAAGGATCGTGACAATGTCAAACCTTTTTCAATAAATGGACCAGATTAAAAGTAAAGCAGTATTCCGCTTTAAATTATTTAAAAATAATAATAATTCTCTTACTTGCACTGCTATTCATTGTAATACTGTAATAACAAGATTATCATTACAAAAAAAAAAAAAACTTGGGGGCCAAGATTGTCTTTTGCAAAATATATGAGGTTAACTTTGTGATTTCATCTTTTTTTCATATAATAAAAACACCAATTTAATTCTGTAACAAAATAATTCAATGCCCGCTAATCAAATATATTTTCTGTATTTTAATTTTTTTAGAACAATATAAGTACTTTAATGTCCTTATAGATAAAACTAACAAAAATCTCACTCACTATATTTTTATCATTTTACTTTGATTTTATTGTAAATTACAAAGGTATTTAGAGGCGTTGTTTTAATCTATTATTTATTAAAGCAAAAACCCAAGTTAATCCTTGTTAACTCTTCTGGCATGCTAAAATCAATATAAGATCATGATTAAAAAATTATTTATGAAAATATGGAACTAGAAAAAAAAAATTAAAGTTAAATCAATAAAAAAAAAATCGAGTCAACACGTGTTAACTTGACTAACTCACCTGAGATGATAAAAAAATATGGAAAAAATCACAAAGTTCAAGGCCAATAATTTAATATCAAATGATAATTTTTTTAAAAAAAAAGAAAAAAAAAGAAAAAAACAACTCAACTCAAGTTAACTTGATTAACATGTGTCATGAGATATGAGACACGAACAAAAAAGAAACAAATCACAAAGCTCTTATTCTAAATTATTTTTATCATTGGAACACACATAAACCAAAAAACTATATTTATACCAATTAAAAAGCTATTTTATAATTTTTATCATTTTGGCTCTCTAAAATGCCTCTTTGCATTGAGGTTGCTCTTAAAATTAAAACAAATAGCAATAAAAAAATGATCATCAAGATTAAAATAAATAAAAATTGGATCATACTATTGAATTTGACAGAACAACAAGAATATTAAAGCCTAAGAGAGAAAAGAAAAGGAATTTTTTATTATTATTGTCGAAATGTTGTGAATATAACACACATGTCACCGTATCAGCTACGCAACCACTCAAGGCATCATATAACATGGTGACTGATTGTTTTTGGATGATAGACAACTCCTCATACACCGTTAGAAAGGTGTGAGGGACAAATATACAATGCGTCAATATTGTTTGTTTATTAATATTTGAATATCTTAATTTATTAAACAGCCCTAAAAGCATTTAAATATTAAAAAAACAAATCATATTGTAAAATATGAAAAGCCCTTTTAAACTAGCCTAAGACCTTTTATTTTAACGTTAAAGATGATGTTTTACCGTCCTAAAAATATGAAAAGATAAAAAAAAATATTCTTTTGAAGCTCAATATTTTTTTATTTTAAATAAGGGTATTTAGATCACTTTATTTGGGGAAAAAAACAAGATAAAAAAGCTATATATATTGAGCTTCTTTTAAATAAGGGTTTGCAGTGGAAGTGATTTGGCTCGCATAGATTAGGCTTCTCTTCAAGTTCTATGTCAAACCTTTTTCAATAAATGGACCAAATTAAAAGTAAAGCAGTATTCCACTCTAAATTATTTAAACAACAATAATAATTCTCTTACTTACACTGCTATTCATTGTAATTGTAATACTGTAATAACAAGATTATCGTTACAAAAAAAAACTTTGAGATAGGTATTGGGGGGCAAGATTGTCTTTTGCAAATTATATGAGGTTAACTTTGTGATTTCATCTTTGTTTCATATAATAAAATCACCAATTTAATTCTGTAACAAAATAATTCAATGCCCGCTAATCAAATATATTTTTTGTATTTTTAATTTTTTTAGAACAATATAATTACTTTAATGTCCTTAAAGATAAAACTAACAAAAATCTCACTCACTATATTTTTATCATTTTACTTTGATTTATTGTAAATTACAAAGGTATTTACAGGCGTTGTTTTAATCTATTATTTATTAAATATAATTTAAACAAATGGTGGTTTGAGTGCTGCGCGCGTCAGGGTGTAGATGACCTCCATTCTGTTTGCCCACCAAATATCACCTTCAGAGTGGTGTGTAGAAATAAGTTTTTGCGTATATTTTAAACTATTGAGATTCTTGCAAATATTTATTATAGTTATCTTAGATTTATATTAAAAAACAAACTTATTAATATTTCTTTTCGCAATGACAAAAAAAAGCATAAAAACGGATTGAGAGATTCAACTTATAAAATGCATTTTTGTCTTTTATAATTTAAATATTTCAAACTCTTAGTATTATTTACTTTAATCATCATATAATTAAATATAAATTAACTTTGAGATTGCCTCTCAACATACCATATATGTAAGATCTAGCTCTACTTAATCAGCCTCAATTAATGATTTATGATTTAATACAGAGGATAAACTAGACTAGTAGCCTATGGTATGCAAACATAAAAAAAATGTATAGATAATGATAAAGAGTTTAATTTGACTAACACATGATCTATGATATGAGATCAAGATAACCTTGCAGGGAAAAAAGCAAAAAACCTCACAAAACTCAAGCCTTAATAACTTAATGTCAAAGGACAAAGTAAAAAATAAAACTTTAAAGCAAAAAACCAAGTTAATTCTTGTTAACTCTTCTGGCATGCTAAAATCAATATAAGATCATGATTAAAAAATTATTTATGAAAAATAAGGAACTAGAGAAAAAAATCAAAGTTAAATCAATAAAAATAAATAATTAAAAAAATCGAGTCAACACTTGTTAACTTGACTAACTCACCTGAGATGATAAAAAAATGAGGAAAAAATCACAAAGTTCAAGGCCAATAATTTAATATCAAATGATATTTTAAAAAAAAAAATTAAAAAAAAACTCAACCTGAGTTAACTTGATTAACATGTGTCATGAGATATGAGACACGGAAAAAAAAGGAACAAATCACAAAGCTCAAGCCTCGATAACTCAATATCGAATGATGAAACTGAAAAAAAAACATTTTTTTTTTAAATATCAAACTTAAATTGGGCTAATATTTGAAAGTAGTGACTCAAGTTATAATAATTAGGTTACACTATAGAAGATAAACATGACAAAATAAGAAAACAAAATTCTCAATCATAAAAAATAAAAAATCAAAACAAATAGCAATCAAAATAATAAGGACTAGATATTCTAAAAAATATAAATAAATAAAACAATTAGAGATTAAACTGAAAAATAAAATAAATGAAGAGAATGATAAGAAAAAATAGCAATAAAAAAATGAGAATCAAATTGATACAAAAAATAAATGAAATAAAATGTTGGAGGGATAAAAAAACAATAAACTTCAAAAGCTTAGAGCAACTCCAACGGAACATGTATATACAAAGCCACAGCTAAAATTTCATCCTTTTTAGCTTTTTTATGCTTATTGTGGATTCTCCAATGGATGAGCTATATGACTAGCTAAAGATAGTTGGTCTGTGTTGAATTGCTATATATACATGCGAAAAAAGAGAAGGCATATTAAAACTTCCCGTTGGAATCACTGTTCATGCGAAAAAAGAGAAGGCATATTAAAACTTCCCGTTGGAATCACTGTTCAACCCTGTTGTTGACATCGATCTTCTTCACCTTCGCCTGCTGTGAAGATTTATACTCTTCTTCATGACATACTGTCCGGAGGCACAAGCAAATTTAACCCAAGGTCGATATTGCTTCTGACCACCGGCTAACAATTGCTGATGTAACTCGATATTGCAATTATTTAACTCAATTGCTTCTGCCCAGACGATGCTGTCTTTCAATGCCCTGTTGGGGGCGTGTGTTAATTCGAAGAAGTTTGATGAAGTTGATGATTTATGTAGAGGGTTATCTGAACACTTAGGGATTGAACCAAATTTGGTTTCGTATAACACGTTCATGAAGGCCTTTTGCGAGATGGGTTCGTTGAATTAAAGAAATGGATTATTGGGTCAGGGATCGATTTGATCGGAAAGTTCCTCGCCTCTTGTGCCGTGCGTGAGCGTGCCTGCTTTTCCCTCAAAAAGCATTGAACCGCCTTTCCTCCGGTGAATATTTGAGAGGTGTTGGTGGGGCTGACAGATATGGATAACCCAATGTTTAGTACTGAATTGCTCTTGTCTGAGTGGAAACTTGAATGGCGATGGTCAGCATTCTTGTGGCTATTGAGTGAGTTGTAAATATGCTCAATTTAAAAGATCAATGATAAGTGCACTGCATGTTTCAATATGTTTCAACATTGCCTTCAATATAGGCACAAGTCTTGTGGTAGTTATCCCATTGAAATGAGCAATTAGAGTCATATGATTCTTATAATCACATAGAAAGAAAAGAAAAGGTCAAATGATTCTTCACCTCAAAAGAAAAAAACCCCTAAATTTCATATCTAAACCATAAAAGAAATAAGATTTAACAGCAATTGAAAGTGTTAGCAAATTGACATCTGACAACCCTAACCACTAAGCTCCGTGCCCACTATTCTGCCAGTTAATGCAAAACCAAGAAAAAGCCTTCTGGTGAAACAAGCAGAAGTTGAGCATCGTGTTCGGTTCATAGCAGATTGATCAAAATATTTCCATGGAAAAGGTTTTGCATAAACACACATCAAGAAGTAACCCATGGTATACTGCCAAAATCACCTTACAGAATAGAGGGCTCAATGGTTCGTATAGAGTGTTTTCCCTTGTCTCTGAACAGAGCAGTCAATATCCAGAAAAAATCAACAAATCATCATATGTTCATTGAATTCTTAAAAAAAAAAATATCAACAGCAAACTTGAACTTATGATGAAGTTAACATTCCAGCCCAACAACCACGTTTTCACATTGCAACCAACCTTGCAACCTATGATACATTTATATCAAAATTGTTTCATAAACACATAAGATGCATTCCAACAGGTTTATTTCTAGAATGACATGCACATACTTGCGTAAAGTAAGCAAATTACAAAACCTCAAATCAAATTGCCTTGGAAACATTATTCAGGAGCAAATAAGCGAAATCTAAAAAGCAGAACTGAACTTTATCCTGCCTGCCGCAGATGAAAAACCAATTCACTGAACTCAAGAGGCATGCATTTTTTATTAACTGTAAAATCTGTGAGGCTAACAAATAACCGCAAAGAATCCTCTCAATGAAACATACAGCCATGGTTCAAAGAGAAACATTACCAAAGGCCAATTGAAACAAACAAACAGCCAGCCAACCCTTGAACATGCTCAATTGAAAGCACCAGCACTGCTTTTACGAGCAAGCTTTGTCCACTCAGTATGAAATGCCCCTGGACGATCAGTCCTCTCATAGGTATGAGCCCCAAACAAGTCCCTCTGTGCCTGGACAAGGTTTGCTGGCAGCCTAGCACGCCTATAAGTATCAAAATACGCAAGACTAGCACACATCCCTGGAGTGCTAATTCCAGCTGAAATCGCCAGCCCCACTACTCTCCTCCACGCCGCCTGCCTCTGCACCATCTCCCTCGCAAATTCCGGGTCCACAACTAAACTAGCCAAGTTAGGATTCCGCAGGTAAGCCTTTTTAATCCTATCCAAAAACACAGCCCTAATAATGCATCCACCTTTCCAAATCCTAGCTAACTCACCGAAATTCAAATCCCACCCTTTCTCAACACTCTTAGCCCTCAACAAATTCATCCCTTGAGTATAACTACAAATCTTCGACGCATACAATGCTTGCCTCACATCATCAATCAATCTCTTCTTATCAATCTCACTCTTAACACCCCCCACTTCCTCCTTCAAGCCAGCCTTTTCCAAAATCTCAGCCGCACTCTCCCTCTCCTCCTTCAACCCACTCAAATACCTACAATCCAATGAAGCAGCAATTGTAGGCGCAGCAACAGACAACTCAGCAGCTTGCTGAACAGTCCATTTCCCAGTCCCTTTCATTCCAGTTTTATCCAATATCTTATCAACCAGATCCCCGTCAGCCAAATCATCCTTAACCTTAAAAATATCACTGGTAATCTCAATCAAAAAACTCTCCAACTCCCCTCTATTCCACTCCTCGAAAATCTCAGCTAATTCTCCATTAGAAAGCCCACCAACATTCTTCAAAACATCATAGGCTTCCGAAATCAACTGCATATCTCCATACTCAATTCCATTATGAACCATTTTAACAAAATTGCCAGAACCCCCTTCACCAATATACGTAACACAAGGCCCATCATCAACTTGAGCAGCAACACTCTTCAAAACAGACTCAATATTATTATACGCCTCCAAAGACCCACCAGGCATCAACGAAGGTCCATGTCGAGCACCTTCTTCTCCACCCGAAACCCCCATACCCAAATAAAGAATCCCTTTTTCTCCCACTTCTTGAATCCTCCTCTCAGTATTCTGATACCACTCATTCCCGCCATCGATGATAGTATCACCAGGCTCCATGAACTCGGTCAAGGCAGAAATCGTTAGGTCAACAGGGTTTCCAGCTTTGACCAAGATGATGATGGATCTGGGACGTTGGATTGAGAGAACAAAATCACGAGGGGAGTACTGACCAGTTAAGGGAAATGGACCTTCGGATTGGGCCCGGTGAAGGGTTTCGTCGACTTTTGAAATGGTTCTGTTGTAGACTGATATTGGGAAACCTTTTTCAGCAATGTTTAGGGCTAAGTTCTGACCCATCACGGCCAGACCGGCTAGACCTATGCGTGAAAGAGTAGAGGCATCCATGGTGTATAGAAAGAACAAAATGGGGTTGGGTGGGGAGACAGAGGGAGACGGAGAGGGAGAGGGTTTTAAGGGGAGGGGGAGGGGGGTGACGGACTCGTCGAGAGGGTGAAAGGTTAGGTGGCTAATGTGCCAGCGAGAGGGTGTCGTGACTCTCGATGAGTCTCAGGGGTTGCTGCTGGATGGTTTGGTGAGCTTTTAACGGTGTCGTTTGTGGTGGATAGTAATATATTTTGTTTTTCAAATCTTCTTTTATCAGTGGGACGTAGAGTAGAATGAATAATAGATGTAAAATCGGTTCGGGTCGCCGTTCTGGTTTTTTAATTGGAACAGAACATTCCGGTTTCAGTGCATTCTGGCATGCTGTTCTTGTTTCGTACTGTTCATATATAATTAATTATATATATATATATATATATGAAAAAAATAAAATATTAATTTAACAAATATAATTTAAATTCAAGATAAATCATAAATGAACTTTAAATTATATGCTATTTAGAATTTGATACTGTTTTATTTTTATCTGATTTCTTAAGAAGCCACGATTTTTCAGCTTATTTTTTGAATTGTTAGGATTATTATGCAGAGCGAGGTGCTCCTTTAAAATACTGACGATTTGTTCTGAGTAAGCACTTAAAAGTTTTTATTCTGTTAAGAAAAATAATCCATACAAGAAAATGATGGGTAGATTGATATGGCCTCCTCCATTAACCCTAATTCTTTAAAACGTCACTGGACAGCTTACAGTAACCATTTCAAATTTAATTATTCAACGACGAAAGAAAGAGAAAGAAAGAGAAAGAGAAAGAGAACAGGAAAAAGAAAAGAAGAGAGAGAGAGCGTTTGTATGCAACTAATATGGGCATGCGACTTCACTTTTTTAACTAGGTTTTGAAGTTTCTAATTCTCTAAGGTTATTAATCTTTATCAAGCTTTTTCTGAGCAACTGGCAAGGATTCTTTTTCGTTCATGTGCCTGTACTGCTGCGTCAGAAATCTTTGAAGGGTATGTCGACTGCCTTTTTACTTGAGGGGTTCATCTTATATTCTTATAATCGAGTTCTTGTTTGTTAGTGATTTTGATTGCTCAAAATATTAGAAAGCAAAAAATCTGAACTTTGAATGTTCATTTATCATTTTCTTTGTTCATCTGGAATGATTGGAATATCTAAAAGAATAGTTTTTTTAGGGCAAAATTGCTAATCGTATTTCGATACTTCTTTTCCATTTATGTTACACATTGCTTCTTTACAATTTTTTGGGGGTTTATTGTCTGCCCTTTTTTTGGTTGAATGGATTGGGAGTGGTACTGGGTTCATCTTAGATTTTATAATCAAATTCTCGTTTGGATGCAGTTTATGATATGTGAATCAAGTTTCCTCGCTTTTTTGCAGCCTTGTTGGACTTAGTAGGAGCAAGGAGCTGTAATGTATACGGGAATATTTAAGTGTAGGAATCAGAGATGGTGCTCTTTATTTCATGCATCAAAGCATTTCATGAGGCCAAATTGCCAGGATCTGCCTCTGAGATGTACAACAGTAGCGAGGGACCACTTTTCACATGTTAGTTTCATTAAGAGACAGCTATTACATTCAATTTCATCAAGGAGTACTGCCTTTGGAAATATTGACAGTGGTTTACATATAAGGTCTAATATGTGTGATGAATATTCAATTCCGCACATGTAGTTCGGGAGCTAATGGAAAGAATACAAGTGAGGATAAGCATGGCCCGGTGAAAGATGGGGCTAGCTTTGATAATGAGAAGACTCAGCGAGAACAAGTTAATGAAAATGCGAAGCATTGCGATGCGCACGCTCAATTAGGGGAACAAGATCAAAAGGAGTGGCTTCATAATGAGAAGCTTGCCATAGAAAGTAAAAGGAAGGAATCTCCATTTTTGACTAGATGGGAAAAGTTTAAAAATGAGTTCTTGAGGAGAATTGTTCCATGGGAGAAGTTACGTGTTTCTTGGGATAATTTTCCCTACTACATCAAGTAATTAATCCAACTTGTCTCTTTTATTTCTCATCAACATCTTCATTTATCTTAAAGTCATTGGATTTTGCTATCACTAAATCAATCAGTTTGGGAAGGAAATAATTGATTTCTGTTCTGTGCCAGTGAGCACACCAAAAATATTCTGGTGGAATGTGTTGCATCCCATTTGAAACATAAAAAATGCACCACTTCCGATGGGGCCCGTCTGTCATCTTCAAGTGGGAGAATTATGCTCCAGAGTGTTCCAGGTTTATTACTAACCGTTTGTTATATTGAGACCTATTGATATATATATATATATATATATATATATATATATATAAAGAGCTTTTGAATTGATAGCCATGTGATGATGCCGTCTACAGGAACTGAGCTTTATCGGGAAAGAACAGTTAAAGCACTTGCACGGGATTTACAAGTTCCCCTGCTGGTGCTTGATAGCAGTGTTCTTGCTCCTTATGTAAGATTACGTATCCTTTTGTGGTGATAATTCTTTATTTCTGATATCCAAACTGAGTTTTGGTGATCATTATTTGATCTCGTACCAGGATTTTGGTGAGGATGAGAGTGAATCAGATGATAGTGCAGGATCTGTAGAGGAGAGTTGCTCAGAGTCAGAAGTTGAGGATGACAATGATGCAGTCAACGAAGAGGAATGGACAAGCAGTGCAGAGGCAAAATCAGATTGTAGTGATGACGATGCAGTTGATTTGGAGGCAAATGCTGAGGCAGCCCTGAAGAAGCTTCTTCCCTGTAGCCTTGAAGAATTTGAGAAGGTATGTTCTCTAAAGTATCAGCTGTCTGATAGAAGGTACTATACTGCTTATCGTCCGGTGCAAATTGGAGGAGTGGTATGGAGTGATTTAGGAATGCATTTTCTGCGCGATGCTAGCTTGATCTCAACACTTAGGTCTGGAATTGGGGATAACACAGTGACTTGGAAAGCAGCTCCAGTTGTTTGATACAGATGATACAAGAGTGTCTGAAGGGAAGAGACATCTGATGATGATGTCAGTAAAAAAGGCTTTTGCTTTTTCAATATGCCTGCGTATTGGTATCTGATTCTTTTTGTAGCCACCGATTTTTATGAATTTATGGTTGCCACTGAACTTTTCATAATTATAATTTATTGCTTTAATTTTTTTTCATAATTAGGATTTTTACTGTTTGTATTGTCGGCTTGGTAACTGTGGAAAACTGCAAATATTCTCTAGTTTCTGGTCAATAGAAACAAGTTTTTTCAGTGAAGAACGTGATAGGATTTCTTATTGTGTATTTCACTTTGTGCCAGAGAGTTTCTGGAGAATGTGACAGTTCCTTTGAATCTATGAAGAATGAGTCTGCAGGCACTTCTGAGACCTCCAAAAGGCCTCTTCATAAAGGCAACTTTTTCCAGCTAGCCCTGCACTGTGCTTTTCTTTTTGCCATGTTATAACCATGCTGTGTAATATGGTTTTTTCCTTGACTTTTAATGTATTCTTTCTCTACTATCTGCTTTTGAAAAAAGTGAGTGCAAAGATGATTCTCCAATAAATGCTGTGTCCATTGTTTTCTTAAGGCAGTCATTACAGTTTGGTTTGTGATAGCAATGTTTCTGATAGTAGCAACTGTTGCATGTTTTTGAGGTGAAGATGTTTCCATGACTGTGCTTGGTTATTTTATGCTGTTATGGCAGTTCAATTCTGATGGTTTCATCATCTATTTGAACAAATTCAAATATCAATATTCACAAAATAATTCTGTTAGTGTTGATTTTAGTTGATTCACTTTATTGGAATTATTTTTAAAGCAGTATGACCTCTTTTTTTTGGGGTTTCTCTGTTCACCCATCCATTTTGCTTTGTTCATCTTTTACTAGGGGATCGGGTGAAGTACATTGGGCCGTCCATACGCATTGAGGCTGATGACAGGTGCCTTTTCATCTCTCTCTTTTTGGCATATAAAGATGTAACTGGCCTTATTTTACACAACTAATATAATAACAAGTTCAATAACATAATTAAATATTTTGAAAATGCATTTATACAAGTAATTTTATAGATCTTAAGGGTTTTGGTCCTGTGCTTTGCTATACATTTACTTAGTTTCATGTTTATGTATTGTTCTTTGTGGTTTTGCTTGTTTCAAATACTGATATGTGACGCAACTAAAAACTAGGATTCTCAAGCTATAAAGTTACACAAACTTAAGTTGTAGAGCAATTTAGAGAACTTTCAGGTGTTTTATAAAATCTGAATAATAATGTTGACCTCAAAATAAACTAGGATTCCTAATTAATATAGTTCATCTAGCATTAGAATTTCAAAATAGCAAACTACTAATAGCATTAAAAATCCTAATCTAAATAGAAAACAATTCAAATACAATAAGGTAAATAAAGACAATCCCGCACACTAATTTCTGAGCCTTATTTGAAGGCCTTCCTGATCTCCAATCATCATAAAATTTTAAACCAATAAGAAATAACACCTTTAGAATCTTATATCAAAATTGCACCTCAATTCAATGGTTATATTTAAAGTTATGCTTGAATTACCAAATTGTGTCTTAGACCTCAAAATCTAAAAATCTTAACCATTAATGAAATAATACAATAAACATTATTATGCCAAGAATCTGGAAGAAATTTCCCCATTTCAGTCTCCTTTACTTCCGAAAAACTCGCTCTCAAGTTATTTATCAGAAATTGAATCCAAAGGAAAAGATTGATTATAACATTGTAATTAGTCTATTCACGAAGCTGCATGTCTTTGACCTGTGAACTTCAAAATTTAATTTATGATGTGTACTTGCAAAAGAAAAATCCATATCCAGTGTTATATTTTTTGTTCCTATGAAGCCATTTGTAGCTCCTTCACACATCCTTTTACTTCAAACTTGAGTTCATCATTATCTATTACCTCTAAAACTTTAACTGTCTTACAGACTTTCTGCGCCAGAGCTCTCTTTCTCTCTCAGGATGATAATCCTCCGATACCAGATAGCTTATCTCCTGACATTACAGACTTTCTGCGCCAGTGCTTCAAGAAGGTACATTTCACACATCTAGTCCTCTAGCCTGATCAGTTTCTCTGTTCTGTTACCAAATTCCTAGCTGCCTAATTTCATACATCGATGATTTCTTGCTTAGTTTCCAATTTTTAAGTTGTGAAAGAAATATCTCAGCCAAAAATTTGGGCAGGCCCAACAACATAGACCAAAATTAGAAAGGGATGGGAATTACTACTTCCCTTTTATAGGCCAATTTCTTTCCAATCTTGCAAGGATCAAGATCATACACTGATTTTTGCTAGAAGGGGATTCGTAGAAAGAAGCACATGACTGATAAGACGGTATAGCGTCATCTTGTTTTCCCCTTTGTGTTCATTCCAATCAACTCTGGCTTGCCTAAGTTTGGTTTCAGACTTGATCCAGTTTTTCCTTATCATTGAACTAAGCTTTCAGCTTTGTAATTAATGTTCAATTGGCTGACCCTGAGATTTGTTGTCATGTGTCATTCATTTTAGATTCTATTCATTTATTAAGGAAATGAAATATTTGGTTTCAAATTTCAGGATGCTACGCAGCGGCCCGATGCAAAGACTCTGCTTTCTCATCCTTGGATACTGAAGTCTAAGCCTGCATTGAACTCTTTCCGTCATAGTGGAGCAATAAGGTTGAATTTGATCTTCTTATTTTTGTCCATCTGTTTATAGTTCTGCTTGTCACTTTCTTAACCAAGGTGGTTTATATGGATGCCCTCAAATATTTAGTTTGAGCGTGGGGATGAACCAGTAGTTAACTATCCAACTGCTATGCTGTGATTTTTGGAAGTGGCACCCAATATTTTATGCTTTAATATTTAAACGGATGTCATGTCACCATAAATTGAACTGTTTTTCTTTGTTTGCAATTCGATGACTTCCTTTCAAAGTGTCAATGCGGTATCTTACTGCAAGCATGCTTTCTTTTTCTTTTTTGTAGAAGTGTACAGGAAGATGTTTCAGTCGATACAGTGATTTTAAATGGAGATAAACAGGGCACTGACCAAAATAGTTCCGTGGATAAAACAGAAGCTTCTGTTGCTGATTTTGAAGCTGTGAGAATCATGTGATCTTCAAAATTGTGATAGTTTGTATTATTGGGGACTTTTCTTGATATCCTTACCAGAGAAAGAAATCAATTTTGCTTGAAAAGTGATTCACACCTTACTTTTCCATGGAGAAGCAATTAAAATATTTTGGCATTACACCCTGATTCAAATCTTTTGGTTTTCAGGTTTCCAGGAAACAATTATTGACAGAGTCTGATGATGTCAGCAAGTCTTGTAAGGATAATTCCTCAAATGATGATGAAGTTGAGGAAAGAACTGATAAATTAGACAATGATCTCCATTCAGATCAAGTCCCGACCCTAGCTATTCATGAAAAGTCATCTCTCAAAACTAGTTCTGGCAGACTATCTATGAATAAAGTAGCTGCTGCTTGTGCTCCACTTCATGGGTCAACAGATATGCATGACCAGGATCAGGCTCTGAGTAATGGTGACATGGAATCTCCTGATGTAAGAGGAAAAAACATAGATAGAAGGGATGGAGGAAAAACAAATTCTACTCGTGTTGAGAATGAATCATTTGTTTTTGCAACAAGAAGTCAAGATAATGGGCTTCAAAAGGTAATTAATATCTGTTGCTTTCTTGGCTATGAAATTGGGCACATTTGTTCATTTATGTTCTCTCTCTCTCTCTCTCATCAAAGGCTAAGACCGTTTATTGTGCGTACTGCGCCGTTTGATAGTGAATAGACAATTCTTGACATAAATAAAATGACACGCAAAATAGAGAAAGGGATAGATGCAGTGTTCGTTCCTATCATGCAGGTTTTCATTTGGTCTTCTAATATAATCCAAGTCTTCTATATTTTGCTTGGTGCATATTGTGCTCTTAGTCCAATCTCTTTTAAGTAGACCATTTCTTTTTCTGAAGAAAAAGAGAAATAGAACACGGATATAAATTTTTTAAAGAGCATGAAGCTTGGGCAGCATGTTAGCTAAATATACTCAATATGCCTAGATCTAGGGATGTAGGTTCCTTGAGCAGTTCTATATTGTTATGCACTTTTGAGGATTTCAGCTGGTTGTGCTTCCATTGCTTGAAGTAAAACTAAGTTAAAGGTTTTTGGTGGAGCAACTCAGCTATGCCTGCAGTGATTGAGAGGAACTGTGAACTAATTGCAACTCATGGCTTAAGGACATGGCCAAAACATGTTTCTTGATTAAAAAAAATATGGTTGATTAAATTTTGTGATCTTTACCTTTTGGATTTCCATGATTTAGGTTCTTCCATGCCTCCTGGCCCTTCCTTCTAGTTACAATCTTCTGTTGTGGGTTATGTTACATTTACTTCTACCTAATCAAGTTCTTTGTGTGTTTGGTAATTCAATTGAAAGTGTTTTTTGGCTGAAAAAGCACCAAAGTAATGTCTTTTTAGGTCCTTTTTGGAGGTTTTGACATCCTCATATATATATATAAATATATATATAAACATCAATTTGATGCCTTCTTTCAAAAGCACCTAAAACACAATATCAAAAGCTCTTTGTATTGTCACTGTAGTTATGTATTCTTAATTTCCTAAAACAGTAAATGTCTGATAATTCCTCTTTGAATATTGTGTATACCTTGTGTGAATAGCTTGTCTATCTTCGTTTTCTTCTTAGTGTGGGCACACTGTACTTTTATTACTTCCCTGTGCTGCCATGTTGGAATGCACATGGTATAGTTATCATATGTGCCATGCAACACTTTAGATGTATTTAGATATATTTGAGCATATGGTTTTCTAATGTCTCATTTGTTTTCTTCTTGGTGGTAAAATATGGTGTCTTGTCCTGAGTTCAAGTTCAGGTTTCCAAGGGAGCTTGAACATTGACATTACCTACATCTTGCTTTCCTCCTCACCCATTTCACCTTTTTTCTTTCCCTGCTTAGATACATTAATTGTATTATCTTACCCTTATGTATAACTGGGACTTTGAAGGCTGTGAAGACATCAATGAACTTGGGAGGAAATGAGCTTAGTAAATTTAGTGACACTCCAAGAGATGCTTCACTGGATGATTTATTTCATCCCCTTGATAAAAATCCAGAGGATCGGGCAGCTGAAGCCTCGACATCTGCCTCAACATCACATATGAACCAAGGGAATGCTGTTGTGGTTGATGCAGGGAAAAATGATCTGGCTACAAGGTTGAGAGCTACTATTGCTCAAAAACAAATGGAGAATGAAATGGGGCAGACAAATGGCGGTGGTGATTTGTTTAGCCTAATGATGGGTGTTCTGAAGGATGGTGTGATTGATATTGATGGTTTGGTATGTTTTAATTGCCCAATCTTGTTCATTATTTAGATAATTTGTTGAATAATTCTTGACAACATCCGCTTTTCTGACCAGGTTTTTGATGAAAAATTGCCTCCAGAAAATCTCTTTCCTCTAAAGGTAGTCAATCATTTTTTTAGCACCTTAATCAATTACTTGATTTATACTACAGTAGCATTGCAATCCAGACTTTGTTTGAAGTATATGTATTGATGAACAAAAGACCTAAGCTCATTAGCAACCACTTTTTATTGTTTAGATAGAGTGATGCCTGCTAAGGGCAGGTATTTTGAAATATGAAGCTGCCCCAATCTGCTGTAGCTCTTAATGTTATGTAATAATCTTAAAAAGTAGCCCTTTATGCTCTTTGTTCCTTGGTATTTAAGTTTCCAATGGAGGAGGAAAGCAACTGTTGTACAAACTTGTAATCTGATGATTAATAAACTGGCTCCAATCTTTAAAGCTCCTCATCACATGCAATAAAATGACTATTCTGATGAGTGTCAATGTGAAGTGAAATGACATATATGATGCTGTTGTGGGTCGGAAACTCTTGAATCTTTGTCTAATTAGTCCTTAGATAATTTTTCTCATCAATTTCTGCTGTCTAATCATAGTGAAGTCTTAAAAATAAGAATGCTATGAATATCAATTCTTCACATATCCTTGGTTTTATTAGTACCATGGGCTGGTTGTAATTGTTTTTTTTTTTGCTTGGTAGGCTGTTGAGTTTAGCAGGTTAGTTGGGTTGTTAAGACCTGAGGAATCAGAAGAGGTGATTGTGTCTGCATGCCAGAAACTTATCAGCATCTTTCACCAGCGCCCTGAGCAGAAAATTGTTTTTATTACCCAGCATGGATTGCTCCCTCTAATGGAATTACTTGAAGTTCCTAAAACTCGTGTATGCCAGCTAGCTATGCATTGCATTTTGTTGGTTTCCTCTTGCTATGAGAGTTGTAGCTTCAAATATGAGGAGATAATTGTTTCCCTATATTTCAGGTTATATTTTCTGTCCTCCAACTTATAAATCAGACTGTGAAAGATAATACCGATTTCCAGGAAAATGCATGTCTTGTTGGCCTGGTAAGTGATTGTACCTCCAAGGTTTGTTTTCTCTTGTTGGAAGTAATTTTACAATCAAGCATTCTGTATTTTTGTAAATGGATCGGCTCATTCCATCCTTTACTGGGCTTGCGCTATGCTCTTACATTTCTGCATGTATCTCTTATCCCACCTGCTAATCCTTCTTCCTGAAATACTTGGGCTAAAACATTATTTCCATCCTGAATATTTATTATGAATTTATGTATCAGATCCCTGTGGTTATGAGTTTTGCTGGACCTGATCGCCCCCGTGAGGTTCGCATGGAGGCAGCTTATTTCTTGCAGCAGTTATGCCAATCAAGGTGGAGAGTTTCTCCTTTTATAATTCCCTTGCTTTGATTTGCTATACAGAGGATTAGGACTAAAACTGTTGGCTTTCTGGTGCAGCTCGTTGACATTGCAAATGTTCATTGCTTGCCGTGGAATACCTATCCTGGTGGGTTTTCTAGAGGCTGATCATGCCAAGTACAGGTTTGTAATTTATTTTCTGGCATGTGTTGTTTGCTAGGACAGGTGTTTTTTTTCCTTTAACGATGACAAAAAAACAAGCATGCTTGGAAGTTTAAAATGGTGCCATTTTTTGCATGCCGATAGATAGGCGGTTTGGTTGCATAGTATGGATTTTATGTCACTATGCATGAGTGTGAAGCTGGTGAATCTGATTAGAATTTATTTATCATCCACCTTTTGTTCATGCTCCCTGCTTGTCTCAAACCTCATCTTGGGATAGAAACACCTCTGTTCTCTGAAAAGCATTTTCCCTAGGAAAGCTTGTCTTTGGTTGCACAATATCACATTCTAAATCATGTAGCAACTTTGAAATCAAGTATGGTCTATGTTTAAAGTAGACTAGGATGACCCTGTACAAAAGCTCTACAACAGACTGCACAAATTTCCAAATGCTCATGGTTTTGTCATGCCAATGTTTAGAGCATGTTTGTTAGCCACACATGATTTCGTTTGTGTTCTCTTCTCATTATCTTACAAATACACTGATTCAGCTCTTTGCATCCAGGGACATGGTTCACCTAGCTATCGATGGCATGTGGCAGGTCTTTAAGCTTCAGGGATCAACCCCAAGAAATGATTTCTGTCGCATAGCCGCAAAAAATGGAATACTGTTCAGACTTGTCAACACTCTTTATAGTTTGAATGAGGCAACTAGGCTAGCTTCAATATCAGTGGGAACTGGTATCCCACTAGATGGTTTAGCTCAACGACCACGATCTGGTCCCTTGGATTCCAATCATCCTATTTTCAATCAGAGCGAGCCAACGTTTTCTGCATCTGATCAGCCTGATATCCTTAAATTTAGGCATGGAATGATCGATCATTCCTTACCTTCTGTGACACTAGAACCATCACGTGCTTCAACTTCACATTCCCAAAGGCTGGATGCCATTCATCCAGATGCCAGATATCTTGGGACAGACACTGATGGACCTCAATCTAGCAATGAAACAATTGAAGCTGCAGTTTCTTCCAAGTTGCCAGATCCAGCAGCTAGCAAATATGGGTATCAAAGAACCTGCCGGAATTGTTTCTAAAGAGCAAGATACCTTGGACCAATGGAAAAGTGATCCATCTCGCCCAGAAATTGAATTTAGGCAGCCGCGAGTCACTGGTTCCACGCAAAGGACATCTACTGATAGGCCTCCATAGTTGATAGAAAGTGCATCAAATGGTCTTGCTTCTGTGGTATCTGCTCAGTCAGAGCAAGTTCGTCCTCTTCTAAGCTTGCTGGAAAAGGAACCCCCTTCTAAGCATTTCTCCGGTCAGTTGGAGTATGCACGTCACCTCTCAGGGCTGGAGAGACATGAAAGTATACTGCCTTTATTACATGCATCTGAGAAGAAAACAAATGGTGAATTGGATTTTCTGATGACAGAGTTTGCGGGTAATTGGTTGTGTTTGTCTCTCTCCCTCTTGTTTTCTCCTTCAATTGAATTGGTCAACATGATTTCCTATTGACTTCATGTTATTTGAACTTTTAGTGGGATACGGCTCTTTCCTCCATTGTCTGTTGGTAGCAACACCATGACAAGTTTTGAAGTCTTATTTAGGAATTTTATTGTTAATTTCTACCATCTGGTTTGCATAAGAATTTATATTTCTTGCAATGTTTATTATGGAGCTGTTGTTTCCCCTCAATATGAATTTCCAATGAGGAACAATTATATTTAGGGAACTTCTCTTGTTTTTATGGTTGCAGAGGTATCTGGGCGTGGAAGAGAAAATGGAAATCTAGACTCCATGCCCAGAATTTCACATAAAACAGTGGGTAAGAAGGTTGGAGCAATTGCACCTAACGAAGGAGCTGCTTCCACATCTGGTATTGTATCTCAAACAGCATCAGGTGTACTGTCTGGTTCGGGTGTTTTAAATGCTAGGCCAGGGAGTGCAACATCATCTGGGTTACTTTCCCAGATGGTATCGGCAGAGGTTGCGAGGGAATACCTGGAGAAAGTGGCGGACCTTCTGCTTGAGTTTTCTCAGGCTGATACAAGTGTAAAATCCTACATGTGTAGCCAAAGCTTGCTTAACCGTCTTTTTCAGATGTTCAATAGAATTGAGCTCCCTATTCTTTTGAAGGTACATAAGAGAGTGTTATACCAGCTTTGTGTTCAAACTTGTTAGAGTATATGCTATCTCACCTTGCTGCTCTTTATTGATTTACAGATACTTAAATGCATTGATAATCTGTCAACTGACCCAAACTGCTTAGAGTATCTGCAGCGAGCAGATGCAATTAAGTACTTGATTCCAAATCTTGAGCTCAAAGATGGACCTCTTGTAGATCATATTCATAGTGAGGTTGGCCTTCCCAAGTTACTTCCTATAATTTTTGTAGTTTGTGACTATGCTACAAGCTGCCTTTTTACCGTCTTTGAATTTATAAAAAATACGAATGAGTGTCTTTCTGTCACATAATAAATTCTTGGTCCCTGAGGCACATGGGATTTCTAATTTACTCCATGGTCCTTTCATTAGCTGCTGTCCTGTTTTAGATTTGTAAAACACTAAACTGGTTGACATTTTAGAACTACAGTGTTCTCGTGATACTATACACTCTAGGTTCTTGGATCATCTCGTCTGCAATTTCTAATCCCTGTTCCTCCCATTACCATTCATTTTTCCTGGCTATAGTCAACTAGACATTTGGTCTTCTAGTGGAAAAAACACGTACCAGTTGCACCTCAACACAACATTTCATTCTACGCATGCTAAAAGCTTCATGTTGCAAGTTCTTCCCTTAATCTAGGAAGAAAGGACATGGCAGTTGCATTGCAATGGAAGCTTCCATTCTATGGTTACAAAAATTATTGCATATAAAGCTATTGCCAATCTCTTAAAAATGGGAACTGTGTGGAGTGCTTATATATGAAATGTGAACTTCAATTTCGATCAAAAGCTGCTTAGATCATCTTCATCACTTGTTATCCAAGTTTCATGGCTAAATTTGTTTGATTTGTTTATGTTGTATAAGTTTTTTATTAGTGGATTTAATTATTGCAAGCATCCCAGTTCTCATAATGTTTGCTGAATTTTATTGTTTGAAGGTCCTCAATGCACTGTTTAACCTCTGCAAGATAAATAAGAGGAGACAGGAACAAGCTGCTGAAAATGGAATCATTCCACATTTAATGAATTTTATTATGTCTGATTCTCCTTTAAAACCGCATGCATTGCCTCTACTGTGTGACATGGCTCATCACGTAACTCAAGAGAACAATTAAGGGCCCATGGTGGATTGGATGTATACTTGAGCCTGCTTGATGATATGGTTTGGTCAGTGACAGCATTAGATTCAATTGCTGTTTGCTTGGCTCATGACAATGACAACCACAAAGTGGAACAGGCATTGCTAAAAAAGGATGCAGTTCAGAAATTAGTGAAGTTTTTCCAATGCTGCCCCGAACAACAATTTGTGCATATATTGGAGCCATTCTTGAAAATTATCACGTATGAACTTTCTTATCTTTCTATTCATTTATTCATTACCAATTTAGGCTGCACTGTTAAGTTTAACTCGCCAATGTCAATCCATTGGTCAATTAAATTGTGAAAAATTAACTATGGATGAAAAACTAGCAAGGCATGCAGATCTTCTGGGATTCGAACTGCTTAAATTATCAGTAATTTATCAGCATTTCATTCAAACTTGCTGAATGCAGGAAATCATCCCGGATAAATATAGTGTATTTTTCTGTATCCAGTATTTTTTTCAATGTATGCAATTCATCTGCTGATTCTGTGCTCCAATGATCAATCTCTTAGGATACCGTCCTAACTATCAATGTAAACCTTGTTTAGTAGTAACTCCTCCACAGCTGATACAACCAGCAATGCAAGTGTGCTTAGCATGGTGTTTTGTCATGTCAAAAATACAGCAGCTTGTTTCCTATGTCTTCTTCTATTTTATCCATTTATATCAGTAATTAAGTAGCCAAGCACGTGCTCTTTTTTATCACCATGAGTCTTAAGACATCATCACATCGTAGCATATTTGGTGGAGAGGAGCTTGCCCTTTTTTCATCAATCTCGTTCAGTTATTGTTTTCCATGCTTAAAGCTGCATTTGAAAGGTGTTTGGTTCAATGATCGTATTCACTGAAATTTGTTGTGCTAGGCTGTGTATGAGCACCACCCTCGTCCAAAGCAATTGATTGTTGAGAATGATTTGCCCCAAAAACTTCTGAACTTGATTGAGGAACGGAGGGACGGGCAAAGCTCTGGAGGCCAAGTATTAGTGAAACAAATGGCGACGTCGCTACTTAAAGCACTTCATATAAACACTGTTCTGTAAATTCGTGTCTCATAGTTTCTTTTCAAAATGTATAGTGTTTTAGGAAATTTTATTTGTTAGATTTTTCCCCCATTAAAAATATGGTTTGCTTGTGTAAGTTTGTGTGCAATCATGTGGATGCAACGAGTGTGCTCTACTTATCCACGAGGTCTCAGAAACTCGAGTTTTCCGAAGGGTGGCTGTCTTTTTGCATTAGCGAGCTGCCAGGTCGATTATTTTTGCCCCCCCCCCCCCCCCCCCCCCCCCCCCTATTTTTTCTTTAATATTCCAATTTCAACTTCAATGTTTGAATTTTATGATTTTCCTTTTGTTAAGAAAATCTCGTGTTTCATATAATATTTTTTTTTTCATTTATCAGCCTTTTAATTTTCCTTTTTTTTGTTGTCCAGCGGGATGTATATTAAGTGCTGGGCTGTGCTATACAATGCTGTATCTTTTGCCTGTTTCTAAATTTCATATCATGTCAAGGTATCATTTAGAGGTTTTGAAGGTGGCATTAAGCTGAACCCGAAGCGCTCAAAATTGAGCCTATGGGGAAAGAAAATGGATTTAAACCTGGGCACATAAATCGTTTCCTTTCGCTTCTTTTGTGCAATTCTTCATTTAATGTTCCTCACCAGCATAGAGAAGACATGTGTGCGTGATATTACAATATGTTAAGACATGTTTATGTTATATTTGCACCACGAGAGCGCGGTCATCTATCTAAACATACCTCTAAAAATGATAGTGTGATTGCCCTGCTTTCTGTGAAAATGTGGCAATCCGCAATGACAATGTAATTGCCTAAACTGATTGTCTATTATCTGAATACTAGGAAATGATGATTGTTGACTCATGAATACAAAGGCTTATGAGCTAGCTACCTAGGTAGCGTAAGAGAATAAACTTTAAGCTCATCATTTTTCTCACAAACACTGATAAAATGAGCTCTCTCTCCCCTTCAATCTCGCATCTTCCTTGCAAACACAAGCACCACCTCACAAGGTTCCATTTACCTACACTAGTGTTGACTTGCGCATTACAGGATCTTCAAAGCCTATCATGGAGCATGTTGTTCAAGTGCTCAAGAGTCAATAGGCTCCTCGTTTAGCGGCAACTTTCAACAACTCAATCGACAAAGTCTATTAACCAGCCATAAAAAAACCCATAATCCTTTGAAGTTTTATCTGACAATATCAATGACGCTGTCTTTGGAAATCTAAACTAAAATTAGTCAATTTTCCCTTTATTTGCCCAATTCTTTCTGTGGTTGAACAGTTTAAGCCTTTCCTCTTCCACCACAAGTTTAACATCTAAATATTTCTATATTGCAAGTTTAACAAGTTAACCTAGGTTGAATTGAGTTATTCAATGTGTTGTCATCTCAAACATTATTTTTTTTAAATGTCATAAAAATATTTTTAAATCATCTTAAGAATATTTTTAAAACCAAACTACATGCTTACTAGTTATCCGAGTCTTTTTAACTCATCAAATTGACTAAATTATGCTAGGATAACTTCTATATAATTTAATTAAAGCTCCAGCTAGATAAAAAAAATATGCTCAAAAGATTTTAATTTTGATCCACCAATATAAATGATATTTTCAAAGAATTTAACTTGGTCTGATGTAAAGTGAGGAGTTATCCTCGTCATGTCTAATGCTATATTATGCACCAAACATGAAACAAAACATTATTCTAAAAGCTAAAACATAACATGGTTCGATTACTGTTGACAGCGAGATAAATCACTATGGATGACAATAGTATTGCTCAGTTTTCGAGTCGGTTCAGTCCGCCGGTTTAGTGATTTTTTGTTTGTTTTTGCACAGTAAAATGACGATTTTGTCCCTTGAAAAAAACAAAAAAAGGCTACTGCCTGGAGGGGTTCCACGGTAATTGCACATTTTCGGTCCAGCTTGAGTCACTAGTTTATTGTTTTTTTTATATTTCTTTGCACAGTAAAATAACTATTCTATCCCTTGAAAAAGACAAAACTCAAGTCTGGCCGGGAGGGGTGCCGAGAGATTTTTATACTTTTTGAAAATGGCTAAATACGGATATGCCCCTCAATAAATCAAAATTGAAGAGTTGACTACAGGGGTGTTCCGGTAATTTACCATTTGTTTAATATTTATTCTGCCGAATTACTACTGGCGCGCTGTCGGACACGTCATCCGTATTTCGGCATCCAAAAATACTCAACCAGCATCCAGAATGATTTTCAACCATGCTCTCTTCCTCTTGGTGCGACGTGTGTGATAACAGGGTGGCCTGAGACGTGTCAATGGTTGTTTGAATTCCCCCCCCCTTTTCTCTCTCCTACCTGCGCAAGCACACATCATTGCAGCTGTTTATAGTGATATTTCAGTTTAGTCCCTGCATTTTTTATTGTTTTTTATGGTCCTTATTGTTATTATATAGATTTTGATTTGGTCCTTCAATTGAAATGAATTATATATTGTAGCTTCATTTAGGTCCTCAGTCTTTTAATTTTCGAATTGGTTTGAAATCCTTAATATTTTTGGTATCAAAATTTTGATTTATTTCAATTTTATTCTTCCATGCAAATTTATTATAAATCCTTAATATTTTCGGTATCAAAGTTTGATTTTTTTTTCAATTTTATCCTTCCATGCAAAATAATTATAATTCAATTTCATTTCGGTCCTCATTCTTTTAATTTCCAGTTTTGTTTAAAATTATTTAATTTTATTAGTATCAATGTTTAGATTTATTTCAATTTTGTCCTTCAAATTAAAATTATTATATATGTTTTATTCATTTTGGCCCTTATACTTTTAATCTTGGATTTTATTTTAATTCCTTTATTTTTTTTATATATATTTCTTACATAGTTCCTATTTTTGTCCATGTTTATACATATATGATCTTACTTTTTGTTTTCAATTTTTCTTTACTTCCAATGTTATTAAGGTTTTTTTTTTATTTAATGTTCAAATTTTAATATGTGTTGGTGATCATTTCAAGATTAATAATTATTATGATTTTTTTCCCTTTAGGTCAAATAATTTCTTAAAATCTAATAATATTTATTTTTAATTATTATAGATAAGACATTCAAAATAATTATAATGATTATTTGTTAGTTTTGTTTTCTTTTAAATATGTCACACTAATTATATATTTTGATATTTATTTAATATTAGCACCTTAATATATATTTATCTCTCTCTCTCTCTCTCTCTCTCTAGGTCATTTATGTATATATATATATATATACATAAATGACCTAGGGTTTTTTGAAAGAAAAAAAACAAATTACTATCATTATTCTGAAATACTTTTAATATAATAATATGAGTAATAAATCTTATAAAATAAAAACAATTATGGATTTGTTTCTAACAATAATTACGGTCTCTCCAATTATTATTATTTCCACTGCTATTAAGATTTTTTTTAATATTTACATTTTAATTTGTGTTTGTGATAATTTGAAAATTGATATTTATTATTTTTTCTCTTTGTTGTTTTTTAAATTCTTTTTATTTATTCTTCAAGTGAAATAATTGTTTTTAAATGTAATTATATTTATTTTTGTTTTGTTATTTATTTAGTTTTGTAATTTCTTTTTTGTTAATATTGTTAGGTGTTGAAATTTTTAATTATTAATAATGATAAGACATTGAAAATAATGATAATGATTATTTGTAAGGTTTTTTTTTCTTATAGATATGTGAGACTAATTATATATTTTGATATTTATTTAATATTAGCGCCTTAAAATATATATATATAAATAAATAAATGAATAAATATATGAGCTATTTATTATTTTTGAAAAATAATAATTTGCTATCATTGTTCTAAAATATTTTTAATATAATAACATGAAAAAAATAAATCTTAAAAAAATATTTTTTTTAAAAACAAATACGATGTCATCAATAGTATGTCAAATAATAATTAGAATATTAAGTATGTATAATGACAGCTATAATAATTGTGACAAATTAATTGGTCAATTTTATTTTTTTGAAAAATAACTTCTGCGTCTTTTTTTATGTATGATATTTTACATCTCATATAACAAAAAAAAATTAAAACCACATGTAGACAAGACAGGTAGAAAATTTGTGTCAAATTATCTACAATAATAAAGTAAAATATTGCCTTGTGTTTGGCCACAGCCGACACCAAATTTTTTAACATGTAACCAAATTGTTAATGGTCCTAAATTTTTATATATATTATGTTAGGGACTTTTTCCTTAAAAAATAGGAGAGACTAATTATATATTGTGATATTTATTGATATTAACGTCTTAAAACATATATAAAAAATTGAGCTGACTTTTCTTTATAAATCTCACATCAATTTAATCTTAGCGTTCTAATTTTTTTTTAATATAATAATATGAAAAACAATCTGAAAAAAGAAGCTTTGATAAAATTTAGCAGTTGTATTTTTGCTATCTATCAAATAAATTATTCGTCAAATAGTTAAAACATGTCCAACAAACAATTAGTATGTTGCAGACAACAAATAATATAAGAAATCCCAAATCTAAAACCCTCGACACCTACTCTCGGATCAAGATGATGGACGCAACAAAACTAGAAGATCCAATCCTTCCATCCTCGTGGGTCCTTCTCTCTCTGAAATTCCATCAGTTCTTCCTCTTCTTTCTTGAGATTCATAGCTTCTTCATCCTTGTTTTGCTTGTAAGCCTCCATTTCTTGCGTGTACTTTTCCTTGTTCTTCTTTGCAATCTGCAATTTCCAAAGACATCTAAGAAACCATACTTAGCAAAATGATTTAACTCCCATCTAAAAAGATGATGTTGTGTGCAGTATAAACCTTTTCGTAAGGCCCCTTTTGTTTTTCTATCATGTTCTTCCATTCTTCACTAGCAATCTTTGCCACCTCTAGAACATTCTTGTTCTCTGCAAGTAGAGAAACTCTTCTTTCATTAGAAAACAAGAAAAATGCAGACACTGGATGCTTTGGTTTCAATGGACTGGTTTGATTTGGAATTAAAATTCCAACGGTAATTTCTTGGTTTCTGTCGATGAAAAGCAGGTTCGCTTCTTCAAAAAAGCATGATTTTCCTGCTTTTGAAAATAAGCCGTTTTGATTGGTTTTGGTGGTGGGTCCCATGCCAATTTAATTGGCTTTTTTCTTTACCAAACGGGTAGCAGCTTTTTTTCAAGCCGCTTTTTTTAAAACGGAGGAAAATAAGCTGTGCCGAACGACCACTTAGTATTATTAAAGATTACCACCATCACGAGTCTTATGATCAATATGTTTTGTCGAGCCATTATGTTTTGCATATTTATGTTTTTTTTTGTGATTATCTATTCAAGTGGAATTTTTTCTTCTTCTAACTACTCTCCAAAGATTGGAGGTTGTAGACGAGAAATACTATGAGGAAAGGGAAGAACCAACTGCATTTTGAGTAGGAAAGCAAACAAGCTTAGAGTAAGTTAAAAGTTTGATTATAACTTCATGTACCGAGACATTAACAAATCAAACTTAGAATATGGGTTTACATTTAAGGGTTGTGAAAGGATTAATAAGCGATATTAAGCGAGATATTAAGTTTGATTATAACTTCATGTACCGAGACATATACTTTAAGTTGCATGAATTTTTCTATTGTTTATCTCATTTTTGTCTTAATTATGATATTTAATTATTTACTACTCAACTGTCTATGTAATTAGCTAAAAATTGAGATTTTAGGATATTACAACTTATTCTTATGATTCAGCTTCGTGGTGTGCCAAACAAATGTTTTTGATAACCTTGATCTTTATAACTTGTTTTAGTTTATTTTTATGGTGAGATTACACAATCTTAAACAAATATCTCAATATTTGTTTTTGTGAGTATTTATTATCTTATAATTAAATAAAAAGTAAATAAAAAAACTCAAAGCCATCAAACCCAATGGAATTCATAATCCGGATCGTAGGTTTTAAGCAAAACCCATGTTAATTCAATATTTTGTTGTCTCAATATTCAAAAAAATGATATTATTTTGAATTTTGTTTTAGAGGTAAATCATAAAAAAAATTAACCTACCATCCATCTTAGGTTTAGACCTGTCTAAATCGATCAAGTCGTATTAAAACAACTTCTATATAATTTAATATTAAACTTGAATTAGGTTTAATATATTATTTTACACTTTTTTTTATATGAACTATGATATAACACATGGTTTAATAGATATTTGATGACTTAAAATTTATAGTCATGTATACTTTAAATTATTTTTAGATGAAAAAGTCCATTAATTAATCCCATATGAGAAATGCTCATCTAGAACTGGAAGCATTCCAAGTTGTTAAGATCCAACCATCCTTTTACGCGTGTGCACACATGTACTCTTTATTTGATTAATATATTATTTCAAGGTGAAATACATTATGGATTAACTTACCTATCTTGTATTTTACTCATTGTAGTAGGATTAAATGATGATTTGATATTGTTTTCAAAAAAAAAATTGTAATTTTTTTAAGCAATTTTCTTTTTGTGTTTCTAAATTATTTTGATGTAATAATATCAAATATAATTTTTTAAAAAATAAAAAGCCAATTTTAATATATTCTCAATAAAAAAACAATTACCAAAATATTTTCTAAACAAGTCAGTCCGACGATCTGAGCCAAAACACCAGCCCAAATAGGCCCAATGTGACAACAACCCAAGTATTTGAAGAGAGAAAGAAACTTTGAAACCTACGAACACCAGATGTTGCTTACAACATAAAAACTTGGAAACACAACGCTCTCCTTCGAAATCCTTGTCTGCCCCCCCCCCCCCCCCCCTTCTCTCTCTCTCAACCCCAGATCTTTTCTCTCCCTTTTATTAACAACTCTTCCGCATTTCCTCTCGCTTCCGCATTTACTTCTCTCCCTGTCAACGACGAAAGAAAGAGAAAGAAAGAGAACAAGAACAAGAAAAAGAAAAGAAGAGAAAGAGAGCGTTTGTATGCAACTAATATGGGCATGCGACTTCACTTTTTTAACTAGGTTTTGAAGTTTCTAATTCTCTAAGGTTATTAATCTTTATCAAGCTTTTTCTGAGCAACTGGCAAGGATTCTTTTTCGTTCATGTGCCTGTACTGCTGCGTCAGAAATCTTTGAAGGGTATGTCGACTGCCTTTTTACTTGAGGGGTTCATCTTATATTCTTATAATCGAGTTCTTGTTTGTTAGTGATTTTGATTGCTCAAAATATTAGAAAGCGAAAAATCTGAACTTTGAATGTTCATTTATCATTTTCTTTGTTCATCAGGAATGATTGGAATATCTAAAAGAATAGTTTTTTTAGGGCAAAATTGCTAATCGTATTTCGATACTTCTTTTCCATTTATGTTACACATTGCTTCTTTACAATTTTTTTGGGGTTTATTGTCTGCCCTTTTTTTGGTTGAATGGATTGGGAGTGGTACTGGGTTCATCTTAGATTTTATAATCAAATTCTCGTTTGGATGCAGTTTATGATATGTGAATCAAGTTTCCTCGCTTTTTTGCAGCCTTGTTGGACTTAGTAGGAGCAAGGAGCTGTAATGTATACGGGAATATTTAAGTGTAGGAATCAGAGATGGTGCTCTTTATTTCATGCATCAAAGCATTTCATGAGGCCAAATTGCCAGGATCTGCCTCTGAGATGTACAACAGTAGCGAGGGACCACTTTTCACATGTTAGTTTGATTAAGAGACAGCTATTACATTCAATTTCATCAAGGAGTACTGCCTTTGGAAATATTGACAGTGGTTTACATATAAGGTCTAATATGTGTGATGAATATTCAATTCCGCACATGTAGTTCGGGAGCTAATGGAAAGAATACAAGTGAGGATAAGCATGGCCCGGTGAAAGATGGGGCTAGCTTTGATAATGAGAAGACTCAGCGAGAACAAGTTAATGAAAATGTGAAGCATTGCGATGCGCACGCTCAATTAGGGGAACAAGATCAAAAGGAGTGGCTTCATAATGAGAAGCTTGCCATAGAAAGTAAAAGGAAGGAATCTCCATTTTTGACTAGATGGGAAAAGTTTAAAAATGAGTTCTTGAGGAGAATTGTTCCATGGGAGAAGTTACGTGTTTCTTGGGATAATTTTCCCTACTACATCAAGTAATTAATCCAACTTGTCTCTTTTATTTCTCATCAACATCTTCATTTATCTTAAAGTCATTGGATTTTGCTATCACTAAATCAATCAGTTCGGGAAGGAAATAATTGATTTCTGTTCTCTGCCAGTGAGCACACCAAAAATATTCTGGTGGAATGTGTTGCATCCCATTTGAAACATAAAAAAAGCACCACTTCCTATGGGGCCCGTCTGTCATCTTCAAGTGGGAGAATTATGCTCCAGAGTGTTCCAGGTTTATTACTAACCGTTTGTTATATTGAGACCTATTGATATATATATATATATATATAAAGAGCTTTTGAATTGATAGCCATGTGATGATGCCGTCTACAGGAACTGAGCTTTATCGGGAAAGAACAGTTAAAGCACTTGCACGGGATTTACAAATTCCCCTGCTGGTGCTTGATAGCAGTGTTCTTGCTCCTTATGTAAGATTACGTATCCTTTTGTGGTGATAATTCTTTATTTCTGATATCCAAACTGAGTTTTGGTGATCATTATTTGATCTCGTACCAGGATTTTGGTGAGGATGAGAGTGAATCAGATGATAGTGCAGGATCTGTAGAGGAGAGTTGCTCAGAGTCAGAAGTTGAGGATGACAATGATGCAGTCAACGAAGAGGAATGGACAAGCAGTGCAGAGGCAAAATCAGATTGTAGTGATGACGATGCAGTTGATTTGGAGGCAAATGCTGAGGCAGCCCTGAAGAAGCTTCTTCCCTGTAGCCTTGAAGAATTTGAGAAGGTATGTTCTCTAAAGTATCAGCTGTCTGATAGAAGGTACTATACTGCTTATCGTCCGGTGCAAATTGGAGGAGTGGTTTGGAGTGATTTAGGAATGCATTTTCTGCACGATGCTAGCTTGATCTCAACACTTAGGTCTGGAATTGGGGATAACACAGTGACTTAGAAACAGCTCCAGTTGTTTGATACAGATGATACAAGAGTGTCTGAAGGGAAGAGACATCTGATGATGATGTCAGTAAAAAAGGCTTTTGCTTTTTCAATATGCCTGCGTATTGGTATCTGATTCTTTTTGTAGCCACCGATTTTTATGAATTTATGGCTGCCACTGAACTTTTCATAATTATAATTTATTGCTTTATTTTTTTTTCATAATTAGGATTTTTACTGTTTGTATTGTGGGCTTGGTAACTGTGGAAAACTGCAAATATTCTCTAGTTTCTGGTCAATACAAACAAGTTTTTTCAGTGAAGAACGTGATAGGATTTCTTATTGTGTATTTCACTTTGTGCCAGAGAGTTTCTGGAGAATGTGACAGTTCCTCTGAATCTATGAAGAATGAGTCTGCAGGCACTTCTGAGACCTCCAAAAGGCCTCTTCATAAAGGCAACTTTTTCCAGCTAGCCCTGCACCGTGCTTTTCTTTTTGCCATTTTATAACTATGCTGTGTAATATGGTTTTTTCCTTGACTTTTAATGTATTCTTTCTCTACTATCTGCTTTTGAAAAAAGTGAGTGCAAAGATGATTCTCCAATAAATGTTGTGTCCATTGTTTTCTTAAGGCAGTCATTACAGTTTGGTTTGTGATAGCAATGTTTCTAATCGTAGCAACTGTTGCATGTTTTTGAGGTGAAGATGTTTGCATGACTGTGCTTGGTTATTTTATGCTGTTATGGCAGTTCAATTCTGATGGTTTCATCATCTATTTGAACAAATTCAAATATCAATATTCACAAAATAATTCTGTTAGTGTTGATTTTAGTTGATTCACTTTATTGGAATTATTTTTAAAGCAGTATGACCTCTTTTTTTTTGGGTTTCTCTGTTCACCCATCCATTTTGCTTTGTTCATCTTTTACTAGGGGATCGGGTGAAGTACATTGGGCCGTCCATACGCATTGAGGCTGATGACAGGTGCCTTTTCATCTCTCTTTTTTTGGCATATAAAGATGTAACAGGCCTTATTTTACACAACTAATATAATAACAAGTTCAATAACATAATTAAATATTTTGAAAATGCATTTATACAAGTAATTTTATAGATCTTAAGGGTTTTGGTCCTGTGCTTTGCTATACATTTACTTAGTTTCATGTTTATGTATTGTTCTTTGTGGTTTTGCTTGTTTCAAATACTGATATGTGACGCAACTAAACACTAGGATTCTCAAGCTATAAAGTTACACAAACTTAAGTTGTAGAGCAATTTAGAGAACTTTCAGGTGTTTTATAAAATCTGAATAATAATGTTGACCTCAAAATAAACTAGGATTCCTAATTAATATAGTTCATCTAGCATTAGAATTTCAAAATAGCAAACTACTAATAGCATTAAAAATCCTAATCTAAATAGAAAACAATTCAAATACAATAAGGTAAATAAAGACAATCCCGCACACTAATTTCTGAGCCTTATTTGAAGGCCTTCCTGATCTCCAATCATCATAAAATTTTAAACCAATAAGAAATAACACCTTTAGAATCTTATATCAAAATTGCACCTCAATTCAATGGTTATATTTAAAGTTATGCTTGAATTACCAAATTGTGTCTTAGACCTCAAAATCTAAAAATCTTAACCATTAATGAAATAATACAATAAACATTATTATGCCAAGAATCTGGAAGAAATTTCCCCATTTCAGTCTCCTTTACTTCCGAAAAACTCGCTCTCAAGTTATTTATCAGAAATTGAATCCAAAGGAAAAGATTGATTATAACATTGTAATTAGTCTATTCACGAAGCTGCATGTCTTTGACCTGTGAACTTCAAAATTTAATTTATGATGTGTACTTGCAAAAGAAAAATCCATATCCAGTGTTATATTTTTTGTTCCTATGAAGCCATTTGTAGCTCCTTCACACATCCTTTTACTTCAAACTTGAGTTCATCATTATCTATTACCTCTAAAACTTTAACTGTCTTACAGACTTTCTGCGCCAGAGCTCTCTTTCTCTCTCAGGATGATAATCCTCCGATACCAGATAGCTTATCTCCTGACATTACAGACTTTCTGCGCCAGTGCTTCAAGAAGGTACATTTCACACATCTAGTCCTCTAGCCTGATCAGTTTCTCTGTTCTGTTACCAAATTCCTAGCTGCCTAATTTCATACATCGATGATTTCTTGCTTAGTTTCCAATTTTTAAGTTGTGAAAGAAATATCTCAGCCAAAAATTTGGGCAGGCCCAACAACATAGACCAAAATTAGAAAGGGATGGGAATTACTACTTCCCTTTTATAGGCCAATTTCTTTCCAATCTTGCAAGGATCAAGATCATACACTGATTTTTGCTAGAAGGGGATTCGTAGAAAGAAGCACATGACTGACAAGACGATATAGCGTCATCTTGTTTTCCCCTTTGTGTTCATTCCAATCAACTCTGGCTTGCCTAAGTTTGGTTTCAGACTTGATCCAGTTTTTCCTTATCATTGAACTAAGCTTTCAGCTTTGTAATTAATGTTCAATTGGCTGACCTTGAGATTTGTTGTCATGTGTCATTCATTTTAGATTCTATTCATTTATTAAGGAAATGAAATATTTGGTTTCAAATTTCAGGATGCTACGCAGCGGCCCGATACAAAGACTCTGCTTTCTCATCCTTGGATACTGAAGTCTAAGCCTGCATTGAACTCTTTCCGTCATAGTGGAGCAATAAGGTTGAATTTGATCTTCTTATTTTTGTCCATCTGTTTATAGTTCTGCTTGTCACTTTCTTAACCAAGGTGGTTTATATGGATGCCCTCAAATATTTAGTTTGAGCGTGGGGATGAACCAGTAGTTAACTATCCAACTGCTATGCTGTGATTTTTGGAAGTGGCACCCAATATTTTATGCTTTAATATTTAAACGGATGTAATGTCACCATAAATTGAACTGTTTTTCTTTGTTTGCAATTCGATGACTTCCTTTCAAAGTGTCAATGTGGTGTCTTACTGCAAGCATGCTTTCTTTTTCTTTTTTGTAGAAGTGTACAGGAAGATGTTTCAGTCGATACAGTGATTTTAAATGGAGATAAACAGGGCACTGACCAAAATAGTTCCGTGGATAAAACAGAAGCTTCTGTTGCTGATTTTGAAGCTGTGAGAATCATGTGATCTTCAAAATTGTGATAGTTTGTATTATTGGGGACTTTTCTTGATATCCTTACCAGAGAAAGAAATCAATTTTGCTTGAAAAGTGATTCACACCTTACTTTTCCATGGAGAAGCAATTAAAATATTTTGGCATTACACCCTGATTCAAATCTTTTGGTTTTCAGGTTTCCAGGAAACAATTATTGACAGAGTCTGATGATGTCAGCAAGTCTTGTAAGGATAATTCCTCAAATGATGATGAAGTTGAGGAAAGAACTGATAAATTAGACAATGATCTCCATTCAGATCAAGTCCCGACCCTAGCTATTCATGAAAAGTCATCTCTCAAAACTAGTTCTGGCACATTTGTTCATTTATGTTCTCTCTCTCTCTCTCTCTCATCAAAGGCTAAGACCGTTTATTGTGCGTACCGCGCCGTTTGATAGTGAATAGACAATTCTTGACATAAATAAAATGACACGCAAAATAGAGAAAGGGATAGATGCAGTGTTCGTTCCTATCATGCAGGTTTTCATTTGGTCTTCTAATATAATCCAAGTCTTCTATATTTTGCTTGGTGCATATTGTGCTCTTAGTCCAATCTCTTTTAAGTAGACCATTTCTTTTTCTGAAGAAAAAGAGAAATAGAACACGGATATAAAATTTTTAAAGAGCATGAAGCTTGGGCAGCATGTTAGCTAAATATACTCAATATGCCTAGATCTAGGGATGTAGGTTCCTTGAGCAGTTCTATATTGTTATGCACTTTTGAGGATTTCAACTGGTTGTGCTTCCATTGCTTGAAGTAAAACTAAGTTAAAGGTTTTTGGTGGAGCAACTCAGCTATGCCTGCAGTGATTGAGAGGAACTGTGAACTAATTGCAACTCATGGCTTAAGGACATGGCCAAAACATGTTTCTTGATTAAAAAAAATATGGTTGATTAAATTTTAGCTTTCTACCTTTAAGTGATCTTTACCTTTTGGATTTCCATGATTTAGGTTCTTCCATGCCTCCTGGCCCTTCCTTCTAGTTACAATCTTCTGTTGTGGGTTATGTTACATTTACTTCTACCTAATCAAGTTCTTTGTGTGTTTGGTAATTCAATTGAAAGTGTTTTTTGGCTGAAAAAGCACCAAAGTAATGTCTTTTTAGGTCCTTTTTGGAGGTTTTGACATCCTCATATATATATATATAAATATATATATAAACATCAATTTGATGCCTTCTTTCAAAAGCACCTAAAACACAATATCAAAAGCTACTTGTATTGTCACTGTAGTTATGTATTCTTAATTTCCTAAAACAGTAAATGTCTGATAATTCCTCTTTGAATATTGTGTATACCTTGTGTGAATAGCTTGTCTATCTTCGTTTTCTTCTTAGTTTGGGCACACTGTACTTTTATTACTTCCCTGTGCTGCCATGTTGGAATGCACATGGTATAGTTATCATATGTGCCATGCAACACTTTAGATGTATTTAGATATATTTGAGCATATGGTTTTCTAATGTCTCATTTGTTTTCTTCTTGGTGGTAAAATATGGTGTCTTGTCCTGAGTTCAAGTTCAGGTTTCCAAGGGAGCTTGAACATTGACATTACCTACATCTTGCTTTCCTCCTCACCCATTTCACCTTTTTTCTTTCCCTGCTTAGATACATTAATTGTATTATCTTACCCTTATGTATAACTGGGACTTTGAAGGCTGTGAAGACATCAATGAACTTGGGAGGAAATGAGCTTAGTAAATTTAGTGACACTCCAAGAGATGCTTCACTGGATGATTTATTTCATCCCCTTGATAAAAATCCAGAGGATCGGGCAGCTGAAGCCTCGACATCTGCCTCAACATCACATATGAACCAAGGGAATGCTGTTGTGGCTGATGCAGGGAAAAATGATCTGGCTACAAGGTTGAGAGCTACTATTGCTCAAAAACAAATGGAGAATGAAATGGGGCAGACAAATGGCGGTGGTGATTTGTTTAGCCTAATGATGGGTGTTCTGAAGGATGGTGTGATTGATATTGATGGCTTGGTATGTTTTAATTGCCCAATCTTGTTCATTATTTAGATAATTTGTTGAATAATTCTTGACAACATCCGCTTTTCTGACCAGGTTTTTGATGAAAAATTGCCTCCAGAAAATCTCTTTCCTCTACAGGTAGTCAATCAATTTTTTAGTACCTTAAGCAATTACTTGATTTATACTACAGTAGCATTGCAATCCAGACTTTGTTTGAAGTATATGTATTGATGAACAAAAGACCTAAGCTCATTAGCAACCACTTTTTATTGTTTAGATAGAGTGATGCCTGCTAAGGGCAGGTATTTTGAAATATGAAGCTGCCCCAATCTGCTGTAGCTCTTAATGTTATGTAATAATCTTAAAAAGTAGCCCTTTATGCTCTCTGTTCCTTGGTATTTAAGTTTCCAATGGAGGAGGAAAGCAACTGTTGTACAAACTTGTAATCTGATGATTAATAAACTGGCTCCAATCTTTAACGATGACAAAAAAACAAGCATGCTTGGAAGTTTAAAATGGTGCCATTTTTTGCATGCCGATAGATAGGCGGTTTGGTTGCATAGTATGGATTTTATGTCACTATGCATGAGTGTGAAGCTGGTGAATCTCATTAGAATTTATTTATCAGCCACCTTTTTGTTCATGCTCCCTGCTTGTCTCAAACCTCATCTTGGGATAGAAACACCTCTGTTCTCTGAAAAGCATTTTCCCTAGGAAAGCTTGTCTTTGGTTGCGCAATATCACATTCTAAATCATGTAGCAACTTTGAAATCAAGTATGGTCTATGTTTAAAGTAGACTAGGATGACCCTGTACAAAAGCTCTACAACAGACTGCACAAATTTCCAAATGCTCATGGTTTTGTCATGCCAATGTTTAGAGCATGTTTGTTAGCCACACATGATTTCCTTTGTGTTCTCTTCTCATTATCTTACAAATACACTGATTCAGCTCTTTGCATCCAGGGACATGGTTCACCTAGCTATCGATGGCATGTGGCAGGTCTTTAAGCTTCAGAGATCAACCCCAAGAAATGATTTATGTCGCATAGCCGCAAAAAATGGAATACTGTTCAGACTTGTCAACACTCTTTATAGTTTGAATGAGGCAACTAGGCTAGCTTCAATATCAGTGGGAACTGGTATCCCACTAGATGGTTTAGCTCAACGACCACGATCTGGTCCCTTGGATTCCAATCATCCTATTTTCAATCAGAGCGAGCCAACGTTTTCTGCATCTGATCAGCCTGATATCCTTAAATTTAGGCATGGAATGATCGATCATTCCTTACCTTCTGTGACACTAGAACCATCACGTGCTTCAACTTCACATTCCCAAAGGCTGGATGCCATTCATCCAGATGCCAGATATCTTGGGACAGACACTGATGGACCTCAATCTAGCAATGAAACAATTGAAGCTGCAGTTTCTTCCAAGTTGCCAGATCCAGCAGCTAGCAAATATGGGTATCAAAGAACCTGCCGGAATTGTTTCTAAAGAGCAAGATACCTTGGACCAATGGAAAAGTGATCCATCTCGCCCAGAAATTGAATTTAGGCAGCCGCGAGTCACTGGTTCCACGCAAAGGACATCTACTGATAGGCCTCCAAAGTTGATAGAAAGTGCATCAAATGGTCTTGCTTCTGTGGTATCTGCTCAGTCAGAGCAAGTTCATCCTCTTCTAAGCTTGCTGGAAAAGGAACCCCCTTCTAAGCATTTCTCCGGTCAGTTGGAGTATGCACGTCACCTCTCAGGGCTGGAGAGACATGAAAGTATACTGCCTTTATTACATGCATCTGAGAAGAAAACAAATGGTGAATTGGATTTTCTGATGACAGAGTTTGCGGGTAATTGGTTGTGTTTGTCTCTCTCCCTCTTGTTTTCTCCTTCAATTGAATTGGTCAACATGATTTCCTATTGACTTCATGTTATTTGAACTTTTAGTGGGATACGGCTCTTTCCTCCATTGTTTGTTGGTAGCAACACCATGACAAGTTTTGAAGTCTTATTTAGGAATTTTATTGTTAATTTCTACCATCTGGTTTGCATAAGAATTTATATTTCTTGGAATGTTTATTATGGAGCTGTTGTTTCCCCTCAATATGAATTTCCAATGAGGAACAATTATATTTAGGGAACTTCTCTTGTTTTTATGGTTGCAGAGGTATCTGGGCGTGGAAGAGAAAATGGAAATCTAGACTCCATGCCCAGAATTTCACATAAAACAGTAGGTAAGAAGGTTGGAGCAATTGCACCTAACGAAGGAGCTGCTTCCACATCTGGTATTGTATCTCAAACAGCATCAGGTGTACTGTCTGGTTCGGGTGTTTTAAATGCTAGGCCAGGGAGTGCAACATCCTCTGGGTTACTTTCCCAGATGGTATCGGCAGAGGTTGCGAGGGAATACCTGGAGAAAGTGGCGGACCTTCTGCTTGAGTTTTCTCAGGCTGATACAAGTGTAAAATCCTACATGTGTAGCCAAAGCTTTCTTAACCGTCTTTTTCAGATGTTCAATAGAATTGAGCTCCCTATTCTTTTGAAGGTACATAAGACAGTGTTATACCAGCTTTGTGTTCAAACTTGTTAGAGTATATGCTATCTCACCTTGCTGCTCTTTATTGATTTACAGATACTTAAATGCATTGATAATCTGTCAACTGACCCAAACTGCTTAGAGAATCTGCAGCGAGCAGATGCAATTAAGTACTTGATTCCAAATCTTGAGCTCAAAGATGGACCTCTTGTAGATCATATTCATAGTGAGGTTGGCCTTCCCAAGTTACTTCCTATAATTTTTGTAGTTTGTGACTATGCTACAAGCTGCCTTTTTACCGTCTTTGAATTTATAAAAAATATGAATGAGTGTCTTTCTGTCACATAATAAATTCTTGGTCCCTGAGGCACATGGGATTTCTAATTTACTCCATGGTCCTTTCATTAGCTGCTGTCCTGTTTTAGATTTGTAAAACACTAAACTGGTTGACATTTTAGAACTACAGTGTTCTCGTGATAACTAAATTCATGAACTGCTGTCCTGTCACATAATTATCTTGCTGTTCTTCAGTTATTATTATTTAATTCTTGAAATTCCTATTGCTAACTAAAGGTTTGACTATTCACAATAATCTAATATCTTATCTAATAAACAGAATTTGACTAGTATCCTGTGATAAAACATATGAAGCTCCTAGAATAGCCAAAATTGATGGCGATGTGTCCTATTTGTTTATAAAAATATCAGCAATCAAAACTCGTAAAATCTTTTCTAAATTTGTACTTTTCATGCTGCTTTTGTCTCAACTCTTCGGTATACTTGTTCTTGGAGTCTGTGATCCTTTCATTGGTCATTACCTTTATTTTTATTGGAACACTTTTGTTATTTCTAATAGTTGGGGATCATTGCCCCTCTAATGTTGATGGTGATCATTGCCCCTCTAATGTTGATCATTGCTATTGGAATTATTTAGGTATACCAATTTCAGTTTTGTTTGCCTCTCGGTTGGTATTTTCTGCTTCATGTGGCTCCTGAAATGATTTGCTGCCATATTTTATTTTCCTTTCCACTCTTGCTATTTTTTGTGTTTTGTTTTTCGAATATGTTTCCCTCTTTTACAATCTGTTTATTCCGAAGCTGTTCTGCTTTGGGTTTTTTAGGGGGCATAAGGGTTTGTTGCTTTCCTATCCTCTGGTAGCAAACATATATTCTGTACAGTTCTGGTGACATGTTTTTGAACACTCATGTTGCCATTTTTTTTCCCCAGCATAAGAGGACCTTCAATTTCTGCTCCTCTAAATGATCTCATGGATATAGATGATGATCCAATTGAAGTTGCACCACCTCCTAGGAGAAATCCTCTATCACTTTCTATCTGAGAGTGTTGCCATGGATCCATTCTCACTTCTTGATCCACGTTTTCAAAGAGGTCTACTTGGTACTGGTTCTGATTTCATGAACCAGGCACCATTTGTTTCTCAACCAAGAGAAGTAAGGGAGATACCTATAGAAGTCAAGGATGGTAGTGAAGCACCTGGCTATTCTGGTCACGCTCCGATCATTGAAGATGTAACTGGAACTGAACATACACAAGGTCCTGATATCCAGGGACCTGTCATAATTGAGGATGATGAAAATGATTATATTTCAACTGACTTAAATGCACGGGCTACCAAACAGGATAGTTCTAGTGCGGGGCATTTTAGACCTAGTGCTCCTGAATTTGATAACTTGCCTTACTATAACAATGACATAGAAGAAGAAATGGTTCGGGCTGCAATCGAGGCTTCAAAACGAGAGGTTCAGGTAAGCTAACCAAGGCAATGGTTGGTGCATGCATTATCTGACTTGTTCTCTTGGGTAGTTTCTGCTCTGTACTCATGATATGGGTACTTTTAAAACTGGGAACCAATTTGAAGCAGACCTCATGAACCTCAGAACTTTGATTTGGAGCCCCTTGTAGCATTCCATTGTTTGGTTTGGATGCTTTCTTTTCATTTGTAATTTCAATTTGAGTTACATGACAAGAACTTCTAAAAACAAGGTTTTTCAAATAATTTTTTTTTTTATAATTTGATCAGTTGCAGTCTAAAATCATATCTTTTAAAGGTTGGACTAGCTTTTTGTTAAGGTGGTCTCTTTATGCCTTTTAAGTTTAAAATGCATATATTTTTAATTGATCATATGCATTATGATGTAGGAGCTACCTGAAACTGGACCTCAGCAAAGGCAACCTCTGGTGGAGGATGCTGAACTTGAACATGTGGTTTCATTATCCTTGAAGGTTTGTGTTCCCTTTATACATTGCTTTGCTTATAGGCATATCTTCGTCTTGTTTAACACAAACTGAATCCAGGCAGCAGAGCAAGAGAAAGCTTTGCACGAGCAGAGGGGGAAAGCTTTGCGTGAGCAGGGGAAAGCTTCAGAAGTAGGAAGCAGTGCTGTTGAGGCAGAGAAAGGGGAGATAGCTGCATCAAATGGAAGGTAATTATTCTTGATTGCTCATTAATCGATATAATCACATGATGTTGGTCTCTATATGCGACTGATGTGATGTTCTTCTGACACAATGGCCAAACAAAGGACAACAAAGTATCTGTGCTGTCTATGATAACCATGTTCATTTAGCACACCATGAATGTATTATTTTAGAAAAAAACTTGAAATGCATCCTAAAACATCATTGCACAATCATAAAAAAACAAGGACAACATAGTGTGTGTTAGATTATACTTCTGGGGTTATAGTGAGGAATCTTACAATGGTCTGTTGACTCAATACAGGCAGGAGGCAGGAGGCCGGAAGCTCATCCATCCATGATGAAGCAGAAGATGTGGAAGAGCAGCCTCTCATTAGGCATAGATCTAGACAAATATCTTCTGGCTCTATGGAATCTGCTACAGAAGTTGGAGTTGGTGAGGCTAGCCCACCATCAAGTCCTGGACGGAGTAATATAGGAAGCCATCCCCTGCACAACGTAGATGCCTTTTCAGAGGAGGTATCTTCCACTATTCTATTCTACAATTTATCAACTCTAATTTCAAAATTTAGAACACCTGAGATTCTTTAGGTAAACTAACCCGCGTGACTTGAAACTTGACAAATTGAAGTGGGGAGGCATCTCTTCTGAGGAACATGATGAAGCAGTCATGCTTGAGGCTGCAATGTTTGGTGGAATTCCTGAAGGGACTGGATATCGCTTTCCATATGCGCCTCACCATTTTATGCAAAATGAGAATCACTATCCTCCTCGACCAATTCCTCGTTCTCCATCACCTTCTTTACAAGCTCAGCGCTTGATCCGTGAACAGCAGGTTTGACATTTGGGCTTTGACTTGGAGAAAAAACTTCATTTCTTGGGTCATAAACATGATGCAGAAGGCATGCATTGTCTGGTGGATGCAGGATGATGAGTATCTTGCGTCATTGGCAGCTGACAGAGAAAAAGAGATGAAGGCCATTGAGGAAGCTGAAGCTCGTCATTTACAAGAAGAAGAGGCCAGGAAAGCTGCTCTTGAAGAAGAAAGGAGAAAAGAGGAAGAATCTCGCAGACAATTGGAGGAAGCGCAGGTATTGTTTTTCATTTTTTCTTTATGCTGAGGGTGGACATGGAACTGGTGACAGATTAAAGTCTTTTTACAAACTTGTAATGTTAATATATGTGTTCTTGTTTGGGCAAATGTGGTAACACTGGAGTTGAGATTTTGATGCTCATTAAGGTAGCCAGTCACCTTGTTCGCTACTTTTTCTTCATTGTCTTTGGTTTTATCCTTTCGCAGTAGTAAATATGGTTGCAAGTCTCTCAAAGTCATTGATCAGGTCCTTGCTTGTTTAGGAAGGGACAAGACCAATGACTTTAACAAACCTTTTGGTAATTGAATATAGCAGCTTGTGTAATTGTTCCTAGGAGTTTGAGAGCCTGTTGGCAGAAAAAGAAGCTTCTCTGCCTCATGAACCTGCATCTAGTGATGAAAATGCTGTGACGCTTTTGGTGCGGATGCCTGATGGCAGCCGACGTGGCCGCCGATTTCTCAAGTCTGACAAGTTACAGGTGAGTTTTTTCCAGCAAAGTAATGTGCTTTAGCGTTTATCTCCTCTCATTATCCAGATTTCACAATGTTGTTTATTGCACTTTGCAGGCTTTCTTCAATTTCATTGATATTGGCAGAGTGGTCAAGCCTGGCACTTACAGATTGGTAACAATTCATCTAAATTATCGATAGTTTTGGTGAACATGTCCAAATACACACTTGATTTTCTTATGTGGCTGAAACTTTACACCATTTCTATTTTGACGTTAGAATTTCTGGTTAAAAAAAAATGTAATTGAATTTACATCTCTGTTGCTTGAGCAGGTGAGGCCATACCCAAGGCGTGCTTTCAGTGATGGAGAGAGTGCATTGACTCTCAATGAACTTGGCCTGACCAGCAAACCGGAAGCCTTGTTTCTAGAGTCGATCTAAGAATGAACACCATACAAATTGTAGAAAGATACAACTTGAAAGTTTTAAATTTGCTCGCAAGGAAAATGAATGAATACGTGTGGAGTATGGTTGGTTCTACTCGGATCCAAACTGTATGGACATATTTCATGGAATTTGGGTCGATGAAGACGTTCAATCTGGCTCAACAGGTTAATGGTTGCAATTTATTATTGTGGGTCCTGAATGATTCGGCATCAGAGGCAATGTTTTTGTATATATTAATATTATTATTTATATTGGATGGATAGAACTTCGTTCTAGAGTATTCACGAGCTTTCCTTGATTTGATTTACATATGTTGGCCCTTGGAAGTGTTTTTGCAAGCTTGTACTGTTGGTTGGGTCTTGGACGTAGAAAGAAGATAAGATCCTACACCTCATTTCCGACTCCATCGGAGCTATCTATGGTTTCATTGCATTTCTAAAGTATTTTTTAAAATTTATTATTTTATTTTAAAATTAAAAATTTTAGTGTTTTTAAATATTTTTATGTTTTGATGTCAAAAATATTATTTTAATGTATTTATAAATAAAATTTATTTTCAGAAACAGTGGCAAGAATACTCCACTAGCTGTCCGTTGGCAGCGACGCCTTTTAGTCAACTTGCAATGTATCTCAACAATCTTACCGTTTTTTATGACATGCCAACAAGTTCAAAACTTCAAACTGCCGTATCAAATACCGATACCGAATCAACTTTTATAGAGGTCAGGTGTTGATCTTTAAGAGGACTCTTTAACCTTTCTTTGGGGATGGATGTTCCAGCTGTCGTTAACTGTTGGTGTTTGAAACCGAAGGACCAGAGGGGTAGATTTTATGAATAGGTCCCTCTCCCTCCTGCTCAGGAAAGAAGTTGATCAGAATCAGAATGCCCGCGCAGGCTGTATTCCATGTTTCGGTACTGTGATATTTTATCGGAACCATATTTTTTTAAATGAAAAAATAGCAATTATGTGAGATTTTTTTTATTATAATATAAATTTGAGTAAAATAATAAATATATACATAATCTCTATGAAGTGCAAGTTTCCCATAAAATATATGAATTTTAAATTGATATAAATTTATTTGTTTAGTAGGTTTCAACAAAATAATCAGTATAAAATTATCATCATAATTAAAAAAGCAATAAGATTCAGATATCGGAATTATTGAATTCACTGTATTAAGATTAGTCATTTTATAATTCAATTTAAATTAAACACAACATACAAAATATAAATTGTGAAAACACCGGCAATAATCAAATAATAAAAATAAATAGTTAATTTTCTATCTCCAAATAGAAGAAAATATAAATTGAAAATTCATCTCTACATTACCGTCATTTAATTACTATAACAGTTAAAATTATTATTAACTTTACTATCCAAACAATTACAATTATTAAATTGCCCTGAAAAATAAATTTTTTTTTTTACAAAAAAAAAAACTAAAATTATCATTATTATTGCGCAAACAATAAAATCATAAAATCATCTTATCCGAAGAACAAGCAAAAATAACAGAAAATACAAAAAAAAAAAAAAGAACAAAGGTAAAAATGGAGCAATATTAATCTTAAAATGATCATCAACATAAATTAAAGTTTCAGGACCGAACCGAATAAAAATAAAACCCCAATAAAAAATACAACGACAAAAATTAAAAACAAAAAGTAAAGACATAGATGCATAAATACGGATAAAAAATAAACATTGTCCAAAAATGACCGAAAAAACCAAAGGAATTAATATGAAATAAAAAATTCAAAGAATAAGGACCGAAATGAGAAATAAAATATATAATTAATTTCAATCGAAGGATAAAATTGAAACAAATAAAAACCTTGAGACTGAAACAAATAAAGATATTTTTAAAAAAATACAGTGTAATTTTGTTAAAAAATTAAAAAAATAAGGATTGAAATGAAAAGTAGCATATATGATTAATTTCAATCGAAGGACACAATTAAAAAAAAATCAAAACAAAATATATAATTAATTCCAATCGAATGAAAAAATTGAAAAAATAAAAACTTTGAGACCGAAATAAATAAATGTATATATAAAAAAAAACTGCAGTGTAATTTTGTTAAATTTTTTATAAGAATAACGATCGAAATGAAAAGTAGCATTACTAACACATATGACTAATTTTTATTGGAGGATATAATTAAAATAAATTAAAATAAAATATATAATCAATTTCAATTAAAGGACACAATTGAAACAAATAAAAACCTTGGGACCGAAACAATAAAGGTAACAAAACCTATATAGTAAACATATCCAAAATTCGTGAAATATAAACAAAAAGAAAAAAAGATAAGTTTGGACAATGTTCTTGGGAGATGAATGAAAATAAAAATAACAATTGATTTTAAAAGAATCAAGTAATCCGTTGATTTTTAAAGTTGAAGTCTAACCGTGTATTTGTACTGTAGTAATTTTTATAGTTATGATTTTTAAAAATACTTAAAGCCTGCTGAGCTCGCTCTACCCTTCAAGGTTTTCGGAATCCTGTAATTATAAAAAACAACCAAGGGCCAATATGTCATAATAAAAAAACCAACGGTCTCTTAATTTCCCGTGCCGTCTTCCCGTTCTATTAATCTCCAGAACATCAACGGATACTCTCTCTCTCTCTCTAAGAAAACTTTAGAAAGAGAGAAGAAAAACCCTCTCTCCGGAAGAACTTTTCCAACCTCTTTCCCTTCGATACATGCCTCCCGATCAGAAAGGCCTCTTCGAAACTCTCTCTCCCGCTCTCTCATTGTTATTTAACGCCCTAATTCATCATTGTTATTTAACGCCCTAATTCATCATTGTTATCGATGAAAATTAGAGAGAGAGAGGTGATACTGCGAGGCGGATTGGTTTAAACGGCAATGCTGGTTTTCTCGTGGAGGTGGCGGAGATGGTGGTCGTGGTTTAGGATAATTCTGGAGATGGCATTGATGATAAAGACAAGGTTAGTTCATGGGCTATCTTTATATCGATCTTGATTATTATCGTTTGTAAGGTTCTGATTTTTTCATCTGATGAGAGTTTTTCAATGTGCTGAGATAGATTGTAGACAAGGTTTTAAGATAATCAGTGAAATCTTGATATCTCAACATTAATTTGTTCTCGTGGGTTTGCAAAACAACCCTGTTAAAAACTTTGTCTATTTAAATCCATCTGATATGGATGGCCTTTTTCCCTCTATTATTAAAATAAGGTTGTTTTGTGACTATTTAAATTTTGACTCCTTGTGTTTGCCGTTGCATTTTATGTTTTATGTAGTGCCCCTCGATTGTTGGTACGCTTTATCTTCACTTTGTTTATGCTGCAATTGGATTGAGATTAAATTAAAACTTCTTTTGGGCGCTTATCCTCCCAGCCATTTACCATTCTTTTGCTACAATGTACTAGCTTGAAATTTTCTGTGCTCAAATTGCTATCACCACTTGATAGATACAATTTTCATTTTTCATTGTTGGATCTTTGATTGTCCAATCTTTCAAAATTGCCAAACAACAACACACACTTTAGTTGTGATCTCTATGCTGCAATTTCATGTTTCAAGAGTTTAGGATTTCTTTTTTCATCACAAATGCCATTGTTGGGTTTTATTTGTCGAATAATATAAAATGAAGTTTCATTTTAATACTTGCTTTCATTTCAACACTAAAACACCACTCAAATTTATGTTCATGTACACTGAAAAGTATTGTCGACATTTGAGCGTGAGCAATAGAGCTTGTGTATTGTATATGATGTCTTTGGAAGAATTTTGTTGTTTCCTTTATTTTATGGTAGCTGATCACTTTATGATCTAATCGTAATGATGGTACGGTGTATTAAGATTGATGTGGAAGTCGTTCCTTGATCCATGTTTCCCAAGGTGACAAGATTACATGCATGTATTATTATTTCATTGGTTTTTATATTATGGCAAGGTCTTGTTTTGTTTTCATATCTTCAAATATGCAAATATTATATTTTTATTGAGATCATTTGTAGGGATTTTTTAAAATATTAGTGAACTGAAAAAATAAATAAATATCTGAGAACTCCAATGAATATTGACCTCACATGTTTCTTTAATACCGTAGAGAGCTAAAACTCTCAAATATGGGTCTTGTTTCATTGATATGTTTCCAATATATCACAAATATATAGTTTCTTTATGTTCCATTTGTTTTATTTGGCATTTCTCTAACTGCTCACACTAACGATCATAATTTTAATATGTCCTTTGTTATATACAGATAGATTGACACACAAGGTTTTCATTATATGTTAATTCTAGGATTGTTGTGTTTTGGGTTTATAGGAGATGAAGAGGACTGACAGTAGCAAGTTATTTTCTATATGCATATAGGCTAGCCGACACTTGAATTTTTTTTTCCTTGCTAATTTTTTTCATTATCTGTTATTCTGTGGTTGTTCTGCTTTGGGTTTCTTAGGAGCAGAAGAGGGCTGACAGTAGCAAGTTATTTTCTATATGCCTATAGGATAGCAGTTTTGTTTACACCTGCCTGCTTTTGGAGTTTGTGAGTCAAATTAGTTAGGCTGCTGAATTGTTTTTCTCTCCCATAGCATTGTTGGTCCTCAATCAGTCTAAAACCAAGCTCTGTGATCAGTACCTGTGTAGCGAGTACTGTATGACTCTTCAATTAGTATGGTGACAGTAGCGAGTACTTGTGTATTTTGACAAATTACCATAGATATGTCTTTTAACTCCAACATTTGGGAGGAAAGGACGCAGTTTCGTTCCTCTCTTCGAAACTGACTTATAGAATATGCGCCAGTCCACATATCAATGTAAGTTTTATTTTGTTTCGATACCAATCTTGAGTACATTCAATCATTATTGTTGTTTCCCCATGTTTGGGGAATATCTGTTGTTTCCTAGTTTTGAAACGTTTAGCTTTGCATGTGACAACCTCTTATCGATTGCTAAACGCAACCACATTGGAATGTTCATCTGACATTATTGTCTCTTTACCAGCTCCGACTTTTGGTTTAGGGTTGTCCACGACATTCAAATCTTCAAGAAAATGTCTTCACAAAAAGGAAAGTTCATTTCACATTGATTTTTCATAATGCCTTTTAACTATCACGTTCTTTGATGTGATATGTGAATCCTGCACATTGTGTTTACACCACAGAAAACCTGTTGATGGCATGCTTATAGGACCTGCTTCTCCCAGGTGCTCTGGTAGGCTTTCTACTCTGATCAAGAGTTCTTTATCGAAGGCATCACGACTACAAGTCAGGGTAGGTTTATCTGTTCTAGATTCAAAACCCTGCTCTTTTGCATGTAGTTGGCCCCGTGTCCACCGCTGTTTATTTACTGTAAGTTTTAGTTGTTGTTGGCTTAAAGTAATGCATATGAATTTAAGGCCTTTTTTTGATAAAATTTCAATTGATGCTTTTTATTAGCAGTTTATAGTTAGTTTTATGCCATTTTGTCAGCTTGATGGGTTCCGCTCTGACCTTATGGGTCAGATAATGAAAGTTACAATGGTACGGGACTGTCTTGAATCCTTGTCTTCCATTTTTCCGTAGAAGGTAATGTTCTAGTTTCCTTTGACATGTTTTGGAACCATGTCAAGTTTGTAAGTTACATGATTTCTAGTAAACTTGTATTCAATTGAATCCTTGTCTTCAATTTTTTCCCCTTTAGTTGGTATTTTCCTCTACATTTTGCGCTTGAAATGTGTACTTGCCATGTTTTTATTTTCCTTTCCTGTTTTGCTATTGTTTGTGTTTGTTTTTTGAATATGTTTTCCTTTTACAATCTGTTTAGTCTAGAGTTGTTCTGCTTTGGGTTTTGAGGGGGCATAAGGGTTTTTAGCGGTCTTTGTAGGTTTGCTCTCTAGAGGTATTTCTTTTACCCAAAATCCTCCTGAGGTTTTTTGTTGCATTTTGGTTGTTCGTTGTGTGTCTTATGGTTTACAGATTTGCCTATTGGATTTGCACAAGATTACAAGAGCTCGGTGCTACAATAAGTACTTCATGCACTGTTTAACACTAACTCCTGTTTTGTTGTTTGGAAAGTTCCTCCTTTCTTCTAAATTTCTTATGTGTTTTGTTTACTAGAATAATTGTTATCTGGTTGTGTTTGCTTTGTGACATAATGTTGGGTAGTCAAACATCATCCACATTTCAGCGCTGCTTTTTTCCCTTTTGATTTTTTTATTGGGTTGTTAAATTAATAAATGAGAAAAGATTTGATGAATGTGACTATTTTGTTCACCCATAAAAATAACAATGACATTTTTCAGCGTTTTACTTTGCTTGACCCAGCCACTGCACGTTTCAAGAAGGTATGCTTGAAAACAACCCAGTTAAAAACTTTGATATGGATGGCCCTTTTCCCCTCTATTATTACAAGAAGGTTGTTATTGTGCTATTTAGATTTTGAGTCCTTGTGTTTGCCGTTGCATTTTATGTTTTATACAGTGCCTCTCTATTGTTGCTTTGCTTTATCTTCACTTTGTTTATGCTGCAATTGGATTGAGATTAAATTAAAACTTCTTGTGGGCGCTTATTGTCTTAGCCATTTACCATTCTTTAGCTACAATTTACTAGCTTGAAATTTTTTGTGCTCAAATTGCTATCATCACTTGATAGATACAGTTTTCATTTTTCATTGTTGGATCGTTGATTGTCCAATCAAATCGCCAAACAACAACACACACACTTTAGTTGTGATCTCTTGCTGCAATATCATGTTTCAAGAGATTATGATTTCTTTTTTCATCACAAATGCCATTGTTGGGTTTTATTTGTCGAATAATATAAAATGAAGTTTCATTTTACACTTGCTTTCATTTTTCATCACTAAAACACCACTCAAATTTATGTTCATGTACACTGAAAAGTATTGTCGACATTTGAGCGTGAGCAATAGAGCTTGTGTATTGTATATGATGTCTTTGGAAGAATTTTGTTGTTTCCTTTATTTTATGGTGGCTGCTCACTTTATGATCTAATCGTAATGATGGTACGGTGTATTGAGATTGATGTGGAAGTCGTTCCTTGATCCATGTTTCCCAAGATGACAAGATTACATACATGTAGTATTATTTCATTGGTTTTTATATTATGGCAAGTTCTTGTTTTGTTTTCATATCCTCAAATATGCAAATATTATATTTTTATTGAGATCAGTTGGAGGGATTTTTTAAAATATTAGTGAACTGAAAAAATAAATAAATATATAGTACTCCAATGAATATTGACCTCACATGTTTCTTTGCTACCGTGGAGAGCTAAAACTTTGAAATATGAGTCTTGTTTCATTGATATGTTTCGCAAATATATCTCATTTTTTGGTTTTTTATGCATTTAAAGGATGGTTCTCTATTTTGTTGTGCATCCAAGGCTGCTTAGTAATGCCACATTTGTGGCTTTTACAATTGGGTTGGTTTTTCATCCATTGCTATTAGTTTGGGATCATATTTAACTTTAATATTGATGGTTGCTGACTTTTTTAACAAAATTGCTTTAGTATACCAAGTTCAATTTCATTTGCCTCTTAGTTGGGGATGACTTTTTAACTTTTGTGTTGATGGTTGATGAGTTTGTGGATGAATTTGAGTCAAGGTTTTGTTTTTCCATTTAAATGATATTTCTCTGTTTTGCTATGCATACTAGAAGTGATGCCATATTTGATTCTTTTTTCCAATAGGGTGGTTTTTTCATCCATTGGTGTTAGTTGAGGATCAATTTTGAGTTTTGTGTTGTTGGTTGCCGAGTTTGTGAATCAAATTGCCATGTGTTGTTACTTTCTTTTTTTGGGTTTTTTTGCTATTAAAATATTGTTCTCTATTTTGTTATTTCCACATTTGCTGCTTTTTTCTATTGGGCTGTTTTTCTTCATCCATTGCTGTTACTTAGGGATCACTTTTAACTTTTATGTTGATGGTTGTTGAGATGAGATTGCTTCGTTAGACCATGTTCAATTTTGTTTGCCTCTTGGTTGGGGATCCCTTTTAACTTTTTTGTTGATAGTTGCTGAGTTTTTTGATGGAATTGCTATATGTTGCTTTATTTTTTTGGTTTTTATGCATTTAAAGGATGGTTCTTTATTTTGTTGTGCATCCAAGGCTGCTTAATAATGCCACATTTGTGGCTTTTACAATTGGGTTGGTTTTTCATCCATTGCTATTAGTTTGGGATCATATTTAACTTTAGTATTGATGGTTTCTGACTTTTTAGATGAAATTGCTTTGGTATACCAAGTTCAATTTCATTTGCCACTTAGCTGGGGATGACTTTTTAACTTTTATGTTGATTGTTGATGAATTTGTGGATGAATTTGAGTCAAGGTTTTGTTTTTGCATTTAAATGATATTTCTCTGTTTTGCTATGCATACTAGAAGTGATGCCATATTTGATTGTTTTTTCCAATAGGGTGGTTTTTTCATCCATTGCTGTTGGTTGAGGATCAATTTTGAGTTTTGTGTTGGTGGTTGCCGAGTTTGTGAATCAACTTGCCATGTGTTGTTACTTTCTTTTTTTGGGTTTTTTTGCTATTAAAATATTGTTCTCTATTTTGTTATTTCCACATTTGCTGCTTTTTTCCATTGTGCTGTTTTTCTTCATCCATTGCTGTTACTTAGGGATCACTTTTAACTTTTATATTGATGGTTGTTGAGATGAGAATGCTTCGTTAGACCATGTTCAATTTTGTTTGCCTCTTTGTTGGGGATCACTTTTAACTTTTTTGTTGATAGTTGCTGAAATTTTTGATGGAATTGCTATATGTTGCTTTCTTTTTTTGATTTTTTATGCATTTAAAGGATGGTTCTCTATTTTGTTGTGCATCCAAGGCTGCTTAGTAATACCATATTTGTGGCTTTTACAATTGGGTTGGTTTTTCATCCATTGTTATTAGTTTGGGATCATATTTAACTTTAGTATTGATGGTTTCTGACTTTTTGGATGAAATTGCTTTCGTATACCAAGTTCAATTTCATTTGTCTCTTAGTTAGGGATGACTTTTTAACTTTTGTGTTGATGGTTGATGAGTTTGTGGATGAATTTGAGTCAAGGTTTTGTTTTTGCATTTAAATGATATTTCTCTGTTTTGTTATGCATAGTAGAAGTGATGCCATATTTGATTGTTTTTTCCAATAGGGTGGTTTTTTCATCCATTGCTGTTAGTTGAGGATAAATTTTGAGTTTTGTGTTGGTGGTTGCCGAGTTTGTGAATCAAATTGCCATGCGTTGTTACTTTCTTTTTTTAGGTTTTTTTGCTATTAAAATATTGTTCTCCATTTTGTTATTCATCATAGGGTGCAAAGTGAGTCCACATTTGCTGCTTTTTTCCATTGGGCTCTTTTTCTTCATCCATTGCTGTTACTTAGGGATCACTTTTAACTTTTATGTTGATGGTTGTTGATATTGTGGATGAGATTGCTTCGTTAGACCATGTTCAATTTTGTTTGCCTCTTGGTTGGGGATCCCTTTTAACTTTTTTGTTGATAGTTGCTGAGTTTTTTGATGGAATTGCTATATGTTGCTTTCTTTTTTTGGTTTTTTATGCATTTAAAGGATGGTTCTCTATTTTGTTGTGCATCCAAGGCTGCTTAGTAATGCCACATTTGTGGCTTTTACAATTGGGTTGGTTTTTCATCCATTGCTATTAGTTTGGGATCATATTTAACTTTAATATTGATGGTTGCTGACTTTTTTAACAAAATTGCTTTAGTATACCAAGTTCAATTTCATTTGCCTCTTAGTTGGGGATGACTTTTTAACTTTTGTGTTGATGGTTGATGAGTTTGTGGATGAATTTGAGTCAAAGTTTTGTTTTTGCATTTAAATGATATTTCTCTGTTTTGCTATGCATACTAGAAGTGATGCCATATTTGATTCTTTTTTCCAATAGGGTGGTTTTTTCATCCATTGGTGTTAGTTGAGGATCAATTTTGAGTTTTGTGTTGTTGGTTGCCGAGTTTGTGAATCAAATTGCCATGTGTTGTTACTTTCTTTTTTGGGTTTTTTTGCTATTAAAATATTGTTCTCTATTTTGTTATTTCCACATTTGCTGCTTTTTTCTATTAGGTTGTTTTTCTTCATCCATTGCTGTTACTTAGGGATCACTTTTAACTTTTATGTTGATGGTTGTTGAGATGAGATTGCTTCGTTAGACCATGTTCAATTTTGTTTGCCTCTAGGTTGGGGATCACTTTTAACTTTTTTGTTGATAGTTGGTGATTTTTTTTTATGGAATTGCTATATGTTGCTTTATATTTTTGGTTTTTTATGCATTTAAAGGATGGTTCTCTATTTTGTTGTGCATCCAAGGCTGCTTAGTAATGCCACATTTGTGGCTTTTACAATTGGGTTGGTTTTTCATCCATTGCTATTAGTTTGGGATCATATTTAACTTTAGTATCGATGGTTTCTGACTTTTTGGATGAAATTGCTTTGGTATACCAAGTTCAATTTCATTTGCCTCTTAGTTGGGGATGACTTTTTAACTTTTGTGTTGATGGTTGATGAGTTTGTGGATGAATTTGAGTCAAGGTTTTGTTTTTGCATTTAAATGATATTTCTCTGTTTTGCTATGCATACTAGAAGTGATGCCATATTTGATTGTTTTTTCCAATAGGGTGGTTTTTTCATCCATTGCTGTTAGTTGAGGATCAATTTTGAGTTTTGTGTTGGTTGTTGCCGAGTTTGCGAATCAAATTGCCATGCGTTGTTACTTTCTTTTTTTGGGTTTTTTGGCTATTAAAATATTGTTCTCCATTTTGTTATTCATCATAGGGTGCAAAGTGAGTCCACATTTGCTGCTTTTTTCCATTGGGCTCTTTTTCTTCATCCATTGCTGTTACTTAGGGATCACTTTTAACTTTTATGTTGATGGTTGTTGATATTGTGGATGAGATTGCTTCGTTAGACCATGTTCAATTTTGTTTGCCTCTTGGTTGGGGATCGCTTTTAACTTTTTTGCTGATAGTTGCTGAGTTTTTTGATGGAATTGCTATATGTTGCTTTCTTTTTTTGGTTTTTTATGCATTTAAAGGATGGTTCTCTATTTTGTTGTGCATCCAAGGCTGCTTAGTAATACCACATTTGTGGCTTTTACAATTGGGTTAGTTTTTCATCCATTGCTATTAGTTTGGGATCATATTTAACTTAGTATTGATGGTTTCTGACTTTTTGGATGAAATTCCTTTGGTATACCAAGTTCAATTTCATTTGCCTCTTAGTTGGGGATGACTTTTTAACTTTTGTGTTAATGGTTGATGAGCTTGTGGATGAATTTGAGTCAAGGTTTTGTTTTTGCATTTAAATGATATTTCTCTGTTTTGCTATGCATACTAGAAGTGATGCCATATTTGATTGTTTTTTCCAATAGGGTGGTTTTTTCATCCATTGCTGTTAGTTGAGGATCAATTTTGAGTTTTGTGTTGGTGGTTGCCGAGTTTGTAAATCAACTTGCCTTGTCTTCTTACTTTCTTTTTTTTGGGTTTTTTTGCTATTAAAATATTATTCTCTATTTTGTTATTTCCACATTTGCTGCTTTTTTCCGTTGGGCTGTTTTTCTTCATCCATTGTTGTTACTTAGGGATCACTTTTAACTTTTTTGTTGATAGTTGCTGAGTTTTTTGATGGAATTGCTATATGTTGGTTTATATTTTTTGTTTTTTATGCATTTAAAGGATGGTTCTCTATTTTGCTGTGCATCCAAGGCTGCTTAGTAATGCCACATTTGTGGCTTTTACAATTGGGTTGGTTTTTCAACCATTGGTATTAGTTTGGGATCATATTTAACTTTAGTATTGATGGTTTCTGACTTTTTGGATGAAATTGCTGTAGTATACCAAGTTCAATTTCATTTGCCTCTTAGTTGGGGATGACTTTTTAACTTTTGTGTTGATGAGTTTGTGGATGAATTTGAGTCAAGGTTTTGTTTTTACATTTAAATGATATTTCTCTGTTTTGCTATGTATACTGGAAGTGATGCCATATTTGATTGTTTTTTCCAATAGGGTGGTTTTTTCATCCATTGCTGTTAGTTGAGGATCAATTTTGAGTTTTGTGTTGGTGGTTGCCGAGTTTGTGAATCAAATTGCCATGCGTTGTTACTTTCTTTTTTTAGGTTTTTTTGCTATTAAAATACTGTTCTCCATTTTGTTATTCATCATAGGGTGCAAAGTGAGTCCACATTTGCTGCTTTTTTCCATTGGGCTCTTTTTCTTCATCCATTGCTGTTACTTAGGGATCACTTTTAACTTTTATGTTGATGGTTGTTGATATTGTGGATGAGATTGCTTCGTTAGACCATGTTCAATTTTGTTTGCCTCTTGGTTGGGGATCGCTTTTAACTTTTTTGTTGATAGTTGCTGAGTTTTTTGATGGAATTGCTATATGTTGCTTTCTTTTTTTGGTTTTTTATGCATTTAAAGGATGGTTCTCTATTTTGTTGTGCATCCAAGGCTGCTTAGTAATGCCACATTTGTGGCTTTTACAATTGGGTTGGTTTTTCATCCATTGCTATTAGTTTGGGATCATATGTAACTTTAGTATTGATGGTTTCTGACTTTTTGGATGAAATTGCTTTGGTATACCAAGTTCAATTTCATTTGCCTCTTAGTTGGGGATGACTTTTTAACTTTTGTGTTGATGGTTGATGAGTTTGTGGATGAATTTGAGTCAAGGTTTTGTTTTTGCATTTAAATGATATTTCTCTGTTTTGCTATGCATACTAGAAGTGATGCCATATTTGATTGTTTTTTCCAATAGGGTGGTTTTTCATCCATTGTTGTTAGTTGAGGATCAATTTTGAGTTTTGTGTTGGTGGTTGCCGAGTTTGTGAATCAACTTGCCTTGTGTTGTTACTTTCTTTTTTTGGGTTTTTTTGCTATTAAAATAGTGTTCTCTATTTTGTTATTGCCACATTTGCTGCTTTTTTCCATTGGGCTGTTTTTCTTCATCCATTGCTGTTACTTAGGGATCACTTTTAACTTTTATGTTGATGGTTGTTGAGATGAGATTGCTTCGTTAGACCATGTTCAATTTTGTTTGCCTCTTGGTTGGGGATCACTTTTAACTTTTTTGTTGATAGTTGCTGAGTTTTTTGATGGAATTGCTATATGTTGCTTTATATTTTTTGTTTTTTATGCATTTAAAGGATGGTTCTCTATTTTGTTGTGCATCCAAGGCTGCTTAGTAATGCCACATTTGTGGCTTTTACAATTGGGTTGGTTTTTCAACCATTGGTATTAGTTTGGGATCATATTTAACTTTAGTATTGATGGTTTCTGACTTTTTGGATGAAATTGCTGTAGTATACCAAGCTCAATTTCATTTGCCTCTTTGTTGGGGATGACTTTTTAACTTTTGTGTTGATAAGTTTGTGGATGAATTTTAGTCAAGGTTTTGTTTTTACATTTAAATGATATTTCTCTGTTTTGCTATGCATACTAGAAGTGATGCCATATTTGATTGCTTTTTCCAATAGGGTGGTTTTTTCATCCATTGCTGTTAGTTGAGGATCAATTTGGAGTTTTGTGTTGGTGGTTGCCGAGTTTGTGAATCAAATTGCCATGCGTTGTTACTTTCTTTTTTTAGGTTTTTTTGCTATTAAAATACTGTTCTCCATTTTGTTATTCATCATAGGGTGCAAAGTGAGTCCACATTTGCTGCTTTTTTCCATTGGGCTCTTTTTCTTCATCCATTGCTGTTACTTAGGGATCACTTTTAACTTTTATGTTGATGGTTGTTGATATTGTGGATGAGATTGTTTCGTTAGACCAAGTTCAATTTTGTTTGCCTCTTGGTTGGGGATCGCTTTTAACTTTTTTGTTGATAGTTGCTGAGTTTTTTGATGGAATTGCTATATGTTGCTTTCTTTTTTTGGTTTTTTATGCATTTAAAGGATGTTCTCTATTTTGTTGTGCATCCAAGGCTGCTTAGTAATGCCACATTTGTGGCTTTTACAATTGGGTTGGTTTTTCATCCATTGCTATTAGTTTGGGATCATATGTAACTTTAGTATTGATGGTTTCTGACTTTTTGGATGAAATTGCTTTGGTATACCAAGTTCAATTTCATTTGCCTCTTAGTTGGGGATGACTTTTTAACTTTTGTGTTGATGGTTGATGAGTTTGTGGATGAATTTGAGTCAAGGTTTTGTTTTTGCATTTAAATGATATTTCTCTGTTTTGCTATGCATACTAGAAGTGATGCCATATTTGATTGTTTTTTCCAATAGGGTGGTTTTTTCATCCATTGCTGTTAGTTGAGGATCAATTTTGAGTTTTCTGTTGGTGGTTGCCGAGTTTGTAAATCAACTTGCCTTGTCTTCTTACTTTCTTTTTTTGGGTTTTTTTGCTATTAAAATATTATTCTCTATTTTGTTATTTCCACATTTGCTGCTTTTTTCCGTTGGGCTGTTTTTCTTCATCCATTGTTGTTACTTAGGGATCACTTTTAACTTTTTTGTTGATAGTTGCTGAGTTTTTTGATGGAATTGCTATATGTTGCTTTATATTTTTTGTTTTTTAGGCATTTAAAGGATGGTTCTCTATTTTGCTGTGCATCCAAGGCTGCTTAGTAATGCCACATTTGTGGCTTTTACAATTGGGTTGGTTTTTCAACCATTGGTATTAGTTTGGGATCATATTTAACTTTAGTATTGATGGTTTCTGACTTTTTGGATGAAATTGCTGTAGTATACCAAGTTCAATTTCATTTGCCTCTTAGTTGGGGATGACTTTTTAACTTTTGTGTTGATGAGTTTGTGGATGAATTTGAGTCAAGGTTTTGTTTTTACATTTAAATGTTATTTCTCTGTTTTGCTATGTATACTAGAAGTGATGCCATATTTGATTGTTTTTTCCAATAGGGTGGTTTTTCATCCATTGCTGTTAGTTGAGGATCAATTTTGAGTTTTGTGTTGGTGGTTGCCGAGTTTGTGAATCAACTTGCCTTGTGTTGTTACTTTCTTTTTTTGGGTTTTTTTGCTATTAAAATATTGTTCTCTATTTTGTTATTTCCACATTTGCTGCTTTTTTCCATTGGGCTGTTTTTCTTCATCCATTGCTGTTACTTAGGGATCACTTTTAACTTTTATGTTGATGGTTGTTGAGATGAGATTGCTTCGTTAGACCATGTTCAATTTTGTTTGCCTCTAGGTTGGGGATCACTTTTAACTTTTTTGTTGATAGTTGGTGATTTTTTTGATGGAATTGCTATATGTTGCTTTATATTTTTTGTTTTTTATGCATTTAAAGGATGGTTCTCTATTTTGTTGTGCATCCAAGGCTGCTTAGTAATGCCACATTTGTGGCTTTTACAATTGGGTTGGTTTTTCAACCATTGGTATTAGTTTGGGATCATATTTAACTTTAGTATTGATGGTTTCTGACTTTTTGGATGAAATTGCTGTAGTATACCAAGTTCAATTTCATTTGCCTCTTAGTTGGGGATGACTTTTTAACTTCTGTGTTGATGAGTTTGTGGATGAATTTGAGTCAAGGTTTTGTTTTTACATTTAAATGATATTTCTCTGTTTTGCTATGCATACTAGAAGTGATGCCATATTTGATTGCTTTTTCCAATAGGGTGGTTTTTTCATCCATTGCTGTTAGTTGAGGATCAATTTTGAGTTTTGTGTTGGTGGTTGCCGAGTTTGTGAATCAAATTGCCATGCGTTGTTACTTTCTTTTTTTAGGTTTTTTTGCTATTAAAATACTGTTCTCCATTTTGTTATTCATCATAGGGTGCAAAGTGAGTCCACATTTGCTGCTTTTTTCCATTGGGCTCTTTTTCTTCATCCATTGCTGTTACTTAGGGATCACTTTTAACTTTTATGTTGATGGTTGTTGATATTGTGGATGAGATTGCTTCGTTAGACCATGTTCAATTTTGTTTGCCTCTTGGTTGGGGATCGCTTTTAACTTTTTTGTTGATAGTTGCTGAGTTTTTTGATGGAATTGCTATATGTTGCTTTCTTTTTTTGGTTTTTTATGCATTTAAAGGATGGTTCTCTATTTTGTTGTGCATCCAAGGCTGCTTAGTAATGCCACATTTGTGGCTTTTACAATTGGGTTGGTTTTTCATCCATTGCTATTAGTTTGGGATCATATTTAACTTTAGTATTGATGGTTTCTGACTTTTTGGATGAAATTGCTTTGGTATACCAAGTTCAATTTCATTTGCCTCTTAGTTGGGGATGACTTTTTAACTTTTGTGTTGATGGTTGATGAGTTTGTGGATGAATTTGAGTCAAGGTTTTGTTTTTGCATTTAAATGATATTTCTCTGTTTTGCTATGCATACTAGAAGTGATGCCATATTTGATTGTTTTTTCCAATAGGGTGGTTTTTCCATCCATTGCTGTTAGTTGAGGATCAATTTTGAGTTTTGTGTTGGTGGTTGCCGAGTTTGTGAATCAACTTGCCTTGTGTTGTTACTTTCTTTTTTTGGGTTTTTTTGGTATTAAAATATTGTTCTCTATTTTGTTATTTTCACATTTGCTGCTTTTTTCCATTGGGCTGTTTTTCTTCATCCATTGTTGTTACTTAGGGATCACTTTTAACTTTTATGTTGATGGTTGTTGAGATGAGATTGCTTCGTTAGACCATGTTCAATTTTGTTTGCCTCTTGGTTGGGGATCACTTTTAACTTTTTTATTGATAGTTGCTGAGTTTTTTGATGGAATTGCTATATGTTGCTTTATATTTTTGGTTTTTTATGCATTTAAAGGATGGTTCTCTATTTTGTTGTGCATCCAAGGCTGCTTAGTAATGCCACATTTGTGGCTTTTACAATTGGGTTGGTTTTTCAACCATTGGTATTAGTTTGGGATCATATGTAACTTTAGTATTGATGGTTTCTGACTTTTTGGATGAAATTGCTGTAGTATACCAAGTTCAATTTCATTTGCCTCTTAGTTGGGGATGACTTTTTAACTTTTGTGTTGATGAGTTTGTGGATGAATTTGAGTCAAGGTTTTGTTTTTACATTTAAATGATATTTCTCTGTTTTGCTATGCATGCTAGAAGTGATGCCATATTTGATTGTTTTTTCCAATAGGGTGGTTTTTTCATCCATTGCTGTTAGTTGAGGATCAATTTTGAGTTTTGTGTTGGTGGTTGCCGAGTTTGTGAATCAACTTGCCATGTGTTGATACTTTCTTTTTTTGGGTTTTTTTGCTATTAAAATATTGTTCTCTATTTTGTTATTTCCACATTTGCTGCTTTTTTCCATGGGGTTGTTTTTCTTCATCCATTGCTGTTTGATAAGACTGTTAGTGCTGATGCTGGGAAACATTCATGGTACATGCATCGTGGGAAAATGGTGAAGTGGGTCGTGGAGATTACCAGACAGTTATGCAACAAGAAGTGGTCTTCCATCAGTGCAAGATTATGTTATTTATTATTCTATTTTACTTTGTTTAAATTCTGTATTACGTGGGCAGTTTTGCTTACGGTTAATTTGCCTTCTTGTAATTCAGTTTGTCTGTGCGGCTGGCTTATTTAAACAGCCAAAGCTTTCATTAATGGATAAGAAGAAATTTGCATTCAACTTGTGGTACTTTCTCACCCGAAGAGAAAATAGAATTCCTCAACCCGTTACCTTTGTAACTGGGATCTATCACTGTTACTTAGGGATCACTTTTAACTTTTATGTTGATGGTTGTTGAGATTGTGGATGAGATTGCTTCGTTAGACCATGTTCAATTTTGTTTGCCTCTTGGTTGGGGATCACTTTTAACTTTTTTGTTGATAGTTGCTGAGTTTTTTGATGGAATTGCTATATGTTGCTTTCTTTTTTTTGGTTTTTTATGCATTTAAAGGATGGTTCTCTATTTTGTTGTGCATCCAAGGCTGCTTAGTAATGCAACATTTGTGGCTTTTACAATTGGGTTTGTTTTTCATCCATTGCTATTAGTTTGGGATCATATTTAACTTTAATATTGATGGTTGCTCACTTTTTGGATAAAATTGCTTTAGTATACAAGTTCAATTTCATTTGCCTCTTAGTTGGGGATGACTTTTTAACTTTTGTGTTGATGGTTGATGAGTTTGTGGATGAATTTGAGTCAAGGTTTTCTTTTTACATTTAAATGATATTTCTTTGTTTTGCTATGCATACTAGAAGTGATTGGAGGGTTTTTTAAAAGTAATTATTTAATTATATAACTTACTCTTATTAATTGTATAATTAATTGCATAATTAAACTACATATAAAATAATTACACTATATTTAAAATAATATAAAAATAAATGGCTCTCCAAAATGGTTTTTACCACTGGAGCACACATCAACAAAAATACCATTTTTACACTATTCAAAGTGCCATTTTGGAGATTTGCCTCTCCAAAATGGCACTCCCCACTGGAGATGCCCTTATAATGGTAATGGCATAAACTGTATAGCTAGAAAGTTGATGTATCTTACATGCTTATATAGAATGAAATGAATGGTAGGATCTTCCAATATCTTTCAATTCGGAAAGAACATGATTCGTCATTCTTAAAATTAATATATAAAAACTAGACCATAAAAAGTACAATATTTATATATATTTTCCAAACACACAACCTCGGCAAACATGATTCGTGATCTTCCAAAACTCTCTGCAGATTTCAACCAAGGTTCTCCTGAATTGATCCAAAAATCTTATTGCTTGGCATGTCAAAGATGTTGTCTTCTAATCAAGATACTGTTAGCAGAACGGAGGGAGTTGGAAAAACCACTTGTGTTGCGCCGTCGATGGCGGGTTCTTGGAAAACTAGGAATGCCAAACACGAGTCAGCACCTTCCGAAGTTGTCCCTTTGGACAATCCCTGTAACCAGATAGATTTTCTGTCGACCATCGCGCCTTCACTGCTGTTGTATTTGGATGAAATTATTTTCGAAAATGTTTTTTTTAGAAATATATTAAAATAATAATTTTTAAAAAATATTTTTGATATGAATATATTAAAATAATCTAAAATTTCTAACAAATTAAAATTAAAAATTAATGTTTTTTTCAAAACCGTTTTTGAAAACATAGTGTAAAGTTGAAAAAAACATGTCAGCCCACTAATAAAAGGGTTGGGCCTAGCAAGCATGTGAACAACCGGAGCAAGAATGTTCTAGAGCCCATGGGCTTGGCAGTCCCTGCTCATAGACTTGCTGCCCCACATGGATCATCGTAGGCCTTTTTATCCCATTGAGAACAATTTTAGGATTCTCAATCGACAGGAGCCATCCTCCCCGTCACATTGTCATGCTGCTGGCCCAGCCCGGGAAGGAAAGTTTAGAAGACCTCACTCCAAAAGTTGATTTTTCTTATACCTTTTTTAAGATCTACTGTGTATAGTTCGAAGACCTTTGTCATGATTTCAATTATACCGAATTGATTAAATTAAAGATAATAAGATATAGGTTTAAGAAAAAACTAAGTAATGTAATATTATTGGTAGTACTGGAAAATTATAATTTATTTTTAATTTTATGTTGAAAACGAATACTAGCTACAATATAATAAGGTTGATTTGCTTAATGATTCTCATATTTTGGTTTATCCTGTGAAATATTACAAATATTCTTAGTAAAAAATCACTTATATAAGTAATAAATTTAGATGTTTCTATAAGAACTTTTGAAGACTAAACTCTTTAAGACACTTGTGAAATCTTGAAATTACCCATGATTAAAATAAACACAACTATTTGGAGACTATTTCATCCTAAGTTTTTTAATAAATGATGAAATCATTTAATATAAAGTTAGGATATTTATGATCATGATCAACTAACTAAATAACATTCAAAGAATATGGTATGATTTTAGACCATCTCATCATGGGTTATTTAGAAATGATGGGCACACCTATATATAATACTTATTATAGTTTGAGAAATTCATATTATCCATCATTTAACATTTGAAGAACAAGATCCATCATTAGACCATCCCATCATAGTCTACTTAATAATTGATAAGAGTATTGAATTAAATTTGTAAAATTATGAAATTATGAAATTACAGATGGGAATATTCCCATTAATGGAGACAGGATTTAGAAATAGTTTCATACCAGGAGATGGGGTGATGAGTACTTTTCAACCGCAAACCATCCACCTTACAGGACTCGTCAATTTTATAGTCGTAGGAGGAGCATTGTCGCAAGACTACGAAACTAAGAAAGTAAGCATTTATCTCATTCATTTCAAACTTATTTATGCATAACCCAACATCTAAGACTAGGAAAGTAAGAGAAAAGAGCTCTCAACATTTAGCATAATCTATCCGCTCACCATAGAAACTACAATTACTGTGCAGCGAAAGCTGAAGCTATCCATGTAATGGACAGGCACGCAAGACCTAAACCTCCATTTTCAATATACACCACATGAAAGCTCCCCGGAGCGATTGAAGAAGCCGGGAAGCATGGAACATTTTCAATATACACCTGGACAAGATCCACTCCAAAGAGATAAAGGTGTGATTACTCTCTGTCAATAATCACTTGCTGAGAGGCTGCGGGGGCGTTTCTCGCAACCTGCTCCGAAGCACCGGCAAGACCCTGCAGCATTCTCAAAATCTCGGACGTGTCTTCCAAATAGTACTTGGCCTTGATGGGTTTTCGGCCAACAGTGCATGCAAACACTTCGGCAACTGGGGAAAGAGAGGGGCCAGATCTTGCACTCATTATCACTTCAAACATGTCCTCGTCAAACAAGTCATCCCTGATGCAGAGAACAAAATCAGGAAGCATTCCCTTCTGTTTCATTATTTCTAGGAGGCGCTCGGCCACGAGACCTTTGTTGACCCCCTGCCAAGTGGTAACAAACATGAGATACAACTGCAAAGCTGAAACATGTACATATTTTGTTGGCATGGAATTTTAGAAGATCCTTCCCCGGAAAGAAAATAGAAGAATGAATATACAAAATCTCCATAGCTAATAGGCACTCATAAAGAGTAAATGGTGAAAATGTTTCAGGATCCAATAGGTAAATTTGATTGAGGAACTGCAGCACTAGTTTTCATAACAAGCCTATTTGAGAGAATTAATTGTCCAAGAAATGGAGACAATACAGTATATTTCCATTACAAGAGGTAACCAACCATTCTCAGGATATGAGCATGCGGTTTTATGAAGGCATGGTTGAACAAGTTGCCTAAATGCTAGAAACTCTTATATTCAAAGTTCTAACAACCTGGAAAAAAGAAATAAAACAATAATATGGTCATTTGACAGACTGAAATGGAAGACTCTCTTCAACATATTATTCTTTCACCAGTGCATTTAGAAGTTCATCATTCAAAGCTCAAGTGATTGTGGGTAAGATATGTTTTACAGTCAAAATCTTATCATTTAGCATGAGCTTGCTAATGAGCTCAATAGATCAACTGTCTGCACGAAGGGAAAGAATAGAAATGTGAAAGAACTTTTGATTTCTTGTAATTAGGCTAGAATGGTTTGAGGGCAAGCCATCTTCTATGTTTAGCACAAGTTTCATCAAAATGCATGTGATTTCACCACATTTGTCAAATGATGTTGTAACGGTTAACAGTACTTGTAAGCATGTGCAAAAGAAGATGTGCCTCATTTAGCCCCTTCTGTATGTTTATGAGTAAAGAGGGCATAGCACCCAAATCTGCAGTGGGTTTTCCAGGCACAAAGGAGCACTACTTCTCATTAAAAAACGATTACTAACGGAATCTAACCATCATAAGGATAGATACAGGAACGAAATGGCACTAACCTGAGGTTTAACTTCTACAATGTGTTGACTGCTCTTGACAGTAACTGGTTCATTGGCAAGAAAACTTTCCAGATGATCTAGAAGCTCCTTAGCCTGGCACGAACCAAAATCTGGATCAGCATACTGGTAATTCCAAACAAGTGCACTCTCTTTTCTTTCAATGTAAGAACCATCAGTTGTTTCAGTGTATAGTTTCATCACTAGATCAGCAATACGTTTCGAATCAAAATCTGCTACGGACACACATGTTTCCCATTCCACATCATGATCGGTCCTGTAAGCAAACATTGAACTCAAATTGGAGAGTGCAGCATGAACTAGGCTTGTTTTGTATGGATTCGTCTAAATTAGAATAATCACAGTAGATACCTCAAAATTACGTTGTTGACCTCGAGGAAATAATCAAAACAGAGAGCAGGGTGCTTTCAAATAGTGGCAAGATTTTTATATATGCTAGCATTAGCTGCCCTTGCTTTATATGTTACCCAATTCAGATTACCAGTCCATGTCTAAACACCTAGGTGAATAAAATTAGTGTTCTTTTAGGTTCATAATAAATTCAGACTGTAACAAAGGGAATGTGTCCTAGTCACCCCTCAAAAACATTACACATCCACATCATCTGCTGCAAGTTTCTAGAAGTCAGATAAGTATAAATTTGCATTACATTTAAGCCATGCTGAAAGTCACAGCACAACAACTCTAAAGTGACATTCAGCAGTGTCAAAGGAACCATCAAGGTTTTGCTCCATGATGCCAGATGCAGCATTTGAGTCCAAACATTAACAGCACAATATTAATATATCACCCTTTTCACCAAAACAAGGGCTAGCACTGGGTGAACATGTGGAAATTCTAAGCCATATTATCCATTATTTTCTCTTCTACATGACCAAACATCAATAGGAAAAACAAAGGTCTGAGTCAAATATCATATTTTTAAGTGGGAAGATCAAGGTCAAATTGAAATTAAGTTAGCAAATGCAATTCATACCTCACAAAATAACCATGCTCTACAGCAATTCCAAGCTTTTCACAAGAAGAAAACCATTCAGCAAGAGTCTCCCTGTCTTTCCCGCTAACAAGGAAAACAACATTCTTAGGATCTGTACACAGGCTGTTCAAGACTCCCACAGCCTCCATGTTTGGAGTCCTACTAATTGAACTTGGCAGTATCATAGTACCATCGTAATCCAGTAGAATTGCCCGGTGCTTGGTCCTCTTATAGGCAGAAACAATATGTTCAACTGAAAGTTTTCTGAAATTTGGATCCAAGGCAATGACTCGAAAACCTAAACCAAAACCAATTCCCCAGCACCTCCTCCTCACATGATCCCTACATGCCCTTTCAAGATCCTGCAAAAAACTATGAGCCCAATATGCAACATCATGTGTACTCACATACCTGTGGTGCTTCTCGTGTCGCATCTGTTTTTCAGGCTCAGGGACTATCAAGGCAGAATTCATGGCTTCAGCTACAGCATCAATATTCCATGGATTTACTCGAATTGCCCCGCTTAGTGATGGGGAGCATCCAATAAACTCTGAAACAACCAGCATGCTCTTTCTTGGGGCTGATGGGTTTAGTCCTAATGTCTCATCCAACTTCTCGTTTCCTTGTCGACATGATATATTCATAGGGTATCAGATTCATCCCATCCCTCACTGTTGTAACAAGACAGCACTCTGCAATTGTGTAATAAGCAATGCGCTCATAAAACTGAAGTGGGTTGTCAATCAAAACCACTGGAGTATATCCTGGACTTCCAAATGTCTCATTAATCCTCCTCACTGCAGCCTTGGTTTCAGATTGGACCTCCTGTACATTTCTTCCTCGGCCTCTTGCTGGGTTTGCAATTTGAACCAAAACAACTTCACCCCTCTTATTAGGATGTTGTGTGAGCAACTGTTCCATGGCCAAAAGTTTCAGGCTGATTCCTTTGAAGATGTCCATGTCATCAACCCCTAGCATAACAGTTTGACCCCTAAACCGATCATGTAGCTCGGCAACCTTAGATTCTGTCTCAGGAAGATTCAGCACAGATTGAAGCGACCAATATGAATCCCAACAGGGAGAATCTTGATGTTGACTGTCCGACCATAATACCCAAGCCCTATGTAACCTCGCTTAGATTGATAAGAAAGACCGAGCATTCTACTGCAACAAGAGAGGAAGTGACTTGCATAATCAAAGGTATGAAAACCAATGAGGTCAGAATTGAGAAGTGCTCTCAAAAGTTCATCCCTTACAGGAAGTGTCCTGTATATTTCAGAAGATGGGAATGGACTATGGAGGAAGAAACCAAGTTTCACCCTATTAAATCTCTTCCTCAAAAATGTTGGCAAAACCATCAAATGGTAGTCATGCACCCACACATAATCATCGTCAGGGCTAATCACCTCCATTACTTTGTCTGCAATATTTTGTTAACAGAAACATAGGCTTGCCAAAGGGACCTGTCAAACCGGCCACCAAGATCTGGTGATAAAGGGAGCATGTAGTGAAATAAAGGCCAAAGATGGTGTTTACAGAATCCATGGTAGAATTTAGTAAAAAGGTCAGGAGGGATAAATGCCGTGACACATTTAAAAGTTTCAAGCAATGTTTGGGCTACATCATCTTGCTCACTAGGTGCAATCTCTTCCTGAAGAGAACCAACATAGATAACTTCAACATCTTCTCCAAGGCCATCTTTGAGCTGTAAGAGAAGTGAGTCCTCGTCCCAACTAAAGCACCACCCTCCACTGCCATCTGGATTTCGATGTGCCCGAAGGGGAAGCTGGTTTCCCACAATAATCATCTGATCTTGAGAGAAAGAAGAGGGGGCATCAGAGCCAACACTGTTGTCATCATCCAGATCAGTCAGTATTCCAGCAACAGTTGCCACTCGAAGAAGCCTCTCCCTCTCACGACCAAAACTTGGAGCATCACCAGAAGCAAGATCTAAGAGGTTGGAATATGACCTTGAAACCATGATGAGGGCAGATAAAGAAGTATTGTTCTACTCAAAGTTATGCAGAATCAAACTCTACAAAAAAGAAATCTCTATTAACAAATAGAATCAACACTCAAAATGCACGATAAAAAAACAAACTTTGGAATGTAATTCAAAGAAATTTTCTACATTTTGCAATTAATACGACATTAAGAATCACTCTTGGCACTGTTTTTGTTGTCCTCTTAAATACAGATTCCATGCTTTGCAAAAACTTAAAACAATTCCAACAAAATGAAGACAGACATACTGATATGCACAAATAAATATATCAAATTTAAAAAGCGAAAGAAAAACTCAACACTGATTGAGCCAACTCAGAAAATATATATATAGGAAAATTAATTTTACTATAAACTTAATTACCCAGATTCTATAATCTGATAAAACTAACACCCATTAATGACATAATTGCCTTCTAATCTCCAATACAAAAAAAAAAAATCCAGCAAAATCAAGACAACAAAACTGATCAAAGTAACTGAACACTCCAGATGCACAAACCAGTTCATCAATTGAAGAACACGACTTCTAAGGGAGATGGAGAAAACCTCTCTGAGCCCATAAAGAAAACATGCATCAACTCAAAACATGCGAGTGTGTATCTGACTAAATGTAACAAAAAAAGTAGCTGGTATGCAACATGAAAAAGCAAAAAACACTAGAAAAGAAAGTAGTAACTTTAGTGACAGGGAAGTAGATGATAAAAAGAACTTACCTTTCAAGTTCATATAAACTTAGGCAACCAGAAAGATTCTTCTTCTATTCTCTTTCTCCCCCCACTATATTGAGAGACAAATTGTGGCATTAACACACCCTTTTTGGCTTTGCTTTTGCAGTTTCAACGTAAAGATTTTGCTTTGAGATTTTTGGTTTTCCTCTTTTCATGTAGGAGACAACAGATAGGATGTCTTTATAAAAAGCATTTGATTCTCTCAAACTGACTTCCTCTCACTCATTTCGTGGTGTGAGAACCGGGGTTAAGATGAGTGATCTCATGAGGGCCAGAGAGCACAGTGAACTCCAACTCCTTGATTTTTTTAATTTTTTTACCATAGTAGTTTTTATTTATTTATTGTTATTAAAAGATCAAACCCCAGGACCTTTGTCCGCCTAGCTTTTTTACTTTCAAACAGGTCATGCCTTTTTGAGATGCACAATATTATATTTATTATCTTATAAGCTAAATGAGATCGCACAAATACTGTTCAAATACTACTGTTCATCCAGACTGCTTTTACTGTGGATTTGAATAGTGATTGCATTTAATTCTTTGCCTTGGCTTTCATCTTCTCTGCTTTCTCAGCCAACAAATGCAGTCCAAGCTTCCAAACGATTGAAGGCGCAAAAAAGGAGGAATTGACCAATTATCTTATAAGCTAAATTAAATTCCTACTCACAAACGTTCTCTCTGCCTTTTCCCAACTGCCTTCTTCTCAACTGGAAGGTTGCTCCTCGACGGATTTTGCGAGCTGTGAGGGAGGAGCTGGGCATTTCTTCACCTTCTTCCTGCCGGCAACCCTTTCCCTCACAGCTCGCAATCAAAATGGAGACCATCTTTGTTTGTGCCCAGCAAGAGCTCCTCAAATCCACCTCAGTCACAACCATCCCCAACTCCATCTCAGGCGACGCAGAAGAAATGGAAACAAAACAACAGACGGTGGCGCCCTTGAGATAAGCCAGGAGAAAAAAAAAGACAAACAAAACCTAATTGAACTGCAACTTACCTTTCCAAAGCATTTCTTCCCCTTCCCCTTTCCCTCACAGCTCGCATTAAGGGAGAAGAGCTCCTCAACTCCACCTCAGGCGACGCCGAAGAAATGAAAACAACAACTCCACCTCAAGCGACGCAGAAAAAATGAAAACAAAACAACAGACGGCGACGCCGTGCAGGAGAAAACAAAAGAGAGAAAGAAAGGCGACGCCGTGCAGGAGAGAAAGAAAAAAGAGAGAAAGAAAGGGAAAAAAAAACGAGAAAAAGAAAACCCAAATTTCGAAATGCAAACCGTGCAGGAGAGAAAAAAAAAGAGAGAAAGAAAGGCGACGCCGTGCAGGATAGAAAGAAAAAAGAGAGAAAGAAAGGGAAAAAAAAACGAGAAAAAGAAAACCCAAATTTCGAAATGCAAACCGTGCAGGAGAGAAAAAAAAAGAGAGAAAAAAAGGCGACGCCGTGCAGGAGAGAAAGAAAAAAGAGAGAAAAAAAGGAAAAAAAGAGAGAAAAAGAAAACCTAAATTTCGAAATGCAAGCCGTGCAGGAGAGAAAAAAAAGAGAGAAAGAAAGGCGACGCCGTGCAGGATAGAAAGAAAAAAGAGAGAAAGAAAGGGGAAAAAATACGAGAAAAAGAAAACCCAAATTTCGAAATGCAAGCCGTGCAGGAGAGAAAAAAAAGAGAGAAAGAAAGGCGACGCCGTGCAGGAGAGAAAGAAAGGAAAAAAAAAAAAAAAAAAAAAACTAAATTTCGAAATGCAAGCCCGGACAAAAACCTAAGAGAGGGGGAAAAAACGCAGAAACAGAGCAGGACACGTGGCGCAATGGCAGTCATATATTTAGACTGATTTCTGAACTTTTTTATGTATGATATTTCAGATCTAATATTACATGAATAAAAAATATACAAAGTTACACATAGACAAAACAGGTAATTTTTTTTGTCAAATTATCTACAAATAAAAAAAAGTCACTTGCCCTGCTCTTCGCCACAGATAAAACCAAATTTTTTAACATGTTAAGAAAATGTTAACGGTACAATATTTGTATTTAATATTACTATACATCTTAACGAAATAATCAATCTACAGAACTTTCAAAAGAATATATTGTCATTGATAATTAAAATATTACTTATTTGCAATAATATTCATAATAGCAGTGATAATAATTGTGACAATTTAGCAATCATAACAGTAATAATGGGAATAATAATCAAAATAATTCATTGGTTGATGTTATTTCTGTTAAAAAATAACTTCTGGAACTTCTTTTTATGTATGATATTTCAGATTTAATATCATGTAAAAAAAAAAATATGAAGTCATACATAGACAAGACAAGTAGAAAAAGTGTGCCAAATTATCTACAATAAACAAAATACCTTGCGTTTCGCCGCAGCCAACACCAAATTTTATAAAATGTAACAAAATTGTTAATGATCCTATATTTTTTTATAATGTTATACATTTGAGCTAAATAATCAACTTAAAAATTTTAAGATTATGTATTATTTTACCATAGATAAGACATTTAAAATAATTATTATTATTATTTTTACGACTTTTTCCTTGAAAAATAGGCGAGACTAATTATATATAGTGATATTTTTTTGACATTAACGTCTTAAAATAATATAAAAAAAATTAACTAACTTTTCTTTATAAATCTCACATTAATTTAATCTCAGTGTTCTAAAATACTTTTAATATAATGATATGAAGAAAAAATCTAAAAAACTCATATTTAATAAATTTTAGCATTTGTATTTTTGTTATCTATCAAATAAATTATTCATCAAGTAATTAAAACACGCCCAACAAACAATTAGTATGTTGCAAGCAACAAATAACTCATCTTTAGTCAATTTGATCAATTGAAGTTTTGCTATTTATCAATTAAATTATTACCCAAGTAGTTAAAACAAAATCATCAATCAAATTGTTTACCGCGTAAAACAAATCACTCATCCGTGCTAAAATTCATCGATTGTAATTTTGCTATTTGCTAATTAAATAATTCATCAAACAAATAAAACATACACAACAATCAATCAGTGTGCTACACGAAGCACATGACTCATTTTCTAAGAATTTCATCGCTTCCAATTGTACAATATACCAATTAAATAATTATCAAAACAATTTTAACAATAGCAACATTCAATCACTTTTAAGCCGAATAAAAATTCATTTCTAACAGATTTTATCGATTATAATTTCACTAATTAAATATTAAGGGAACCAATTACAACATGCACAAAATCAATTAATTTCTTACATAGAAAAAAGCCCAGCGCAGCGCGCGGGCAATTAACCTCGTTTAAATCCTATAATGAATGGGAATGGAAAAAAGGTTTAAAATAAATAAAAGATAGAAGAAAACATTTATTATAAATAAATTAGTTTTAAGTTGAATAAATTACTTCAGATATAACTATAAAAAATAGTTTTACTATATAAAATTATTAACTTGAGGGTAGCACTACTGCGAGGAAGAAAAATAAAAACAACACCTTCCAAAGAAATAATGGCATCACATGGAACAAGTAGCAAGTACATGGCCATTTGGAAACATTTATTCATGAAAACATTTTCTATTTTTAAAAATATTTTTTGTTGAGAAATTTATTAAAATAATATTTTTTAATTTTATTAACATATCTGAAAGATAAAAAAAATATAAGAAAAATTAAATTAAAATATCTATTTTTATTTTTTTGTCAAGGGTGTAAAGAAACCGAAGAACTAAGACGCAGGATGTAATGGAGGTAGGTGGTTGTAGAGGAATCTGTGGAAGATAGAAGATAACGCACCTGCAGTGATGAGCATGAGCAGAATCTGGAAGGAGATTAGCACAATAGTCAATCCAGCTAATCACGCTTATCCAAATGAGGAAAGCACTGGAAAGATAAGGAATGCATTGGAGAGAAATCTGGGATGAGATTATGGAATTGATTTTCAATTACAAACGTATATTGTATCTAACACCTATAAATAGGTGTCATTGTATCTACTGTAAATTATCAAAATTAATATACAGTGATTTCTCAATTGAATCTGAAATCCTACATGGTATCAGAGCCTTACAAAGACTAACGTCTCAATATGTCTTCTTCATCTTCAGCGAACCTTCAATCAGCCACAACCCATCCTTCTTCTGCCATTCCCACAATTTCTCCAGTCTCCAATATCGTCTCTTTGAAACTGACTCATGACAATTATCCCCTATGGAAAACTCAAGTGATGCACTACTTCCGTGGATAAGATTTATATGGATATCTTGATGGCACCTTCCCCCCTCCACCACAACTAGTTGATTCAACACACCCAGATACAGGTACAATAACACAAATCCCAAATTCAGCACACTCTCAATGGCTGCGACAGGACAGTCTAATTCTCAGCACACTCATGTATTCTATGACTGAGAATGTGCTAGCCCAAATTGTTTCTTATACCACCTCTCATCAAGTCTAGAAAGCACTGGATACAAACTTCTCTTCCAAATCAAGAGCACGCACAATTCAAGTACGTGCACAACTAGCCAATGCAAAGAAGAATAATCAATCTGCCAATGATTATTTCTTGCTCATCAAAAGGTTGGCTGACGAACTTGCCATGGCTGGACAACCCCTCAAGGTTGATGACATCATATCATATGTTCTTGCTGGACTAGGACATGAATACGACAGCTTGGTCTCCTCAATCTATGCACGCAATGATCCAGTCAGCCTCAAAGAGGTATACTCCCTTCTTATTGTCACTGAATCACGCCTCAATCGACACCACTTCTCTGCTTCTTCTACAATTCCAGAGGCAAATATTGCCCAGCAGCATAGATCACATTCAACAATAGAACTAAATATGGGACTCGGGGTCGAGGGCGATTTAATGGCTATCGGGGTCAATCTTCTTACCCCAAAAATGACAACAATAGCTCATCACCCATCGTGTGCCAAGTCTGTGACAAACATGGGCACTCTGCCCGCAGGTGCTATCACCGATTTGATCCAAATTTTCAGCAGACTGCTCCTCCTCCACACAAACAGGCATATATTGCAACACAAAGCTAGGAAAATAATTGGAATGCAGACACGGGAGCTACTCACCATATAACATACATATATATATATATATAATTTTTTAAATATTGTAGATTTAATAATTATAATAATATAATGTAATTAATAATTCAAGTAAATTGGACACTTTTTTTTATTCCCTCACCAAATTATTTTTATCAATATAATGAAACTTCATGTCAAATCTTTTTTTGTTTTTATCAATTATTCAAGATTCCAATTATCATTTTTTTTTATTCTCTCACCAAATTATTTTTATCAATATAATTATACAATGTATCAATGATCTTAACTTGTATTTTATATGAATAAACTGACATGTTTTATAATTTTTTTTATTAATTTACTTAAATTATTACTAAATCACAACCTTAGACATCAGGCCCACTGCCCCACCCCTCAAATAATCCCTAACTCTTCGAGAAAATAGAAATCCCAAATCTAAAACCCTCGACACCTACTCTCGGATCAAGATGATGGACGCAACAAAACTAGAAGATCCAATCCTTCCATCCTCGTGGGTCCTTCTCTCTCTGAAATTCCATCAGTTCTTCCTCTTATTTCTTGAGATTCATAGCTTCTTCATCCTTGTTTTGCTTGTAAGCCTCCATTTCTTGCGTGTACTTTTCCTTGTTCTTCTTTGCAATCTGCAATTTCCAAAGACATCTAAGAAACCATACCTAGCAAAATGATTTAACTCCCAACTAAAAAGATGATGTTGTGTGCAGTATAAACCTTTTCGTAAGGCCCCTTTTGTTTTTCTATCATGTTCTTCCATTCTTCACCAGCAATCTTTGCCACCTCTAGAACATTCTTGTTCTCTGCAAGTAGAGAGGCTCTTCTTTCATTAGAAAACAAGAAAAATGCAGACACTAGATGCTTTGGTTTCAATGGACTGGTTTGATTTGGAATTAAAATTCCAACGGTAATTTCTTGGTTTCTGTCGATGAAAAGCAGGTTCGCTTCTTCAAAAAAGCATGATTTTCCTGCTTTTGAAAATAAGCCGTTTGGATTGGTTTTGGTGGTGGGTCCCATGCCAATTTAATTGGCTTTTTTCTTTACCAAACGGGTAGCAGCTTTTTTTCAAGCCGCTTTTTTTAAAACGGAGGAAAATAAGCTGTGCCGAACGACCACTTAGTATTATTAAAGATTACCACCATCACGAGTCTTATGATCAATATGTTTTGTCGAGCCATTATGTTTTGCATATTTATGTTTTTTTTTGTGATTATCTATTCAAGTGGAATTTTTTCTTCTTCTAACTACTCTCCAAAGATTGGAGGTTGTAGACGAGAAATACTATGAGGAAAGGGAAGAACCAACTGCATTTTGAGTAGGAAAGCAAACAAGCTTAGAGTAAGTTAAAAGTTTGATTATAACTTCATGTACCGAGACATTAACAAATCAAACTTAGAATATGGGTTTACATTTAAGGGTTGTGAAAGGATTAATAAGCGATATTAAGCGAGATATTAAGTTTGATTATAACTTCATGTACCGAGACATATACTTTAAGTTGCATGAATTTTTCTATTGTTTATCTCATTTTTGTCTTAATTATGATATTTAATTATTTACTACTCAACTGTCTATGTAATTAGCTAAAAATTGAGATTTTAGGATATTACAACTTATTCTTATGATTCAGCTTCGTGGTGTGCCAAACAAATGTTTTTGATAACCTTGATCTTTATAACTTGTTTTAGTTTATTTTTATGGTGAGATTACACAATCTTAAACAAATATCTCAATATTTGTTTTTGTGAGTATTTATTATCTTATAATTAAATAAAAAGTAAATAAAAAAAGTCAAAGCCATCAAACCCAATGGAATTCATAATCCGGATCGTAGGTTTTAAGCAAAACCCATGTTAATTCAATATTTTGTTGTCTCCATATTCAAAAAAATGATATTATTTTGAATTTTGTTTTAGAGGTAAATCATAAAAAAAATTAACCTACCATCCATCTTAGGTTTAGACCTGTCTAAATCGATCAAGTCGTATTAAAACAACTTCTATATAATTTAATATTAAACTTGAATTAGGTTTAATATATTATTTTACACTTTTTTTTATATGAACTATGATATAACACATGGTTTAATAGATATTTGATGACTTAAAATTTATAATCATGTATACTTTAAATTATTTTTAGATGAAAAAGTCCATTAATTAATCCCATATGAGAAATGCTCATCTAGAACTGGAAGCATTCCAAGTTGTTAAGATCCAACCATCCTTTTACGCGTGTGCACACATGTACTCTTTATTTGATTAATATATTATTTCAAGGTGAAATACATTATGGATTAACTTAGCTATCTTGTATTTTACTCATTGTAGTAGGATTAAATGATGATTTGATATTGTTTTCAAAAAAAAATTGTAATTTTTTAAAGCAATTTTCTATTTGTGTTTCTAAATTATTTTGATGTAATAATATCAAATATAACTTTTTTAAAAATAAAAATCCAATTTTAATATATTCTCAATAAAAAAACAATTAAAAAACAATTACCAAAATATTTTCTAAACAAGTCAATCCAACGATCTGAGCCGAAACACCAGCCCAAATAGGCCCAATGTGACAACAACCGAAGTACTTAAAAAGAAAAAGAAACTTTGAAACCTACAAACACCAGATGTTGTTTACAACATAAAAACTTGGAAACACAATGCTCTCCTTCGAAATCCTTGTCCCCCCCCCCTCTCTCTCTCAACCCCAGATCTTTTCTCTCCCTTTTATTAACAACTCTTCCGCATTTCCTCTCGCTTCCGCATTTACTTCTCTCCCTGTCAACGATGAAAGAAAGAGAAAGAAAGAGAAAGAGAAAGAGAACAAGAACAAGAAAAAGAAAAGAAGAGAAAGAGAGCGTTTGTATGCAACTAATATGGGCATGCGACTTCACTTTTTTAACTAGGTTTTGAAGTTTCTAATTCTCTAAGGTTATTAATCTTTATCAAGCTTTTTCTGAGCAACTGGCAAGGATTCTTTTTCGTTCATGTGCCTGTACTGCTGCGACAGAAATCTTAGAAGGGTATGTCGACTGCCTTTTTACTTGAGGGGTTCATCTTATATTCTTATAATCGAGTTCTTGTTTGTTAGTGATTTTGATTGCTCAAAATATTAGAAAGCGAAAAATCTGAACTTTGAATGTTCATTTATCATTTTCTTTGTTCATCTGGAATGATTGGAATATCTAAAAGAATAGTTTTTTTAGGGCAAAATTGCTAATCGTATTTCGATACTTCTTTTCCATTTATGTTACACATTGCTTCTTTACAATTTTTTGGGGGTTTATTGTCTGCCCTTTTTTTGGTTGAATGGATTGGGAGTGGTACTGGGTTCATCTTAGATTTTATAATCAAATTCTCGTTTGGATGCAGTTTATGATATGTGAATCAAGTTTCCTCGCTTTTTTGCAGCCTTGTTGGACTTAGTAGGAGCAAGGAGCTGTAATGTATACAGGAATATTTAAGTGTAGGAATCAGAGATGGTGCTCTTTATTTCATGCATCAAAGCATTTCATGAGGCCAAATTGCCAGGATCTGCCTCTGAGATGTACAACAGTAGCGAGGGACCACTTTTCACATGTTAGTTTCATTAAGAGACAGCTATTACATTCAATTTCATCAAGGAGTACTGCCTTTGGAAATATTGATAGTGGTTTACATATAAGGTCTAATATGTGTGATGAATATTCAATTCCGCACATGTAGTTCGGGAGCTAGTGGAAGGAATACAAGTGAGAATAAGCATGGCCCGGTGAAAGATGGGGCTAGCTTTGATAATGAGAAGACTCAGCGAGAACAAGTTAATGAAAATGCGAAGCATTGCGATGCGCACGCTCAATTAGGGGAACAAGATCAAAAGGAGTGGCTTCATAATGAGAAGCTTGCCATAGAAAGTAAAAGGAAGGAATCTCCATTTTTGACTAGATGGGAAAAGTTTAAAAATGAGTTCTTGAGGAGAATTGTTCCATGGGAGAAGTTACGTGTTTCTTGGGATAATTTTCCCTACTACATCAAGTAATTAATCCAACTTGTCTCTTTTATTTCTCATCAACATCTTCATTTATCTTAAAGTCATTGGATTTTGCTATCACTAAATCAATCAGTTCGGGAAGGAAATAATTGATTTCTGTTCTCAGCCAGTGAGCACACCAAAAATATTCTGGTGGAATGTGTTGCATCCCATTTGAAACATAAAAAATGCACCACTTCCTATGGGGCCCGTCTGTCATCTTCAAGTGGGAGAATTATGCTCCAGAGTGTTCCAGGTTTATTACTAACCGTTTGTTATATTGAGACCTATTGATATATATATATATATAAAGAGCTTTTGAATTGATAGCCATGTGATGATGCCGTCTACAGGAACTGAGCTTTATCGGGAAAGAACAGTTAAAGCACTTGCACGGGATTTACAAGTTCCCCTGCTGGTGCTTGATAGCAGTGTTCTTGCTCCTTATGTAAGATTACGTATCCTTTTGTGGTGATAATTCTTTATTTCTGATATCCAAACTGAGTTTTGGTGATCATTATTTGATCTCGTACCAGGATTTTGGTGAGGATGAGAGTGAATCAGATGATAGTGCAGGATCTGTAGAGGAGAGTTGCTCAGAGTCAGAAGTTGAGGATGACAATGATGCAGTCAACGAAGAGGAATGGACAAGCAGTGCAGAGGCAAAATCAGATTGTAGTGATGACGATGCAGTTGATTTGGAGGCAAATGCTGAGGCAGCCCTGAAGAAGCTTCTTCCCTGTAGCCTTGAAGAATTTGAGAAGGTATGTTCTCTAAAGTATCAGCTGTCTGATAGAAGGTACTATACTGCTTATGGTCCGGTGCAAATTGGAGGAGTGGTTTGGAGTGATTTAGGAATGCATTTTCTGCGCGAGGCTAGCTTGATCTCAACACTTAGGTCTGGAATTGGGGATAACACAGTGACTTGGAAAGCAGCTCCAGTTGTTTGATACAGATGATACAAGAGTGTCTGAAGGGAAGAGACATCTGATGATGATGTCAGTAAAAAAGGCTTTTGCTTTTTCAATATGCCTGCGTATTGGTATCTGATTCTTTTTGTAGCCACCGATTTTTATGAATTTATGGCTGCCACTGAACTTTTCATAATTATAATTTATTGCTTTAATTTTTTTTTCATAATTAGGATTTTTACTGTTTGTATTGTGGGCTTGGTAACTGTGGAAAACTGCAAATATTCTCTAGTTTCTGGTCAATAGAAACAAGTTTTTTCAGTGAAGAACGTGATAGGATTTCTTATTGTGTATTTCACTTTGTGCCAGAGAGTTTCTGGAGAATGTGACAGTTCCTCTGAATCTATGAAGAATGAGTCTGCAGGCACTTCTGAGACCTCCAAAAGGCCTCTTCATAAAGGCAACTTTTTCCAGCTACCCCTGCACCGTGCTTTTCTTTTTGCCATTTTATAACTATGCTGTGTAATATGGTTTTTTCCTTGACTTTTAATGTATTCTTTCTCTACTATCTGCTTTTGAAAAAAGTGAGTGCAAAGATGATTCTCCAATAAATGTTGTGTCCATTGTTTTCTTAAGGCAGTCATTACAGTTTGGTTTGTGATAGCAATGTTTCTAATAGTAGCAACTGTTGCATGTTTTTGAGGTGAAGATATTTGCATGACTGTGCTTGGTTATTTTATGCTATTATGGCAGTTCAATTCTGATGGTTTCATCGTCTATTTGAACAAATTCAAATATCAATATTCACAAAATAATTCTGTTAGTGTTGATTTTAGTTGATTCACTTTATTGGAATTATTTTTAAAGCAGTATGACCTCTTTTTTTTTGGGTTTCTCTGTTCACCCATCCATTTTGCTTTGTTCATCTTTTACTAGGGGATCGGGTGAAGTACATTGGGCCGTCCATACGCATTGAGGCTGATGACAGGTGCCTTTTCATCTCTCTTTTTTTGGCATATAAAGATGTAACAGGCCTTATTTTACACAACTAATATAATAACAAGTTCAATAACATAATTAAATATTTTGAAAATGCATTTATACAAGTAATTTTATAGATCTTAAGGGTTTTGGTCCTGTGCTTTGCTATACATTTACTTAGTTTCATGTTTATGTATTGTTCTTTGTGGTTTTGCTTGTTTCAAATACTGATATGTGACGCAACTAAAAACTAGGATTCTCAAGCTATAAAGTTACACAAACTTAAGTTGTAGAGCAATTTAGAGAACTTTCAGGTGTTTTGTAAAATCTGAATAATAATGTTGACCTCAAAATAAACTAGGATTCCTAATTAATATAGTTCATCTAGCATTAGAATTTCAAAATAGCAAACTACTAATAGCATTAAAAATCCTAATCTAAATAGAAAACAATTCAAATACAATAAGGTAAATAAAGACAATCCCGCACAGTAATTTCTGAGCCTTATTTGAAGGCCTTCCTGATCTCCAATCATCATAAAATTTTAAACCAATAAGAAATAACACCTTTAGAATCTTATATCAAAATTGCACCTCAATTCAATGGTTATATTTAAAGTTATGCTTAAATTACCAAATTGTGTCTTAGACCTCAAAATCTAAAAACCTTAACCATTAATGAAATAATACAATAAACATTATTATGCCAAGAATCTGGAAGAAATTTCCCCATTTCAGTCTCCTTTACTTCCGAAAAACTCGCTCTCAAGTTATTTATCAGAAATTGAATCCAAAGGAAAAGATTGATTATAACATTGTAATTAGTCTATTCACGAAGCTGCATGTCTTTGACCTGTGAACTTCAAAATTTAATTTATGATGTGTACTTGCAAAAGAAAAATCCATATCCAGTGTTATATTTTTTGTTCCTATGAAGCCATTTGTAGCTCCTTCACACGTCCTTTTACTTCAAACTTGAGTTCATCATTATCTATTACCTCTAAAACTTTAACTGTCTTACAGACTTTCTGCGCCAGAGCTCTCTTTCTCTCTCAGGATGATAATCCTCCGATACCAAATAGCTTATCTCCTGACATTACAGACTTTCTGCGCCAGTGCTTCAAGAAGGTACATTTCACACATCTAGTCCTCTAGCCTGATCAGTTTCTCTGTTCTGTTACCAAATACCTAGCTGCCTAATTTCATACATCGATGATTTCTTGCTTAGTTTCCAATTTTTAAGTTGTGAAAGAAATATCTCAGCCAAAAATTTGGGCAGGCCCAACAACATAGACCAAAATTAGAAAGGGATGGGAATTACTACTTCCCTTTTATAGGCCAATTTCTTTCCAATCTTGCAAGGATCAAGATCATACACTGATTTTTGCTAGAAGGGGATTCGTAGAAAGAAGCACATGACTGACAAGACGGTATAGCGTCATCTTGTTTTCCCCTTTGTGTTCATTCCAATCAACTCTGGCTTGCCTAAGTTTGGTTTCAGACTTGATCCAGTTTTTCCTTATCATTGAACTAAGCTTTCAGCTTTGTAATTAATGTTCAATTGGCTGACCCTGAGATTTGTTGTCATGTGTCATTCATTTTAGATTCTATTCATTTATTAAGGAAATGAAATATTTGGTTTCAAATTTCAGGATGCTATGCAGCGGCCCGATGCAAAGACTCTGCTTTCTCATCCTTGGATACTGAAGTCTAAGCCTGCATTGAACTCTTTCCGTCATAGTGGAGCAATAAGGTTGAATTTGATCTTCTTATTTTTGTCCATCTGTTTATAGTTCTGCTTGTCACTTTCTTAACCAAGGTGGTTTATATGGATGCCCTCAAATATTTAGTTTGAGCGTGGGGATGAACCAGTAGTTAACTATCCAACTGCTATGCTGTGATTTTTGGAAGTGGCACCCAATATTTTATGCTTTAATATTTAAACGGATGTCATGTCACCATAAATTGAACTGTTTTTCTTTGTTTGCAATTCGATGACTTCCTTTCAAAGTGTCAATGTGGTATCTTACTGCAAGCATGCTTTCTTTTTCTTTTTTGTAGAAGTGTACAGGAAGATGTTTCAGTCGATACAGTGATTTTAAATGGAGATAAACAGGGCACTGACCAAAATAGTTCCGTGGATAAAACAGAAGCTTCTGTTGCTGATTTTGAAGCTATGAGAATCATGTGATCTTCAAAATTGTGATAGTTTGTATTATTGGGGACTTTTCTTGATATCCTTACCAGAGAAAGAAATCAATTTTGCTTGAAAAGTGATTCACACCTTACTTTTCCATGGAGAAGCAATTAAAATATTTTGGCATTACACCCTGATTCAAATCTTTTGGTTTTCAGGTTTCCAGGAAACAATTATTGACAGAGTCTGATGATGTCAGCAAGTCTTGTAAGGATAATTCCTCAAATGATGATGAAGTTGAGGAAAGAACTGATAAATTAGACAATGATCTCCATTCAGATCAAGTCCCGACCCTAGCTATTCATGAAAAGTCATCTCTCAAAACTAGTTCTGGCAGACTATCTATGAATAAAGTAGCTGATGCTTGTGCTCCACTTCATGGGTCAACATATATGCATGACCAGGATCAGGCTCTGAGTAATGGTGACATGGAATCTCCTGATGTAAGAGGAAAAAACATAGATAGAAGGGATGGAGGAAAAACAAATTCTACTCATGTTGAGAATGAATCATTTGTTTTTGCAACAAGAAGTCAAGATAATGGGCTTCAAAAGGTAATTAATATCTGTTGCTTTCTTGGCTATGAAATTGGGCACATTTGTTCATTTATGTTCTCTCTCTCTCTCTCTCTCTCATCAAAGGCTAAGACCGTTTATTGTGCGTACCGCGCCGTTTGATAGTGAATAGACAATTCTTGACATAAATAAAATGACACGCAAAATAGAGAAAGGGATAGATGCAGTGTTTGTTCCTATCATGCAGGTTTTCATTTGGTCTTCTAATATAATCCAAGTCTTCTATATTTTGCTTGGTGCATATTGTGCTCTTAGTCCAATCTCTTTTAAGTAGACCATTTCTTTTTCTGAAGAAAAAGAGAAATAGAACACGGATATAAAATTTTTAAAGAGCATGAAGCTTGGGCAGCATGTTAGCTAAATATACTCAATATGCCTAGATCTAGGGATGTAGGTTCCTTGAGCAGTTCTATATTGTTATGCACTTTTGAGGATTTCAGCTGGTTGTGCTTCCATTGCTTGAAGTAAAACTAAGTTAAAGGTTTTTGGTGGAGCAACTCAGCTATGCCTGCAGTGATTGAGAGGAACTGTGAACTAATTGCAACTCATGGCTTAAGGACATGGCCAAAACATGTTTCTTGATTAAAAAAAATATGGTTGATTAAATTTTAGCTTTCTACCTTTAAGTGATCTTTACCTTTTGGATTTCCATGATTTAGGTTCTTCCATGCCTCCTGGCCCTTCCTTCTAGTTACAATCTTCTGTTGTGGGTTATGTTACATTTACTTCTACCTAATCAAGTTCTTTGTGTGTTTGGTAATTCAATTGAAAGTGTTTTTTGGCTGAAAAAGCACCAAAGTAATGTCTTTTTAGGTCCTTTTTGGAGGTTTTGACATCCTCATATATATATATAAATATATATATAAACATCAATTTGATGCCTTCTTTCAAAAGCACCTAAAACACAATATCAAAAGCTCTTTGTATTGTCACTGTAGTTATGTATTCTTAATTTCCTAAAACAGTAAATGTCTGATAATTCCTCTTTGAATATTGTGTATACCTTGTGTGAATAGCTTGTCTATCTTCGTTTTCTTCTTAGTGTGGGCACACTGTACTTTTATTACTTCCCTGTGCTGCCATGTTGGAATGCACATGGTATAGTTATCATATGTGCCATGCAACACTTTATATGTATTTAGATATATTTGAGCATATGGTTTTCTAATGTCTCATTTGTTTTCTTCTTGGTGGTAAAATATGGTGTCTTGTCCTGAGTTCAAGTTCAGGTTTCCAAGGGAGCTTGAACATTGACATTACCTACATCTTGCTTTCCTCCTCACCCATTTCACCTTTTTTCTTTCCCTGCTTAGATACATTAATTGTATTATCTTACCCTTATGTATAACTGGGACTTTGAAGGCTGTGAAGACATCAATGAACTTGGGAGGAAATGAGCTTAGTAAATTTAGTGACACTCCAAGAGATGCTTCACTGGATGATTTATGTCATCCCCTTGATAAAAATCCAGAGGATCGGGCAGCTGAAGCCTCGACATCTGCCTCAACATCACATATGAACCAAGGGAATGCTGTTGTGGTTGATGCAGGGAAAAATGATCTGGCTACAAGGTTGAGAGCTACTATTGCTCAAAAACAAATGGAGAATGAAATGGGGCAGACAAATGGCGGTGGTGATTTGTTTAGCCTAATGATGGGTGTTCTGAAGGATGGTGTGATTGATATTGATGGCTTGGTATGTTTTAATTGCCCAATCTTGTTCATTATTTAGATAATTTGTTGAATAATTCTTGACAACATCCGCTTTTTTGACCAGGTTTTTGATGAAAAATTGCCTCCAGAAAATCTCTTTCCTCTACAGGTAGTCAATCAATTTTTTAGCACCTTAAGCAATTACTTGATTTATACTACAGTAGCATTGCAATCCAGACTTTGTTTGAAGTATATGTATTGATGAACAAAAGACCTAAGCTCATTAGCAACCACTTTTTATTGTTTAGATAGAGTGATGCCTGCTAAGGGCAGGTATTTTGAAATATGAAGCTGCCCCAATCTGCTGTAGCTCTTAATGTTATGTAATAATCTTAAAAAGTAGCCCTTTATGCTCTCTGTTCCTTGGTATTTAAGTTTCCAATGGAGGAGGAAAGCAACTGTTGTACAAACTTGTAATCTGATGAATAATAAACTGGCTCCAATCTTTAAAGCTCCTCATCACATGCAATAAAATGACTATTCTGATGAGTGTCAATGTGAAGTGAAATGACATATATGATGCTGTTGTGGGTCGGAAACTCTTGAATCTTTGTCTAATTAGTCCTTAGATAATTTTTCTCATCAATTTCTGCTGTCTAATCATAGTGAAGTCTTAAAACTAAGAATGCTATGAATATCAATTCTTCACATATCCTTGGTTTTATTAGTACCATGGGCTGGTTGTAATTGTTTTTTTTTTGCTTGGTAGGCTGTTGAGTTTAGCAGGTTAGTTGGGTTGTTAAGACCTGAGGAATCAGAAGAGGTGATTGTGTCTGCATGCCAGAAACTTATCAGCATCTTTCACCAGCGCCCTGAGCAGAAAATTGTTTTTATTACCCAGCATGGATTGCTCCCTCTAATGGAATTACTTGAAGTTCCTAAAACTCGTGTATGCCAGCTAGCTATGCATTGCATTTTGTTGGTTTCCTCTTGCTATGAGAGTTGTAGCTTCAAATATGAGGAGATAATTGTTTCCCTATATTTCAGGTTATATTTTCTGTCCTCCACCTTATAAATCAGATTGTGAAAGATAATACCGATTTCCAGGAAAATGCATGTCTTGTTGGCCTGGTAAGTGATTGTACCTCCAAGGTTTGTTTTCTCTTGTTGGAAGTAATTTTACAATCAAGCATTCTGTATTTTTATAAATGGATCGGCTCATTCCATCCTTTACTGGGCTTGCGCTATGCTCTTACATTTCTGCATGTATCTCTTATCCCACCTGCTAATCCTTCTTCCTGAAATACTTGGGCTAAAACATTATTTCCATCCTGAATATTTATTATGAATTTATGTATCAGATCCCTGTGGTTATGAGTTTTGCTGGACCTGATCGCCCCCGTGAGGTTCGCATGGAGGCAGCTTATTTCTTGCAGCAGTTATGCCAATCAAGGTGGAGAGTTTCTCCTTTTATAATTCCCTTGCTTTGATTTGCTATACAGAGGATTAGGACTAAAACTGTTGGCTTTCTGGTGCAGCTCGTTGACATTGCAAATGTTCATTGCTTGCCGTGGAATACCTATCCTGGCGGGTTTTCTAGAGGCTGATCATGCCAAGTACAGGTTTGTAATTTATTTTCTGGCATGTGTTGTTTGCAAGGACAGGTGTTTTTTTTCCTTTAACGATGACAAAAAAACAAGCATGCTTGGAAGTTTAAAATGGTGCCATTTTTTGCATGCCGATAGATAGGCGGTTTGGTTGCATAGTATGGATTTTATGTCACTATGCATGAGTGTGAAGCTGGTGAATCTCATTAGAATTTATTTATCAGCCACCTTTTGTTCATGCTCCCTGCTTGTCTCAAACCTCATCTTGGGATAGAAACACCTCTGTTCTCTGAAAAGCATTTTCCCTAGGAAAGCTTGTCTTTGGTTGCGCAATATCACATTCTAAATCATGTAGCAACTTTGAAATCAAGTATGGTCTATGTTTAAAGTAGACTAGGATGACCCTGTACAAAAGCTCTACAACAGACTGCACAAATTTCCAAATGCTCATGGTTTTGTCATGCCAATGTTTAGAGCATGTTTGTTAGCCACACATGATTTCCTTTGTGTTCTCTTCTCATTATCTTACAAATACACTGATTCAGCTCTTTGCATCCAGGGACATGGTTCACCTAGCTATCGATGGCATGTGGCAGGTCTTTAAGCTTCAGGGATCAACCCCAAGAAATGATTTCTGTCGCATAGCCGCAAAAAATGAAATACTGTTCAGACTTGTCAACACTCTTTATAGTTTGAATGAGGCAACTAGGCTAGCTTCAATATCAGTGGGAACTGGTATCCCACTAGATGGTTTAGCTCAACGACCACGATCTGGTCCCTTGGATTCCAATCATCCTATTTTCAATCAGAGCGAGCCAACGTTTTCTGCATCTGATCAGCCTGATATCCTTAAATTTAGGCATGGAATGATCGATCATTCCTTACCTTCTGTGACACTAGAACCATCACGTGCTTCAACTTCACATTCCCAAAGGCTGGATGCCATTCATCCAGATGCCAGATATCTTGGGACAGACACTGATGGACCTCAATCTAGCAATGAAACAATTGAAGCTGCAGTTTCTTCCAAGTTGCCAGATCCAGCAGCTATTGGAAAAGCTGCAAATATGGGTATCAAAGAACCTGCCGGAATTGTTTCTAAAGAGCAAGATACCTTGGACCAATGGAAAAGTGATCCATCTCGCCCAGAAATTGAATTTAGGCAGCCGCGAGTCACTGGTTCCACGCAAAGGACATCTACTGATAGGCCTCCATAGTTGATAGAAAGTGCATCAAATGGTCTTGCTTTTGTGGTATCTGCTCAGTCAGAGCAAGTTCGTCCTCTTCTAAGCTTGCTGGAAAAGGAACCCCCTTCTAAGCATTTCTCCGGTCAGTTGGAGTATGCACGTCACCTCTCAGGGCTGGAGAGACATGAAAGTATACTGCCTTTATTACATGCATCTGAGAAGAAAACAAATGGTGAATTGGATTTTCTGATGACAGAGTTTGCGGGTAATTGGTTGTGTTTGTCTCTCTCCCTCTTGTTTTCTCCTTCAATTGAATTGGTCAACATGATTTCCTATTGACTTCATGTTATTTGAACTTTTAGTGGGATACGGCTCTTTCCTCCATTGTCTGTTGGTAGCAACACCATGACAAGTTTTGAAGTCTTATTTAGGAATTTTATTGTTAATTTCTACCATGTGGTTTGCATAAGAATTTATATTTCTTGCAATGTTTATTATGGAGCTGTTGTTTCCCCTCAATATGAATTTCCAATGAGGAACAATTATATTTAGGGAACTTCTCTTGTTTTTATGGTTGCAGAGGTATCTGGGCGTGGAAGAGAAAATGGAAATCTAGACTCCATGCCCAGAATTTCACATAAAACAGTGGGTAAGAAGGTTGGAGCAATTGCACCTAACGAAGGAGCTGCTTCCACATCTGGTATTGTATCTCAAACAGCATCAGGTGTACTGTCTGGTTCGGGTGTTTTAAATGCTAGGCCAGGGAGTGCAACATCATCTGGGTTACTTTCCCAGATGGTATCGGCAGAGGTTGCGAGGGAATACCTGGAGAAAGTGGCGGACCTTCTGCTTGAGTTTTCTCAGGCTGATACAAGTGTAAAATCCTACATGTGTAGCCAAAGCTTGCTTAACCGTCTTTTTCAGATGTTCAATAGAATTGAGCTCCCTATTCTTTTGAAGGTACATAAGAGAGTGTTATACCAGCTTTGTGTTCAAACTTGTTAGAGTATATGCTATCTCACCTTGCTGCTCTTTATTGATTTACAGATACTTAAATGCATTGATAATCTGTCAACTGACCCAAACTGCTTAGAGTATCTGCAGCGAGCAGATGCAATTAAGTACTTGATTCCAAATCTTGAGCTCAAAGATGGACCTCTTGTAGATCATATTCATAGTGAGGTTGGCCTTCCCAAGTTACTTCCTATAATTTTTGTAGTTTGTGACTATGCTACAAGCTGCCTTTTTACCGTCTTTGAATTTATAAAAAATACGAATGAGTGTCTTTCTGTCACATAATAAATTCTTGGTCCCTGAGGCACATGGGATTTCTAATTTACTCCATGGTCCTTTCATTAGCTGCTGTCCTGTTTTAGATTTGTAAAACACTAAACTGGTTGACATTTTAGAACTACAGTGTTCTCGTGATACTATACACTCTAGGTTCTTGGATCATCTCGTCTGCAATTTCTAATCCCTGTTCCTCCCATTACCATTCATTTTTCCTGGCTATAGTCAACTAGACATTTGGTCTTCTAGTGGAAAAAACACGTACCAGTTGCACCTCAACACAACATTTCATTCTACGCATGCTAAAAGCTTCATGTTGCAAGTTCTTCCCTTAATCTAGGAAGAAAGGACATGGCAGTTGCATTGCAATGAAAGCTTCCATTCTATGGTTACAAAAATTATTGCATATAAAGCTATTGCCAATCTCTTAAAAATGGGAACTGTGTGGAGTGCTTATATATGAAATGTGAACTTCAATTTCGATCAAAAGCTGCTTAGATCATCTTCATCACTTGTTATCCAAGTTTCATGGCTAAATTTGTTTGATTTGTTTATGTTGTATAAGTTTTTTATTAGTGGATTTAATTATTGCAAGCATCCCAGTTCTCATAATGTTTGCTGAATTTTATTGTTTGAAGGTCCTCAATGCACTGTTTAACCTCTGCAAGATAAATAAGAGGAGACAGGAACAAGCTGCTGAAAATGGAATCATTCCACATTTAATGAATTTTATTATGTCTGATTCTCCTTTAAAACCGCATGCATTGCCTCTACTGTGTGACATGGCTCATGCATCACGTAACTCAAGAGAACAATTAAGGGCCCATGGTGGATTGGATGTATACTTGAGCCTGCTTGATGATATGGTTTGGTCAGTGACAGCATTAGATTCAATTGCTGTTTGCTTGGCTCATGACAATGACAACCACAAAGTGGAACAGGCATTGCTAAAAAAGGATGCAGTTCAGAAATTAGTGAAGTTTTTCCAATGCTGCCCCGAACAACAATTTGTGCATATATTGGAGCCATTCTTGAAAATTATCACGTATGAACTTTCTTATCTTTCTATTCATTTATTCATTACCAATTTAGGCTGCACTGTTAAGTTTAACTCGCCAATGTCAATCCATTGGTCAATTAAATTGTGAAAAATTAACTATGGATGAAAAACTAGCAAGGCATGCAGATCTTCTGGGATTCGAACTGCTTAAATTATCAGTAATTTATCAGCATTTCATTCAAACTTGCTGAATGCAGGAAATCATCCCGGATAAATACAACTTTAGCTGTTAAGCTGTTAATGGCTTGACACCTCTGCTCATCGCAAGACTCATCAAGATGCCATAGCTCGTCTTAATCTGCTCAAACTAATAAAGGTGAAATTTGCAACCCCTTACTGTCCTGTCTTGACTTTCACCTCTGCACTGAGGAATTATAAGCTATAGATCAATGCTGCATTCATTGTTGATTGTGCTGATGTCTCTTATCGTGCTAGATAGACACCTTGTTAATCTCAATTAGGTCTTGCTCAAGAAAAAAAAGTATAGTGTATTTTTCCGTATCCAGTATTTTTTTCAATGTATGCAATTCATCTGCTGATTCCGTGCTCCAATGATCAATCTCTTAGGATACCGTCCTAACTATCAATGTAAACCTTGTTTAGTAGTAACTCCTCCACAGCTGATACAACCAGCAATGCAAGTGTGCTTAGCATGGTGTTTTGTCATGTCAAAAATACAGCAGCTTGTTTCCTATGTCTTCTTCTATTTTATCCATTTATATCAGTAATTAAGTAGCCAAGCACGTGCTCTTTTTTATCACCATGAGTCTTAAGACATCATCACATCGTAGCATATTTGGTGGAGAGGAGCTTGCCCTTTTTTCATCAATCTCGTTCAGTTATTGTTTTCCATGCTTAAAGCTGCATTTGAAAGGTGTTTGGTTCAATGATCGTATTCACTGAAATTTGTTGTGCTAGGCTGTGTATGAGCACCACCCTCGTCCAAAGCAATTGATTGTTGAGAATGATTTGCCCCAAAAACTTCTGAACTTGATTGAGGAACGGAGGGACGGGCAAAGCTCTGGAGGCCAAGTATTAGTGAAACAAATGGCGACGTCGCTACTTAAAGCACTTCATATAAACACTGTTCTGTAAATTCGTGTCTCATAGTTTCTTTTCAAAATGTATAGTGTTTTAGGAAATTTTATTTGTTAGATTTTTCCCCCATTAAAAATATGGTTTGCTTGTGTAAGTTTGTGTGCAATCATGTGGATGCAACGAGTGTGCTCTACTTATCCACGAGGTCTCAGAAACTCGAGTTTTCCGAAGGGTGGCTGTCTTTTTGCATTAGCGAGCTGCCAGGTCGATTATTTTGCCCCCCCCCCCCCCCCCCCCCCTCTCTCTATTTTTTCTTTAATATTCCAATTTCAACTTCAATGTTTGAATTTTATGATTTTCCTTTTGTTAAGAAAATCTCGTGTTTCGTATAATATTTTTTTTCATTTATCGTTTGTTACGGCCTTTTAATTTTCCTTTTTTTTGTTGTCCAGCGGGATGTATATTGAGTGTTGGGTTGTGCTATACAATGTTGTATCTTTGCCCGTTTCTAAATTTCGTATCATGTCATGGTATCATTTAGAGGTTTTGAAGGTGGCATTAAGCTGAACCCGAAGCGCTCAAAATTGAGCCTATGGGGAAAGAAAATGGGTTTAAACCTGGGCACATAAATCGTTTCCTTTCGCTTCTTTTGTGCAATTCTTCATTTAATGTTCCTCACCAGCATAGAGAAGACATGTGTGCGTGATATTACAATATGTTAAGACATGTTTATGTTATATTTGCACCACGAGAGCGCGGTCATCTATCTAAACATACCTCTACATATGATAGTGTGATTGCCCTGCTTTCTGTGAAAATGTGGCAATCCGCAATGACAATGTAATTGCCTAAACTGATTGTCTATTATCTGAATACTAGGAAATTATGATTGTTGACTCATGAATACAAAGGCCTGTGAGCTAGCTACCTAGGTAGCGTAAGAGAATAAACTTTAAGCTCATCATTTTTCTCACAAACACTGATAAAATGAGCTCTCTCTCCCCTTCAATCTCGCATCTTCCTTGCAAACACAAGCACCACCTCACAAGGTTCCATTTACCTACACTAGTGTTGACTTGCGCATTACAGGATCTTCAAAGCCTATCATGGAGCATGTTGTTCAAGTGCTCAAGAGTCAAGAGGCTCCTCGTTTAGCGGCAACTTTCAACAACTCAATCGACAAAGTCTATTAACCAGCCATAAAAAAACCCATAATCCTTTGAAGTTTTCTCTGACAATATCAATGACGCTGTCTTTGGAAATCTAAACTAAAATTAGTCAATTTTCCCTTTATTTGCCCAACTCTTTCTGTGGTTGAACAGTTTAAGCCTTTCCTCTTCCACCACAAGTTTAACATCTAAATATTTCTATATTGCAAGTTTAACAAGTTAACCTAGGTTGAATTGAGTTATTCAATGTGTTGTCATCTCAAACATTATTTTTTTTAAATGTCATAAAAATATTTTTAAATCATCTTAAGAATATTTTTAAAACCAAACTACATGCTTACTAGTTATCCGAGTCTTTTTAACTCATCAAATTGACTAAATTATGCTAGGATAACTTCTATATAATTTAATTAAAGCTCCAGCTAGATAAAAAAAAATATGCTCAAAAGATTTTAATTTTGATCCACCAATATAAATGATATTTTCAAAGAATTTAACTTGGTCTGATGTAAAGTGAGGAGTTATCCTCGTCATGTCTAATGCTATATTATGCACCAAACATGAAACAAAACATTATTCTAAAAGCTAAAACATAACATGGTTCGATTACTGTTGACAGCGAGATAAATCACTATGGATGACAATAGTATTGCTCAGTTTTCGAGTCGGTTCAGTCCGCCGGTTTAGTGATTTTTTGTTTGTTTTTGCACAGTAAAATGACGATTTTGTCCCTTGAAAAAAACAAAAAAAGGCTACTGCCTGGAGGGGTTCCACGGTAATTGCACATTTTCGGTCCAGCTTGAGTCACTAGTTTATTGTTTTTTTTATATTTCTTTGCACAGTAAAATAACTATTCTATCCCTTGAAAAAGACAAAACTCAAGTCTGGCCGGGAGGGGTGCCGAGAGATTTTTATACTTTTTGAAAATGGCTAAATACGGATATGCCCCTCAATAAATCAAAATTGAAGAGTTGACTACAGGGGTGTTCCGGTAATTTACCATTTGTTTAATATTTATTATGCCGAATTACTATTGGCGCGCTGTCGGACACGTCATCCGTATTTCGGCGTCCAAAAATACTCAACCAGCATCCAGAATGATTTTCAACCATGCTCTCTTCCTCCTGGTGCGACGCGTGTGATAACAGGGTGGCCTGAGACGTGTCAATGGTTGTTTGAATTCCCCCCCCCCTTTTCTCTCTCCTACCTGCGCAAGCACACGTCATTGCAGCTGTTTATAGTGATATTTCAGTTTAGTCCCTGCATTTTTTATTGTTTTTTATGGTCCTTATTGTTATTATATAGATTTTGATTTGGTCCTTCAATTGAAATGAATTATATATTGTAGCTTCATTTAGGTCCTCAGTCTTTTAATTTTCGAATTGGTTTGAAATCCTTAATATTTTTGGTATCAAAATTTTGATTTATTTCAATTTTATTCTTCCATGCAAATTTATTATAAATCCTTAATATTTTCGGTATCAAAGTTTGATTTTTTTTTCAATTTTATCCTTCCATGCAAAATAATTATAATTCAATTTCATTTCGGTCCTCATTCTTTTAATTTCCGGTTTTGTTTAAAATTATTTAATTTTATTAGTATCAATGTTTAGATTTATTTCAATTTTGTCCTTCAAATTAAAATTATTATATATGTTTTATTCATTTTGGCCCTTATACTTTTAATCTTGGATTTTATTTTAATTCCTTTATTTTTTTTATATATATTTCTTACATAGTTCCTATTTTTGTCCATGTTTATACATATATGATCTTAGTTTTTGTTTTCAATTTTTCTTTACTTCCAATGTTATTAAGGTTTTTTTTTATTTAATGTTCAAATTTTAATATGTGTTGGTGATCATTTCAAGATTAATAATTATTATGATTTTTTTCCCTTTAGGTCAAATAATTTCTTAAAATCTAATAATATTTATTTTTAATTATTATAGATAAGACATTCAAAATAATTATAATGATTATTTGTTAGTTTTGTTTTCTTTTAAATATGTCACACTAATTATATATTTTGATATTTATTTAATATTAGCACCTTAATATATATTTATCTCTCTCTCTCTCTCTAGGTCATTTATGTATATATATATATATATACATAAATGACCTAGGGTTTTTTGAAAGAAAAAAAACAAATTACTATCATTATTCTGAAATACTTTTAATATAATAATATGAGTAATAAATCTTATAAAATAAAAACAATTATGGATTTGTTTCTAACAATAATTACGGTCTCTCCAATTATTATTATTTCCACTGCTATTAAGATTTTTTTTAATATTTACATTTTAATTTGTGTTTGTGATAATTTCAAAATTGATATTTATTATTTTTTCTCTTTGTTGTTTTTTAAATTCTTTTTATTTATTCTTCAAGTGAAATAATTGTTTTTAAATGTAATTATACTTATTTTTGTTTTGTTATTTATTTAGTTTTGTAATTTCTTTTTTGTTAATATTGTTAGGTGTTGAAAATTTTAATTATTAATAATGATAAGACATTCAAAATAATGATAATGATTATTTGTAAGGTTTTTTTTTCTTATAGATATGCGAGACTAATTATATATTTTGATATTTATTTAATATTAGCGCCTTAAAATATATATATATAAATAAATAAATGAATAAATATATGAGCTATTTATTATTTTTGAAAAATAATAATTTGCTATCATTGTTCTAAAATATTTTTAATATAATAACATGAAAAAAATAAATCTTAAAAAAAATATTTTTTTTTAAAAACAAATATGATGTCATCAATAGTATGTCAAATAATAATTAGAATATTAATTATGCATAATGACAGCTATAATAATTGTGACAAATTAATTGGTCAATTTTATTTTTTTGAAAAATAACTTCTGCGTCTTTTTTTATGTATGATATTTTACATCTCATATAACAAAAAAAAAATTAAAACCACATGTAGACAAGACAGGTAGAAAATTTGTGTCAAATTATCTACAATAATAAAGTAAAAAATTGCCTTGTGTTTGGCCACAGCCGACACCAAATTTTTTAACATGTAACCAAATTGTTAATGGTCCTAAATTTTTATATATATTATGTTAGGGACTTTTTCCTTAAAAAATAGGAGAGACTAATTATATATTGTGATATTTATTGATATTAACGTCTTAAAACATATATAAAAAATTGAGCTGACTTTTCTTTATAAATCTCACATCAATTTAATCTTAGCGTTCTAATTTTTTTTTTAATATAATAATATGAAAAACAATCTGAAAAAAGAAGCTTTGATAAAATTTAGCAGTTGTATTTTTGCTATCTATCAAATAAATTATTCGTCAAATAGTTAAAACATGTCCAACAAACAATTAGTATGTTGCAGACAATAAATAATATAAGAAATCTCAAATCTAAAACCCTCGACACCTACTCTCGGATCAAGATGATGGACGCAACAAAACTAGAAGATCCAATCCTTCCATCCTCGTGGGTCCTTCTCTCTCTGAAATTCCATCAGTTCTTCCTCTTCTTTCTTGAGATTCATAGCTTCTTCATCCTTGTTTTGCTTGTAAGCCTCCATTTCTTGCGTGTACTTTTCCTTGTTCTTCTTTGCAATCTGCAATTTCCAAAGACATCTAAGAAACCATACCTAGCAAAATGATTTAACTCCCAACTAAAAAGATGATGTTGTGTGCAGTATAAACCTTTTCGTAAGGCCCCTTTTGTTTTTCTATCATGTTCTTCCATTCTTCACCAGCAATCTTTGCCACCTCTAGAACATTCTTGTTCTCTGCAAGTAGAGAAGCTCTTCTTTCATTAGAAAACAAGAAAAATGCAGACACTAGATGCTTTGGTTTCAATGGACTGGTTTGATTTGGAATTAAAATTCCAACGGTAATTTCTTGGTTTCTGTCGATGAAAAGCAGGTTCGCTTCTTCAAAAAAGCATGATTTTCCTGCTTTTGAAAATAAGCCGTTTGGATTGGTTTTGGTGGTGGGTCCCATGCCAATTTAATTGGCTTTTTTCTTTACCAAACGGGTAGTAGCTTTTTTTCAAGCCGCTTTTTTTTAAAACGGAGGAAAATAAGCTGTGCCGAACGACCACTTAGTATTATTAAAGATTACCATCATCATGAGTCTTATGATCAATATGTTTTGTCGAGCCATTATGTTTTGCATATTTATGTTTTTTTTTGTGATTATCTATTCAAGTGGAATTTTTTCTTCTTCTAACTACTCTCCAAAGATTGGATGTTGTAGACGAGAAATACTATGAGGAAAGGGAAGAACCAACTGCATTTTGAGTAGGAAAGCAAACAAGCTTAGAGTAAGTTAAAAGTTTGATTATAACTTCATGTACCGAGACATTAACAAATCAAACTTAGAATATGGGTTTACATTTAAGGGTTGTGAAAGGATTAACAAGCGATATTAAGCGAGATATTAAGTTTGATTATAACTTCATGTACCGAGACATATACTTTAAGTTGCATGAATTTTTCTATTGTTTATCTCATTTTTGTCTTAATTATGATATTTAATTATTTACTACTCAACTGTCTATGTAATTAGCTAAAAATTGAGATTTTAGGATATTACAACTTATTCTTATGATTCAGCTTCGTGGTGTGCCAAACAAATGTTTTTGATAACCTTGATCTTTATAACTTGTTTTAGTTTATTTTTATGGTGAGATTACACAATCTTAAACAAATATCTCAATATTTGTTTTTGTGAGTATTTATTATCTTATAATTAAATAAAAAGTAAATAAAAAAACTCAAAGCCATCAAACCCAATGGAATTCATAATCCGGATCGTAGGTTTTAAGCAAAACCCATGTTAATTCAATATTTTGTTGTCTCAATATTCAAAAAAATGATATTATTTTGAATTTTGTTTTAGAGGTAAATCATAAAAAAATTTAACCTACCATCCATCTTAGGTTTAGACCTGTCTAAATCGATCAAGTCGTATTAAAACAACTTCTATATAATTTAATATTAAACTTGAATTAGGTTTAATATATTATTTTACACTTTTTTTTTATATGAACTATGATATAACACATGGTTTAATAGATATTTGATGACTTAAAATTTATAATCATGTATACTTTAAATTATTTTTAGATGAAAAAGTCCATTAATTAATCCCATATGAGAAATGCTCATCTAGAACTGGAAGCATTCCAAGTTGTTAAGATCCAACCATCCTTTTACGCGTGTGCACACATGTACTCTTTATTTGATGAATATATTATTTCAAGGTGAAATACATTATGGATTAACTTAGCTATCTTGTATTTTACTCATTGTAGTAGGATTAAATGATGATTTGATATTGTTTTCAAAAAAAAATTGTAATTTTTTTAAGCAATTTTCTTTTTGTGTTTCTAAATTATTTTGATGTAATAATATCAAATATAACTTTTTTAAAAATAAAAAGCCAATTTTAATATATTCTCAATAAAAAAACAATTACCAAAATATTTTCTAAACAAGTCAGTCCGACGATCTGAGCCGAAACACCAGCCCAAATAGGCCCAATGTGACAACAACCCAAGTACTTAAAGAGAAAAAGAAACTTTGAAACCTACAAACACCAGATGTTGCTTACAACATAAAAACTTGGAAACACAACGCTCTCCTTCGAAATCCTTGTCTGCCCCCCCCCTTCTCTCTCTCTCAACCCCAGATCTTTTCTCTCCCTTTTATTAACAACTCTTCCGCATTTCCTCTCGCTTCCGCATTTACTTCTCTCCCTGTCAACGACGAAAGAAAGAGAAAGAAAGAGAAAGAGAAAGAGAACAAGAACAAGAAAAAGAAAAGAAGAGAAAGAGAGCGTTTGTATGCAACTAATATGGGCATGCGACTTCACTTTTTTAACTAGGTTTTGAAGTTTCTAATTCTCTAAGGTTATTAATCTTTATCAAGCTTTTTCTGAGCAACTGGCAAGGATTCTTTTTCGTTCATGTGCCTGTACTGCTGCGTCAGAAATCTTTGAAGGGTATGTCGACTGCCTTTTTACTTGAGGGGTACATCTTATATTCTTATAATCGAGTTCTTGTTTGTTAGTGATTTTGATTGCTCAAAATATTAGAAAGAGAAAAATCTGAACTTTGAATGTTCATTTATCATTTTCTTTGTTCATCTGGAATGATTGGAATATCTAAAAGAATAGTTTTTTTAGGGCAAAATTGCTAATCGTATTTCGATACTTCTTTTCCATTTATGTTACACATTGCTTCTTTACAATTTTTTGGGGGTTTATTGTCTGCCCTTTTTTTGGTTGAATGGATTGGGAGTGGTACTGGGTTCATCTTAGATTTTATAATCAAATTCTCGTTTGGATGCAGTTTATGATATGTGAATCAAGTTTCCTCGCTTTTTGCAGCCTTGTTGGACTTAGTAGGAGCAAGGAGCTGTAATGTATACGGGAATATTTAAGTGTAGGAATCAGAGATGGTGCTCTTTATTTCATGCATCAAAGCATTTCATGAGGCCAAATTGCCAGGATCTGCCTCTGAGATGTACAACAGTAGCGAGGGACCACTTTTCACATGTTAGTTTCATTAAGAGACAGCTATTACATTCAATTTCATCAAGGAGTACTGCCTTTGGAAATATTGACAGTGGTTTACATATAAGGTCTAATATGTGTGATGAATATTCAATTCCGCACATGTAATTCGGGAGCTAATGGAAGGAATACAAGTGAGGATAAGCATGGCCCGGTGAAAGATGGGGCTAGCTTTGATAATGAGAAGACTCAGCGAGAACAAGTTAATGAAAATGCGAAGCATTGCGATGCGCACGCTCAATTAGGGGAACAAGATCAAAAGGAGTGGCTTCATAATGAGAAGCTTGCCATAGAAAGTAAAAGGAAGGAATCTCCATTTTTGACTAGATGGGAAAAGTTTAAAAATGAGTTCTTGAGGAGAATTGTTCCATGGGAGAAGTTACGTGTTTCTTGGGATAATTTTCCCTACTACATCAAGTAATTAATCCAACTTGTCTCTTTTATTTCTCATCAACATCTTCATTTATCTTAAAGTCATTGGATTTTGCTATCACTAAATCAATCAGTTCGGGAAGGAAATAATTGATTTCTGTTCTCTGCCAGTGAGCACACCAAAAATATTCTGGTGGAATGTGTTGCATCCCATTTGAAACATAAAAAATGCACCACTTCCTATGGGGCCCGTCTGTCATCTTCAAGTGGGAGAATTATGCTCCAGAGTGTTCCAGGTTTATTACTAACCGTTTGTTATATTGAGACCTATTGATATATATATATATAAAGATCTTTTGAATTGATAGCCATGTGATGATGCCGTCTACAGGAACTGAGCTTTATCGGGAAAGAACAGTTAAAGCACTTGCACGGGATTTACAAGTTCCCCTGCTGGTGCTTGATAGCAGTGTTCTTGCTCCTTATGTAAGATTACGTATCCTTTTGTGGTGATAATTCTTTATTTCTGATATCCAAACTGAGTTTTGGTGATCATTATTTGATCTCGTACCAGGATTTTGGTGAGGATGAGAGTGAATCAGATGATAGTGCAGGATCTGTAGAGGAGAGTTACTCAGAGTCAGAAGTTGAGGATGACAATGATGCAGTCAACGAAGAGGAATGGACAAGCAGTGCAGAGGCAAAATCAGATTGTAGTGATGACGATGCAGTTGATTTGGAGGCAAATGCTGAGGCAGCCCTGAAGAAGCTTCTTCCCTGTAGCCTTGAAGAATTTGAGAAGGTATGTTCTCTAAAGTATCAGCTGTCTGATAGAAGGTACTATACTGCTTATCGTCCGGTGCAAATTGGAGGAGTGGTTTGGAGTGATTTAGGAATGCATTTTCTGCGCGATGCTAGCTTGATCTCAACACTTAGGTCTGGAATTGGGGATAACACAGTGACTTGGAAAGCAGCTCCAGTTGTTTGATACAGATGATACAAGAGTGTCTGAAGGGAAGAGACATCTGATGATGATGTCAGTAAAAAAGGCTTTTGCTTTTTCAATATGCCTGCGTATTGGTATCTGATTCTTTTTGTAGCCACCGATTTTTATGAATTTATGGCTGCCACTGAACTTTTCATAATTATAATTTATTGCTTTAATTTTTTTTCATAATTAGGATTTTTACTGTTTGTATTGTGGGCTTGGTAACTGTGGAAAACTGCAAATATTCTCTAGTTTCTGGTCAATAGAAACAAGTTTTTTCAGTGAAGAACGTGATAGGATTTCTTATTGTGTATTTCACTTTGTGCCAGAGAGTTTCTGGAGAATGTGACAGTTCCTCTGAATCTATGAAGAATGAGTCTGCAGGCACTTCTGAGACCTCCAAAAGGCCTCTTCATAAAGGCAACTTTTTCCAGCTACCCCTGCACCGTGCTTTTCTTTTTGCCATTTTATAACTATGCTGTGTAATATGGTTTTTTCCTTGACTTTTAATGTAATCTTTCTCTACTATCTGCTTTTGAAAAAGGTGAGTGCAAAGATGATTCTCCAATAAATGTTGTGTCCATTGTTTTCTTAAGGCAGTCATTACAGTTTGGTTTGTGATAGCAATGTTTCTAATAGTAGCAACTGTTGCATGTTTTTGAGGTGAAGATGTTTGCATGACTGTGCTTGGTTATTTTATGCTGTTATGGCAGTTCAATTCTGATAGTTTCATCATCTATTTGAACAAATTCAAATATCAATATTCACAAAATAATTCTGTTAGTGTTGATTTTAGTTGATTCACTTTATTGGAATTATTTTTAAAGCAGTATGACCTCTTTTTTTTTGGGTTTCTCTGTTCACCCATCCATTTTGCTTTGTTCATCTTTTACTAGGGGATCGGGTGAAGTACATTGGGCCGTCCATACGCATTGAGGCTGATGACAGGTGCCTTTTCATCTCTCTTTTTTTGGCATATAAAGATGTAACAGGCCTTATTTTACACAACTAATATAATAACAAGTTCAATAACATAATTAAATATTTTGAAAATGCATTTATACAAGTAATTTTATAGATCTTAAGGGTTTTGGTCCTGTGCTTTGCTATATATTTACTTAGTTTCATGTTTATGTATTGTTCTTTGTGGTTTTGCTTGTTTCAAATACTGATATGTGACGCAACTAAAAACTAGGATTCTCAAGCTATAAAGTTACACAAACTTAAGTTGTAGAGCAATTTAGAGAACTTTCAGGTGTTTTATAAAATCTGAATAATAATGTTGACCTCAAAATAAACTAGGATTCCTAATTAATATAGTTCATCTAGCATTAGAATTTCAAAATAGCAAACTACTAATAGCATTAAAAATCCTAATCTAAATAGAAAACAATTCAAATACAATAAGGTAAATAAAGACAATCCCGCACAGTAATTTCTGAGCCTTATTTGAAGGCCTTCCTGATCTCCAATCATCATAAAATTTTAAACCAATAAGAAATAACACCTTTAGAATCTTATATCAAAATTGCACCTCAATTCAATGGTTATATTTAAAGTTATGCTTGAATTACCAAATTGTGTCTTAGACCTCAAAATCTAAAAATCTTAACCATTAATGAAATAATACAATAAACATTATTATGCCAAGAATCTGGAAGAAATTTCCCCATTTCAGTCTCCTTTACTTCCGAAAAACTCGCTCTCAAGTTATTTATCAGAAATTGAATCCAAAGGAAAAGATTGATTATAACATTGTAATTAGTCTATTCACGAAGCTGCATGTCTTTGACCTGTGAACTTCAAAATTTAATTTATGATGTGTACTTGCAAAAGAAAAATCCATATCCAGTGTTATATTTTTTGTTCCTATGAAGCCATTTGTAGCTCCTTCACACGTCCTTTTACTTCAAACTTGAGTTCATCATTATCTATTACCTCTAAAACTTTAACTGTCTTACAGACTTTCTGCGCCAGAGCTCTCTTTCTCTCTCAGGATGATAATCCTCCGATACCAAATAGCTTATCTCCTGACATTACAGACTTTCTGCGCCAGTGCTTCAAGAAGGTACATTTCACACATCTAGTCCTCTAGCCTGATCAGTTTCTCTGTTCTGTTACCAAATTCCTAGCTGCCTAATTTCATACATCGATGATTTCTTGCTTAGTTTCCAATTTTTAAGTTGTGAAAGAAATATCTCAGCCAAAAATTTGGGCAGGCCCAACAACATAGACCAAAATTAGAAAGGGATGGGAATTACTACTTCCCTTTTATAGGCCAATTTCTTTCCAATCTTGCAAGGATCAAGATCATACACTGATTTTTGCTAGAAGGGGATTCGTAGAAAGAAGCACATGACTGACAAGACGGTATAGCGTCATCTTGTTTTCCCCTTTGTGTTCATTCCAATCAACTCTGGCTTGCCTAAGTTTGGTTTCAGACTTGATCCAGTTTTTCCTTATCATTGAACTAAGCTTTCAGCTTTGTAATTAATGTTCAATTGGCTGACCCTGAGATTTGTTGTCATGTGTCATTCATTTTAGATTCTATTCATTTATTAAGGAAATGAAATATTTGGTTTCAAATTTCAGGATGCTATGCAGCGGCCCGATGCAAAGACTCTGCTTTCTCATCCTTGGATACTGAAGTCTAAGCCTGCATTGAACTCTTTCCGTCATAGTGGAGCAATAAGGTTGAATTTGATCTTCTTATTTTTGTCCATCTGTTTATAGTTCTGCTTGTCACTTTCTTAACCAAGGTGGTTTATATGGATGCCCTCAAATATTTAGTTTGAGCGTGGGGATGAACCAGTAGTTAACTATCCAACTGCTATGCTGTGATTTTTGGAAGTGGCACCCAATATTTTATGCTTTAATATTTAAACGGATGTCATGTCACCATAAATTGAACTGTTTTTCTTTGTTTGCAATTCGATGACTTCCTTTCAAAGTGTCAATGTGGTATCTTACTGCAAGCATGCTTTCTTTTTCTTTTTTGTAGAAGTCTACAGGAAGATGTTTCAGTCGATACAGTGATTTTAAATGGAGATAAACAGGGCACTGACCAAAATAGTTCCGTGGATAAAACAGAAGCTTCTGTTGCTGATTTTGAAGCTGTGAGAATCATGTGATCTTCAAAATTGTGATAGTTTGTATTATTGGGGACTTTTCTTGATATCCTTACCAGAGAAAGAAATCAATTTTGCTTGAAAAGTGATTCACACCTTACTTTTCCATGGAGAAGCAATTAAAATATTTTGGCATTACACCCTGATTCAAATCTTTTGGTTTTCAGGTTTCCAGGAAACAATTATTGACAGAGTCTGATGATGTCAGCAAGTCTTGTAAGGATAATTCCTCAAATGATGATGAAGTTGAGGAAAGAACTGATAAATTAGACAATGATCTCCATTCAGATCAAGTCCCGACCCTAGCTATTCATGAAAAGTCATCTCTCAAAACTAGTTCTGGCAGACTATCTATGAATAAAGTAGCTGCTGCTTGTGCTCCACTTCATGGGTCAACAGATATGCATGACCAGGATCAGGCTCTGAGTAATGGTGACATGGAATCTCCTGATGTAAGAGGAAAAAACATAGATAGAAGGGATGGAGGAAAAACAAATTCTACTCATGTTGAGAATGAATCATTTGTTTTTGCAACAAGAAGTCAAGATAATGGGCTTCAAAAGGTAATTAATATCTGTTGCTTTCTTGGCTATGAAATTGGGCACATTTGTTCATTTATGTTCTCTCTCTCTCTCTCTCTCATCAAAGGCTAAGACCGTTTATTGTGCGTACCGCGCCGTTTGATAGTGAATAGACAATTCTTGACATAAATAAAATGACACGCAAAATAGAGAAAGGGATAGATGCAGTGTTCGTTCCTATCATGCAGGTTTTCATTTGGTCTTCTAATATAATCCAAGTCTTCTATATTTTGCTTGGTGCATATTGTGCTCTTAGTCCAATCTCTTTTAAGTAGACCATTTATTTTTCTGAAGAAAAAGAGAAATAGAACACGGATATAAAATTTTTAAAGAGCATGAAGCTTGGGCAGCATGTTAGCTAAAAATACTCAATATGCCTAGATCTAGGGATGTAGGTTCCTTGAGCAGTTCTATATTGTTATGCACTTTTGAGGATTTCAGCTGGTTGTGCTTCCATTGCTTGAAGTAAAACTAAGTTAAAGGTTTTTGGTGGAGCAACTCAGCTATGCCTGCAGTGATTGAGAGGAACTGTGAACTAATTGCAACTCATGGCTTAAGGACATGGCCAAAACATGTTTCTTGATTAAAAAAAATATGGTTGATTAAATTTTAGCTTTCTACCTTTAAGTGATCTTTACCTTTTGGATTTCCATGATTTAGGTTCTTCCATGCCTCCTGGCCCTTCCTTCTAGTTACAATCTTCTGTTGTGGGTTATGTTACATTTACTTCTACCTAATCAAGTTCTTTGTGTGTTTGGTAATTCAATTGAAAGTGTTTTTTGGCTGAAAAAGCACCAAAGTAATGTCTTTTTAGGTCCTTTTTGGAGGTTTTGACATCCTCATATATATATATAAATATATATATAAACATCAATTTGATGCCTTCTTTCAAAAGCACCTAAAACACAATATCAAAAGCTCTTTGTATTGTCACTGTAGTTATGTATTCTTAATTTCCTAAAACAGTAAATGTCTGATAATTCCTCTTTGAATATTGTGTATACCTTGTGTGAATAGCTTGTCTATCTTCGTTTTCTTCTTAGTGTGGGCACACTGTACTTTTATTACTTCCCTGTGCTGCCATGTTGGAATGCACATGTTATAGTTATCATATGTGCCATGCAACACTTTAGATGTATTTAGATATATTTGAGCATATGGTTTTCTAATGTCTCATTTGTTTTCTTCTTGGTGGTAAAATATGGTGTCTTGTCCTGAGTTCAAGTTCAGGTTTCCAAGGGAGCTTGAACATTGACATTACCTACATCTTGCTTTCCTCCTCGCCCATTTCACCTTTTTTCTTTCCCTGCTTAGATACATTAATTGTATTATCTTACCCTTATATAACTGGGAATTTGAAGGCTGTGAAGACATCAATGAACTTGGGAGGAAATGAGCTTAGTAAATTTAGTGACACTCCAAGAGATGCTTCACTGGATGATTTATTTCATCCCCTTGATAAAAATCCAGAGGATCGGGCAGCTGAAGCCTCGACATCTGCCTCAACATCACATATGAACCAAGTTAATGCTGTTGTGGTTGATGCAGGGAAAAATGATCTGGCTACAAGGTTGAGAGCTACTATTGCTCAAAAACAAATGGAGAATGAAATGGGGCAGACAAATGGCGGTGGTGATTTGTTTAGCCTAATGATGGGTGTTCTGAAGGATGGTGTGATTGATATTGATGGCTTGGTATGTTTTAATTGCCCAATCTTGTTCATTATTTAGATAATTTGTTGAATAATTCTTGACAACATCCGCTTTTCTGACCAGGTTTTTGATGAAAAATTGCCTCCAGAAAATCTCTTTCCTCTACAGGTAGTCAATCAATTTTTTAGCACCTTAAGCAATTACTTGATTTATACTACAGTAGCATTGCAATCCAGACTTTGTTTGAAGTTTATGTATTGATGAACAAAAGACCTAAGCTCATTAGCAACCACTTTTTATTGTTTAGATAGAGTGATGCCTGCTAAGGGCAGGTATTTTGAAATATGAAGCTGCCCCAATCTGCTGTAGCTCTTAATGTTATGTAATAATCTTAAAAAGTAGCCCTTTATGCTCTCTGTTCCTTGGTATTTAAGTTTCCAATGGAGGAGGAAAGCAACTGTTGTACAAACTTGTAATCTGATGATTAATAAACTGGCTCCAATCTTTAACGATGACAAAAAAACAAGCATGCTTGGAAGTTTAAAATGGTGCCATTTTTTGCATGCCGATAGATAGGCGGTTTGGTTGCATAGTATGGATTTTATGTCACTATGCATGAGTGTGAATCTGGTGAATCTCATTAGAATTTATTTATCAGCCACCTTTTGTTCATGCTCCCTGCTTGTCTCAAACCTCATCTTGGGATAGAAACACCTCTGTTCTCTGAAAAGCATTTTCCCTAGGAAAGCTTGTCTTTGGTTGCGCAATATCACATTCTAAATCATGTAGCAACTTTGAAATCAAGTATGGTCTATGTTTAAAGTAGACTAGGATGACCCTGTACAAAAGCTCTACAACAGACTGCATAAATTTCCAAATGCTCATGGTTTTGTCATGCCAATGTTTAGAGCATGTTTGTTAGCCACACATGATTTCCTTTGTGTTCTCTTCTCATTATCTTACAAATACACTGATTCAGCTCTTTACATCCAGGGACATGGTTCACCTAGCTATCGATGGCATGTGGCAGGTCTTTAAGCTTCAGAGATCAACCCCAAGAAATGATTTCTGTCGCATAGCCGCAAAAAATGGAATACTGTTCAGACTTGTCAACACTCTTTATAGTTTGAATGAGGCAACTAGGCTAGCTTCAATATCAGTGGGAACTGGTATCCCACTAGATGGTTTAGCTCAACGACCACGATCTGGTCCCTTGGATTCCAATCATCCTATTTTCAATCAGAGCGAGCCAACGTTTTCTGCATCTGATCAGCCTGATATCCTTAAATTTAGGCATGGAATGATCGATCATTCCTTACCTTCTGTTACACTAGAACCATCACGTGCTTCAACTTCACATTCCCAAAGGCTGGATGCCATTCATCCAGATGCCAGATATCTTGGGACAGACACTGATGGACCTCAATCTAGCAATGAAACAATTGAAGCTGCAGTTTCTTCCAAGTTGCCAGATCCAGCAGCTAGCAAATATGGGTATCAAAGAACCTGCCGGAATTGTTTCTAAAGAGCAAGATACCTTGGACCAATGGAAAAGTGATCCATCTCGCCCAGAAATTGAATTTAGGCAGTCGCGAGTCACTGGTTCCACGCAAAGGACATCTACTGATAGGCCTCCAAAGTTGATAGAAAGTGCATCAAATGGTCTTGCTTCTGTGGTATCTGCTCAGTCAGAGCAAGTTCGTCCTCTTCTAAGCTTGCTGGAAAAGGAACCCCCTTCTAAGCATTTCTCCGGTCAGTTGGAGTATGCACGTCACCTCTCAGGGCTGGAGAGACATGAAAGTATAGTGCCTTTATTACATGCATCTGAGAAGAAAACAAATGGTGAATTGGATTTTCTGATGACAGAGTTTGCGGGTAATTGGTTGTGTTTGTCTCTCTCCCTCTTGTTTTCTCCTTCAATTGAATTGGTCAACATGATTTCCTATTGACTTCATGTTATTTGAACTTTTAGTGGGATACGGCTCTTTCCTCCATTGTCTGTTGGTAGCAACACCATGACAAGTTTTGAAGTCTTATTTAGGAATTTTATTGTTAATTTCTACCATCTGGTTTGCATAAGAATTTATATTTCTTGCAATGTTTATTATGGAGCTGTTGTTTCCCCTCAATATGAATTTCCAATGAGGAACAATTATATTTAGGGAACTTCTCTTGTTTTTATGGTTGCAGAGGTATCTGGGCGTGGAAGAGAAAATGGAAATCTAGACTCCATGCCCAGAATTTCACATAAAACAGTAGGTAAGAAGGTTGGAGCAATTGCACCTAACGAAGGAGCTGCTTCCACATCTGGTATTGTATCTCAAACAGCATCAGGTGTACTGTCTGGTTCGGGTGTTTTAAATGCTAGGCCAGGGAGTGCAACATCCTCTGGGTTACTTTCCCAGATGGTATCGGCAGAGGTTGCGAGGGAATACCTGGAGAAAGTGGCGGACCTTCTGCTTGAGTTTTCTCAGGCTGATACAAGTGTAAAATCCTACATGTGTAGCCAAAGCTTTCTTAACCGTCTTTTTCAGATGTTCAATAGAATTGAGCTCCCTATTCTTTTGAAGGTACATAAGAGAGTGTTATACCAGCTTTGTGTTCAAACTTGTTAGAGTATATGCTATCTCACCTTGCTGCTCTTTATTGATTTACAGATACTTAAATGCATTGATAATCTGTCAACTGACCCAAACTGCTTAGAGAATCTACAGCGAGCAGATGCAATTAAGTACTTGATTCCAAATCTTGAGCTCAAAGATGGACCTCTTGTAGATCATATTCATAGTGAGGTTGGCCTTCCCAAGTTACTTCCTATAATTTTTGTAGTTTGTGACTATGCTACAAGCTGCCTTTTTACCGTCTTTGAATTTATAAAAAATATGAATGAGTGTCTTTCTGTCACATAATAAATTCTTGGTCCCTGAGGCACATGGGATTTCTAATTTACTCCATGGTCCTTTCATTTGCTGCTGTCCTGTTTTAGATTTGTAAAACACTAAACTGGTTGACATTTTAGAACTACAGTGTTCTCGTGATAACTAAATTCTTGAACTTCTGTCCTGTCACATAATTATCTTGCTGTTCTTCAGTTATTATTATTTAATTCTTGAAATTCCTATTGCTAACTAAAGGTTTGACTATTCACAATAATCTAATATCTTATCTAATAAACAGAATTTGACTAGTATCCTGTGATAAAACATATGAAGCTCCTAGAATAGCCAAAATTGATGGCGATGTGTCCTATTTGTTTATAAAAAAATCTGCAATCAAAACTCGTAAAATCTTTTCTAAATTTGTACTTTTCATGCTGCTTTTGTCTCAACTCTTCGGTATACTTGTTCTTGGAGTCTGTGATCCTTTCATTGGTCATTATCTTTATTTTTATTGGAACACTTTTGTTATTTCTAATAGTTGGGGATCATTGCCCCTCTAATGTTGATGGTGATCATTGCCCCTCTAATGTTGATCATTGCTATTGGAATTATTTAGGTATACCAAGTTCAGTTTTGTTTGCCCCTCGGTTGGTATTTTCTGCTTCATGTGGCTCCTGAAATGATTTGCTGCCATATTTTAATTTCCTTTCCACTCTTGCTATTTTTTGTGTTTTGTTTTTCAAATATGTTTCCCTCTTTTACAATCTGTTTATTCCGAAGCTGTTCTGCTTTGGGTTTTTTAGGGGGCATAAGGGTTTGTTGCTTTCCTATCCTCTGGTAGCAAACATATATTCTGTACAGTTCTGGTGACATGTTTTTGAACACTCATGTTGCCATTTTTTTTCCCCAGCATAAGAGGACCTTCAATTCCTGCTCCTCTAAATGATCTCATGGATATAGATGATGATCCAATTGAAGTTGCACCACCTCCTAGGAGAAATCCTCTATCATTTTCTATATGAGAGTGTTGCCATGGATCCATTCTCACTTCTTGATCCACGTTTTCAAAGAGGTCTACTTGGTACTGGTTCTGATTTCATGAACCAGGCACCATTTGTTTCTCAACCAAGAGAAGTAAGGGAGATACCTATAGAAGTCAAGGATGGTAGTGAAGCACCTGGCTATTCTGGTCACGCTCCGATCATTGAAGATGTAACTGGAACTGAACATACACAAGGTCCTGATATCCAGGGACCTGTCATAATTGAGGATGATGAAAATGATTATATTTCAACTGACTTAAATGCACGGGCTACCAAACAGGATAGTTCTAGTGCGGGGCATTTTAGACCTAGTGCTCCTGAATTTGATAACTTGCCTTACTATAACAATGACATAGAAGAAGAAATGGTTCGGGCTGCAATCGAGGCTTCAAAATGAGAGGTTCAGGTAAGCTAACCAAGGCAATGGTTGGCGCATGCATTATCTGACTTGTTCTCTTGGGTAGTTTCTGCTCTGTACTCATGATATGGGTACTTTTAAAACTGGGAACCAATTTGAAGCAGACCTCATGAACCTCAGAACTTTGATTTGGAGCCCCTTGTAGCATTCAATTGTTTGGTTTGGATGCTTTCTTTTCATTTGTAATTTCAATTTGAGTTACATGACAAGAACTTCTAAAAACAAGGTTTTTCAAATAATTTTTTTTTTTATAATTTGATCAGTTGCAGTCTAAAATCATATCTTTTAAAGGTTGGACTAGCTTTTTGTTAAGGTGGTCTCTTTATGCCTTTTAAGTTTAAAATGCATATATTTTTAATTGATCATATGCATTATGATGTAGGAGCTACCTGAAACTGGACCTCAGCAAAGGCAACCTCTGGTGGGAGGATGCTGAACTTGAACATGTGGTTTCATTATCCTTGAAGGTTTGTGTTCCCTTTATACATTGCTTTGCTTATAGGCATATCTTCGTCTTGTTTAACACAAACTGAATCCAGGCAGCAGAGCAAGAGAAAGCTTTGCGCGAGCAGAGGGGGAAAGCTTTGCGTGAGCAGGGGAAAGCTTCAGAAGTAGGAAGCAGTGCTGTTGAGGCAGAGAAAGGGGAGATAGCTGCATCAAATGGAAGGTAATTATTCTTGATTGCTCATTAATCGATATAATCACATGATGTTGGTCTCTATATGCGACTGATGTGATGTTCTTCTGACACAATGGCCAAACAAAGGACAACAAAGTATCTGTGCTGTCTATGATAACCATGTTCATTTAGCACACCATGAATGTATTATTTTAGAAAAAAACTTGAAATGCATCCTAAAACATCATTGCACAATCATAAAAAAACAAGGACAACATAGTGTGTGTTAGATTATACTTCTGGGGTTATAGTGAGGAATCTTACAATGGTCTGTTGATTGCTCATTAATAGATATAATCACATGATGTTGGTCTCTATATGCGACTGATGTGATGTTCTTCTGACACAATGGCCAAACAAAGGACAACAAAGTATCTGTGCTGTCTATGATAACCATGTTCATTTAGCACACCATGAATGTATTATTTTAGAAAAAAACTTGAAATGCATCCTAAAACATCATTGCACAATCATAAAAAAACAAGGACAACATAGTGTGTGTTAGATTATACTTCTGGGGTTATAGTGAGGAATCTTACAATGGTCTGTTGACTCAATACAGGCAGGAGGCCGGAAGCTCATCCATCCATGATGAAGCAGAAGATGTGGAAGAGCAGCCTCTCATTAGGCATAGATCTTGACAAATATCTTCTGGCTCTATGGAATCTGCTACAGAAGTTGGAGTTGGTGAGGCTAGCCCACCATCAAGTCCTGGACGGAGTAATATAGGAAGCCATCCCCTGCACAACGTAGATGCCTTTTCAGAGGAGGTATCTTCCACTATTCTATTCTACAATTTATCAACTCTAATTTCAAAATTTAGAACACCTGACATTCTTTAGGTAAACTAACCCGCGTGACTTGAAACTTGACAAATTGAAGTGGGGAGGCATCTCTTCTGAGGAACATGATGAAGCAGTCATGCTTGAGGCTGCAATGTTTGGTGGAATTCCTGAAGGGACTGGATATCGCTTTCCATATGCACCTCACCATTTTATGCAAAATGAGAATCACTATCCTCCTCGACCAATTCCTCGTTCTCCATCACCTTCTTTACAAGCTCAGCGCTTGATCCGTGAACAGCAGGTTTGACATTTGGGCTTTGACTTGGAGAAAAAACTTCATTTCTTGGGTCATAAACATGATGCAGAAGGCATGCATTGTCTGGTGGATGCAGGATGATGAGTATCTTGCGTCATTGGCAGCTGACAGAGAAAAAGAGATGAAGGCCATTGAGGAAGCTGAAGCTCGTCATTTACAAGAAGAAGAGGCCAGGAAAGCTGCTCTTGAAGAAGAAAGGAGAAAAGAGGAAGAATCTCGCAGACAATTGGAGGAAGCGCAGGTATTGTTTTTCATTTTTTCTTTATGCTGAGGGTGGACATGGAACTGGTGACAGATTAAAGTCTTTTTACAAACTTGTAATGTTAATATATGTGTTCTTGTTTGAGCAAATGTGGTAACACTGGAGTTGAGATTTTGATGCTCATTAAGGTAGCCAGTCACCTTGTTCGCTACTTTTTCTTCATTGTCTTTGGTTTTATCCTTTCGCAGTAGTAAATATGGTTGCAAGTCTCTCAAAGTCATTGATCAGGTCCTTGCTTGTTTAGGAAGGGACAAGACCAATGACTTTAACAAACCTTTTGGTAATTGAATATAGCAGCTTGTGTAATTGTTCCTAGGAGTTTGAGAGCCTGTTGGCAGAAAAAGAAGCTTCTCTGCCTCATGAACCTGCATCTAGTGATGAAAATGCTGTGACGCTTTTGGTGCGGATGCCTGATGGCAGCCGACGTGGCCGCCGATTTCTCAAGTCTGACAAGTTACAGGTGAGTTTTTTCCAGCAAAGTAATGTGCTTTAGCGTTTATCTCCTCTCATTATCCAGATTTCACAATGTTGTTTATTGCACTTTGCAGGCTTTCTTCAATTTCATTGATATTGGCAGAGTGGTCAAGCCTGGCACTTACAGATTGGTAACAATTCATCTAAATTATCGATAGTTTTGGTGAACATGTCCAAATACACACTTGATTTTCTTATGTGGCTGAAACTTTACACCATTTCTATTTTGACGTTAGAATTTCTGGTTAAAAAAAAATGTAATTGAATTTACATCTCTGTTGCTTGAGCAGGTGAGGCCATACCCAAGGCGTGCTTTCAGTGATGGAGAGAGTGCATTGACTCTCAATGAACTTGGCCTGACCAGCAAACAGGAAGCCTTGTTTCTAGAGTCGATCTAAGAATGAACACCATACAAATTGTAGAAAGATACAACTTGAAAGTTTTAAATTTGCTCGCAAGGAAAATGAATGAATACGTGTGGAGTATGGTTGGGGTTTTACTCGGATCCAAACTGTATGGACATATTTCATGGAATTTGGGTCGATGAAGACGTTCAATCTGGCTCAACAGGTTAATGGTTGCAATTTATTATTGTGGGTCCTGAATGATTCGGCATCAGAGGCAATGTTTTTGTATATATTATTATTTATATTGGATGGATAGAACTTCGTTCTAGAGTATTCACGAGCTTTCCTTGATTTGATTTACATATGTTGGCACTTGGAAGTGTTTTTGCAAGCTTGTACTGTTGGTTGGGTCTTGGACGTAGAAAGAAGATAAGATCCTACACCTCATTTCCGACTCCATCGGAGCTATCTATGGTTTCATTGCATTTCTAAAGTATTTTTTAAAATTTATTATTTTATTTAAAATTAAAAATTTTAGTGTTTTTAAATATTTTTATGTTTTGATGTCAAAAATATTATTTTAATGTATTTATAAATAAAATTTATTTTCAGAAACAGTGGCAAGAATACTCCACTAGCTGTCCGTTGGCAGCGGCGCCTTTTAGTCAACTTGCAATGTATCTCAACAATCTTACCGTTTTATGGCATGCCAACAAGTTCAAAACTTCAAACTGCCGTATCAAATACCGATACCGAATCAACTTTTATAGAGGTCAGGTGTTGATGTTTAAGAGGACTCTTTAACCTTTCTTTGGGGATGGATGTTCCAGCTGTCGTTAACTGTTGGTGTTTGAAACCGAAGGACCAGAGGGGTAGATTTTATGAATAGGTCCCTCTCCCTCCTGCTCAGGAAAGAAGTTGATCAGAATCAGAATGCCCACGCAGGCTGTATTCCATGTTTCGGTACTGTGATATTTTATCGGAACCATATTTTTTTAATGAAAAAATAGCAATTATGTGAGATTTTTTTTATTATAATATAAATTTGAGTAAAATAATAAATATATACAGAATTTCTATGAAGTGCAAGTTTTCCATAAAATATATGAATTTTAAATTGATATAAATTTATTTGTTTAGTAGGTTTCAACAAAATAATCAGTATAAAATTATCATCATAATTAAAAAAGCAATAAGATTCAGATATCGGAATTATTGAATTCACTGTATTAAGATTAGTCATTTTATAATTCAATTTAAATTAAACACAACAAACAAAATATAAATTGTGAAAACACCGGCAATAATCAAATAATAAAAATAAATAGTTAATTTTCTATCTCCAAATAGAAGAAAATATAAATTGAAAATTCATCCCTACATTACCGTCATTTAATTACTATAACAGTTAAAATTATTATTAACTTTACTATCCAAACAATTACAATTATTAAATTGCCCTGAAAAATAAATATTTTTTTTACAAAAAAAAAAAACTAAAATTATCATTATTATTGCGCAAACAATAAAATCATAAAATCATCTTATCCGAAGAACAAGAAAAAATAACAGAAAATACAAAAAAAAAAGAACAAAGGGAAAAATGGAGCAATATTAATCTTAAAATGATCATCAACATAAATTAAAGTTTCAGGACCGAACCGAATAAAAATAAAACCCCAATAAAAAATACAACGACAAAAATTAAAAAACAAAAGGTAAAGACATAGATGCATAAATACGGATAAAAAATAAACATTGTCCAAAAATGACAGAAAAAAACCAAAGGAATTAATATGAAATAAAAAATTCAAAGAATAAGGACCGAAATGAGAAATAAAATATATAATTAATTTCAATCGAAGGATAAAATTGAAACAAATAAAAACCTTGAGACTGAAACAAATAAAGATATTTTAAAAAAAATACAGTGTAATTTTGTTAAAAAATTAAAAAAATAAGGATTGATATGAAAAGTAGCATATATGATTAATTTCAATCGAAGGACACAATTAAAAAAAATCAAAACAAAATATATAATTAATTCCAATCGAATGAAAAAATTGAAACAAATAAAAACTTTGAGACCGAAATAAATAAATGTATATATAAAAAAAAAACTACAGTGTAATTTTGTTAAAAGTTTTATAAGAATAACGATCGAAATGAAAAATAGCATTACTAACACACATGACTAATTTTTATTGGAGGATATAATTAAAATAAATAAAAATAAAATATATAATTAATTTCAATTAAAAGACACAATTGAAACAAATAAAAATCTGGGGACCGAAACAATAAAGGTAACAAAACCTATATAGTAAACATATCCAAAATTCGTGAAATATAAACAAGAGAGAAAAAAAGATAAGTTTGGACAATTTTCTTGTGAGATGAATGAAAATAAAAATAACAATTGATTTTAAAAGAATCAAGTAATCCGTTGATTTTTAAAGTTGAAGTCTAACCGTGTATTTGTACTGTAGTAATTTTTATAGTTATGATTTTTAAAAATACTTAAAGCCTGCTGAGCTCGCTCTACCCTTCAAGGTTTTCGGAATCCTGTAATTATAAAAAACAACCAAGGGCCAATATGTCATAATAAAAAAGCCAACGGTCTCTTAATTTCCCGTGCCGTCTTCCCGTTCTATTAATCTCCAGAACATCAACGGATACTCTCTCTCTCTCTCTAAGAAAACTTTAGAAAGAGAGAAGAAAAACCCTCTCTCCGGAAGAACTTTTCCAACCTCTTTCCCTTCGATACATGCCTCCCGATCGGAAAGGCCTCTTCGAAACTCTCTCTCCCGCTCTCTCATTGTTATTTAACGCCCTAATTCATCATTGTTATTTAACGCCCTAATTCATCATTGTTATTGATGAAAATTAGAGAGAGAGAGGTGATACTGCGAGGCGGATTGGTTTAAACGGCAATGCTGGTTTTCTCGTGGAGGTGGCGGAGATGGTGGTCGTGGTTTAGGATAATTCTGGAGATGGCATTGATGATAAAGACAAGGTTAGTTCACGGGCTATCTTTATATCGATCTTGATTATTATCGTTTGTAAGGTTCTGATTTTTTCATCTGATGAGAGTTTTTCAATGTGCTGAGATAGATTGTAGACAAGGTTTTAAGATAATCAGTGAAATCTTGATATCTCAACATTAATTTGTTCTCGCGCGCGCGCGTTTTTATTTTTTGAGAAATTACCATAGATATCTCTTTTTTGAGCTGGGTGGTTTTGGTGAGGTATAATCAAGGGTTTGGTGGTGGTGGTGGGAGAGATAATAGTGGTACTGCCAGGCTTCTGGGAAATATTGCTTTGGCAGTTCGGTTGACTTATCTTTCAGTGACTGGATAACTTGGTTGGGTTTTTGGAACTGTTGGTTGGATTCTGGACACGCTAATTTCTATCTGGGTATGTTTTTCTTTCCCAGTTTTTTGTTTATTTTTCTATTGGATGATTGTCTCTTTGGCTTTGAATAAGTTTATTGTATGCTTTATTGGCATTTATAGAGGAGCTTGTGGTGAGCTGTGTGGTTGCACTCGCAAATTAATGCCTTTCTACCTTCTGAAAATTGAAGCTTTGATTTTTTTCCTTATATCTACTATCTGTTAATTGCTTACTGAATATTGCAGTATAGGGGTATTTAATTCACCATATTATTTTGTTCATAAATTTTATTCAGATTTATTCAGTATTATGATTTTCTAGTTAGTAGTTGAAATTATAATCAACATGGGTGAGATGGAGTTTGTTTCAAGTAAAATATATATGTGAGCACGCATGATACATAATGTTTTATTTTTTGGAGAGTATATTCAATGTTTTTTTTGATGATTAGTTACTCATGACTAATTTTCTAAGAGTTGGACCTGTCTATTCAAATTCCTTCATCCCATACCAATAAAAATAATAATAATATAAAAGCCACGAGTTAGAACTCCAGCAAGTATCTGTGGGGAAGGTCTAACTCTGGTTTACCTGGACCACTTTGATTGATGAGCTGAAACATGTGTGGAATTTTGATTGTTTCTACTATGTGAACTCATGATTTTTTCAAATATCTAGATTGTACAGATAAATTTATGATACTTATGGCAAGTTAGTGTGTGAATTCTTCTGCTGACAATAACATTGCATTCATGTTTATTTCAGTCCTCTAGATACTACTGTTACTTCAATAATAATTCTTAGCTAGTTGGTCACCACTAATCATCTGCTTAGCTCTTATGTGAGATCCCGAAGGATTGAGTATGCACACCAACTGTTCTATGAAATGCCCAAACCAAATGTGGTCTCATGGACCTCGCTCATTTCAGGTTATGTAAACATGGGCTGACCCCAATTTGCTCTCTAGCTCTATACAAATTTGCTCGCATTTGATTTGTTTCTTTTCTTAGAAGTTCTCCACTAGTCTACCCAAATACACTTCTTCAACAACTCAAGGGAATTTAAAGACCTTATATCATCAGGTAATTACAAATTTATGTTGCATGTTTCCAACAATGATGAAGTTGTTCAAGACTTGAATTGAATTTGTAAAATAGCTTGCAAAAACAATAGAACCACAATTATGCTGTACATTGTTACTGAACTTTTTCTTTAATTAATTTATAATTTTTATATTAATATTTTAATTAGTCAGGCTATTCTTATCCTAAAGAAAGAAAATGATGAAGTTGTTTAGGAGTTGAACTGAATTTGTAACATAGCTTGGAAAAACATTAGAACCACAATTATGTTGTACATTGTTGGAAAATTCTTAGTTTGAAGAAAGAGCTAGTCCAAATAAATATAAGCCATAAAAATTAACTCCTTCTAGCTCTTTGTTTCCTTGTCAAAAAGGGAAAATAAAGTTGATTCCTCTTTAATTAGGCCTTCCAACCTTTAATGCATTGAACTCTACACAATCATGCCGCATGAACTAGTTTACTTGCATGTTCACAAGTTGGTTGTACGGTGACAACATGATAATTCATTACATTCTAGATAGATGAACTCTATCAATGTAACAATGGTTTTAGCGATAAAAGTGTTAAATATCCAACCTATCAATGCAAGTTTTATTAATGAGATGACTATGTCATGGCATCTCTATAGTTTTTGGTAGAATTATAAGATTTTAAATTTTGTAAACCACTTCTTTGATATCTAATTTAAACTCGTGGAATTTGTGACTATATAATATCAACATCTCATTAGTTCTAAAAACAAATCTAATTACAAGTAGTGGTATAAGTGACTTTATTGGCTTCCCATTAGTAATCATGCATAAGTGTTTGATAAAAAATGATAAGTTTTTAGTACTAATGAGATGTAGATATTATATAGTCACAAATTCCACAAGTATAAATTAAATATCAAAGTAGTGGTTAACAAAATTTATATGTGGTATAAGTGACTTTATTTGCTTCCCATTAGTAATCATGCACAAGTGTTTGATAAAAAAATGATAATGCTAACTTTGGCACACATATAAAGCACCTATATTTTATCTAATAACTTGTTTGGATTGGAATTCATGAATTTGAATTCCAATTTCTTTAGTTATCTTGCTGTTCTTCAGTTATTATTATTTAATTCTTGAAATTCCTATTGCTAACTAAAGGTTTGACTATTCACAATAATCTAATATCTTATCTAATAAACAGAATTTGACTAGTATCCTGTGATATAACATATGAAGCTCCTAGAATAGCCAAAATTGATGGCGAGTTATGTGTCCTATTTGTTTATAAAAAAATCAGCAATCAAAACTCATAAAATCTTTTCTAAATTTGTACTTTTCATGCTGCTTTTGTCTCAACTCTTCGGTATACTTGTTCTTGGAGTCTGTGATCCTTTCATTGATCATTACCTTTATTTTTATTGGAACACTTTTGTTATTTCTAATAGTTGGGGATCATTGCCCCTCTAATGTTGATGGTGATCATTGCCCCTCTAATGTTGATCATTGCTATTGGAATTATTTAGGTATACCAAGTTCAGTTTTGTTTGCCTCTCGGTTGGTATTTTCTGCTTCATGTGGCTCCTGAAATGATTTGCTGCCATATTTTATTTTCCTTTCCACTCTTGCTATTTTTTGTGTTTTGTTTTTCGAATATGTTTCCCTCTTTTACAATCTGTTTATTCCGAAGCTGTTCTGCTTTGGGTTTTTAGGGGGCATAAGGGGGTTTGTTGCTTTCCTATCCTCTGGTAGCAAACATATATTCTGTACAGTTCTGGTGACATGTTTTTGAACACTCATGTTGCCATTTTTTTTCCCCAGCATAAGAGGACCTTCAATTCCTGCTCCTCTAAATGATCTCATGGATATAGATGATGATCCAATTGAAGTTGCACCACCTCCTAGGAGAAATCCTCTATCACTTCTATCTGAGAGTGTTGCCATGGATCCATTCTCACTTCTTGATCCACGTTTTCAAAGAGGTCTACTTGGTACTGGTTCTGATTTCATGAACCAGGCACCATTTGTTTCTCAACCAAGAGAAGTAAGGGAGATACCTATAGAAGTCAAGGATGGTAGTGAAGCACCTGGCTATTCTGGTCACGCTCCGATCATTGAAGATGTAACTGGAACTGAACATACACAAGGTCCTGATATCCAGGGACCTGTCATAATTGAGGATGATGAAAATGATTATATTTCAACTGACTTAAATGCACGGGCTACCAAACAGGATAGTTCTAGTGCGGGGCATTTTAGACCTAGTGCTCCTGAATTTGATAACTTGCCTTACTATAACAATGACATAGAAGAAGAAATGGTTCGGGCTGCAATCGAGGCTTCAAAACGAGAGGTTCAGGTAAGCTAACCAAGGCAATGGTTGGTGCATGCATTATCTGACTTGTTCTCTTGGGTAGTTTCTGCTCTGTACTCATGATATGGGTACTTTTAAAACTGGGAACCAATTTGAAGCAGACCTCATGAACCTCAGAACTTTGATTTGGAGCCCCTTGTAGCATTCAATTGTTTGGTTTGGATGCTTTCTTTTCATTTGTAATTTCAATTTGAGTTACATGACAAGAACTTCTAAAAACAAGGTTTTTCAAATAATTTTTTTTTTTATAATTTGATCAGTTGCAGTCTAAAATCATATCTTTTAAAGGTTGGACTAGCTTTTTGTTAAGGTGGTCTCTTTATGCCTTTTAAGTTTAAAATGCATATATTTTTAATTGATCATATGCATTATGATGTAGGAGCTACCTGAAACTGGACCTCAGCAAAGGCAACCTCTGGTGGGAGGATGCTGAACTTGAACATGTGGTTTCATTATCCTTGAAGGTTTGTGTTCCCTTTATACATTGCTTTGCTTATAGGCATATCTTCATCTTGTTTAACACAAACTGAATCCAGGCAGCAGAGCAAGAGAAAGCTTTGCGCGAGCAGAGGGGGAAAGCTTTGCGTGAGCAGGGGAAAGCTTCAGAAGTAGGAAGCAATGCTGTTGAGGCAGAGAAAGGGGAGATAGCTGCATCAAATGGAAGGTAATTATTCTTGATTGCTCATTAATAGATATAATCACATGATGTTGGTCTCTATATGCGACTGATGTGATGTTCTTCTGACACAATGGCCAAACAAAGGACAACAAAGTATCTGTGCTGTCTATGATAACCATGTTCATTTAGCACACCATGAATGTATTATTTTAGAAAAAAACTTGAAATGCATCCTAAAACATCATTGCACAATCATAAAAAAACAAGGACAACATAGTGTGTGTTAGATTATACTTCTGGGGTTATAGTGAGGAATCTTACAATGGTCTGTTGACTCAATACAGGCAGGAGGCCGGAAGCTCATCCATCCATGATGAAGCAGAAGATGTGGAAGAGCAGCCTCTCATTAGGCATAGATCTTGACAAATATCTTCTGGCTCTATGGAATCTGCTACAGAAGTTGGAGTTGGTGAGGCTAGCCCACCATCAAGTCCTGGACGGAGTAATATAGGAAGCCATCCCCTGCACAACGTAGATGCCTTTTCAGAGGAGGTATCTTCCACTATTCTATTCTACAATTTATCAACTCTAATTTCAAAATTTAGAACACCTGACATTCTTTAGGTAAACTAACCCGCGTGACTTGAAACTTGACAAATTGAAGTGGGGAGGCATCTCTTCTGAGGAACATGATGAAGCAGTCATGCTTGAGGCTGCAATGTTTGGTGGAATTCCTGAAGGGACTGGATATCGCTTTCCATATGCACCTCACCATTTTATGCAAAATGAGAATCACTATCCTCCTCGACCAATTCCTCGTTCTCCATCACCTTCTTTACAAGCTCAGCGCTTGATCCGTGAACAGCAGGTTTGACATTTGGGCTTTGACTTGGAGAAAAAACTTCATTTCTTGGGTCATAAACATGATGCAGAAGGCATGCATTGTCTGGTGGATGCAGGATGATGAGTATCTTGCGTCATTGGCAGCTGACAGAGAAAAAGAGATGAAGGCCATTGAGGAAGCTGAAGCTCGTCATTTACAAGAAGAAGAGGCCAGGAAAGCTGCTCTTGAAGAAGAAAGGAGAAAAGAGGAAGAATCTCGCAGACAATTGGAGGAAGCGCAGGTATTGTTTTTCATTTTTTCTTTATGCTGAGGGTGGACATGGAACTGGTGACAGATTAAAGTCTTTTTACAAACTTGTAATGTTAATATATGTGTTCTTGTTTGGGCAAATGTGGTAACACTGGAGTTGAGATTTTGATGCTCATTAAGGTAGCCAGTCACCTTGTTCGCTGCTTTTTCTTCATTGTCTTTGGTTTTATCCTTTCGCAGTAGTAAATATGGTTGCAAGTCTCTCAAAGTCATTGATCAGGTCCTTGCTTGTTTAGGAAGGGACAAGACCAATGACTTTAACAAACCTTTTGGTAATTGAATATAGCAGCTTGTGTAATTGTTCCTAGGAGTTTGAGAGCCTGTTGGCAGAAAAAGAAGCTTCTCTGCCTCATGAACCTGCATCTAGTGATGAAAATGCTGTGACGCTTTTGGTGCGGATGCCTGATGGCAGCCGACGTGGCCGCCGATTTCTCAAGTCTGACAAGTTACAGGTGAGTTTTTTCCAGCAAAGTAATGTGCTTTAGCGTTTATCTCCTCTCATTATCCAGATTTCACAATGTTGTTTATTGCACTTTGCAGGCTTTCTTCAATTTCATTGATATTGGCAGAGTGGTCAAGCCTGGCACTTACAGATTGGTAACAATTCATCTAAATTATCGATAGTTTTGGTGAACATGTCCAAATACACACTTGATTTTCTTATGTGGCTGAAACTTTACACCATTTCTATTTTGACGTTAGAATTTCTGGTTAAAAAAAAATGTAATTGAATTTACATCTCTGTTGCTTGAGCAGGTGAGGCCATACCCAAGGCGTGCTTTCAGTGATGGAGAGAGTGCATTGACTCTCAATGAACTTGGCCTGACCAGCAAACAGGAAGCCTTGTTTCTAGAGTCGATCTAAGAATGAACACCATACAAATTGTAGAAAGATACAACTTGAAAGTTTTAAATTTGCTCGCAAGGAAAATGAATGAATACGTGTGGAGTATGGTTGGTTCTACTCGGATCCAAACTGTATGGACATATTTCATGGAATTTGGGTCGATGAAGACGTTCAATCTGGCTCAACAGGTTAATGGTTGCAATTTATTATTGTGGGTCCTGAATGATTCGGCATCAGAGGCAATGTTTTTGTATATATTATTATTTATATTGGATGGATAGAACTTCGTTCTAGAGTATTCACGAGCTTTCCTTGATTTGATTTACATATGTTGGCACTTGGAAGTGTTTTTGCAAGCTTGTACTGTTGGTTGGGTCTTGGACGTAGAAAGAAGATAAGATCCTACACCTCATTTCCGACTCCATCGGAGCTATCTATGGTTTCATTGCATTTCTAAAGTATTTTTTAAAATTTATTATTTTATTTAAAATTAAAAATTTTAGTGTTTTTAAATATTTTTATGTTTTGATGTCAAAAATATTATTTTAATGTATTTATAAATAAAATTTATTTTCAGAAACAGTGGCAAGAATACTCCACTAGCTGTCCGTTGGCAGCGGCGCCTTTTAGTCAACTTGCACTGTATCTCAACAATCTTACCATTTTTTATGGCATGCCAACAAGTTCAAAACTTCAAACTGCCGTATCAAATACCGATACCGAATCAACTTTTATAGAGGTCAGGTGTTGATCTTTAAGAGGACTCTTTAACCTTTCTTTGAGGATGGATGTTCCAGCTGTCGTTAACTGTTGGTGTTTGAAACCGAAGGACCAGAGGGGTAGATTTTATGAATAGGTCCCTCTCCCTCCTGCTCAGGAAAGAAGTTGATCAGAATCAGAATGCCCGCGCAGGCTGTATTCCATGTTTCGGTACTGTGATATTTTATCGGAACCATATTTTTTTAAATGAAAAAATAGCAATTATGTGAGATTTTTTTTATTATAATATAAATTTGAGTAAAATAATAAATATATACATAATCTCTATGAAGTGCAAGTTTCCCATAAAATATATGAATTTTAAATTGATATAAATTTATTTGTTTAGTAGGTTTCAACAAAATAATCAGTAATTATCATCATAATTAAAAAAGCAATAAGATTCAGATATCGGAATTATTGAATTCACTGTATTAAGATTAGTCATTTTATAATTCAATTTAAATTAAACACAACAAACAAAATATAAATTGTGAAAACACCGGCAATAATCAAATAATAAAAATAAATAGTTAATTTTCTATCTCCAAATAGAAGAAAATATAAATTGAAAATTCATCCCTACATTACCGTCATTTAATTACTATAACAGTTAAAATTATTATTAACTTTACTATCCAAACAATTACAATTATTAAATTGCCCTGAAAAATAAATATTTTTTTTACAAAAAAAAAAACTAAAATTATCATTATTATTGCGCAAACAATAAAATCATAAAATCATAAAATCATCTTATCCGAAGAACAAGAAAAAATAACAGAAAATTCAAAAAAAAAAGAACAAAGGGAAAAATGGAGCAATATTAATCTTAAAATGATCATCAACATAAATTAAAGTTTCAGGACCGAACCGAATAAAAATAAAACCCCAATAAAAAATACAACGACAAAAATTAAAAAACAAAAGGTAAAGACATAGATGCATAAATACGGATAAAAAATAAACATTGTCCAAAAATGACCGAAAAAACCAAAGGAATTAATATGAAATAAAAAATTCAAAGAATAAGGACCGAAATGAGAAATAAAATATATAATTAATTTCAATCGAAGGATAAAATTGAAACAAATAAAAACCTTGAGACTGAAACAAATAAAGATATTTTAAAAAAAATACAGTGTAATTTTGTTAAAAAATTAAAAAAATAAGGATTGATATGAAAAGTAGCATATATGATTAATTTCAATCGAAGGACACAATTAAAAAAAATCAAAACAAAATATATAATTAATTTCAATCGAATGAAAAAATTGAAACAAATAAAAACTTTGAGACCGAAATAAATAAATGTATATATAAAAAAAAAACTACAGTGTAATTTTGTTAAAAGTTTTATAAGAATAACGATCGAAATGAAAAATAGCATTACTAACACACATGACTAATTTTTATTGGAGGATATAATTAAAATAAATAAAAATAAAATATATAATTAATTTCAATTAAAAGACACAATTGAAACAAATAAAAATCTTGGGACCGAAACAATAAAGGTAACAAAACCTATATAGTAAACATATCCAAAATTCGTGAAATATAAACAAGAAAGAAAAAAAGATAAGTTTGGACAATTTTCTTGTGAGATGAATGAAAATAAAAATAACAATTGATTTTAAAAGAATCAAGTAATCCGTTGATTTTTAAAGTTGAAGTCTAACCGTGTATTTGTACTGTAGTAATTTTTATAGTTATGATTTTTAAAAATACTTAAAGCCTGCTGAGCTCGCTCTACCCTTCAAGGTTTTCGGAATCCTGTAATTATAAAAAACAACCAAGGGCCAATATGTCATAATAAAAAAGCCAACGGTCTCTTAATTTCCCGTGCCGTCTTCCTGTTCTATTAATCTCCAGAACATCAACGGATACTCTCTCTCTCTCTCTAAGAAAACTTTAGAAAGAGAGAAGAAAAACCCTCTCTCCGGAAGAACTTTTCCAACCTCTTTCCCTTCGATACATGCCTCCCGATCGGAAAGGCCTCTTCGAAACTCTCTCTCCCGCTCTCTCATTGTTATTTAACGCCCTAATTCATCATTGTTATTTAACGCCCTAATTCATCATTGTTATCGATGAAAATTAGAGAGAGAGAGGTGATACTGCGAGGCGGATTGGTTTAAACGGCAATGCTGGTTTTCTCGTGGAGGTGGCGGAGATGGTGGTCGTGGTTTAGGATAATTCAGGAGATGGCATTGATGATAAAGACAAGGTTAGTTCACGGGCTATCTTTATATCGATCTTGATTATTATCGTTTGTAAGGTTCTGATTTTTTCATCTGATGAGAGTTTTTCAATGTGCTGAGATAGATTGTAGACAAGGTTTTAAGATAATCAGTGAAATCTTGATATCTCAACATTAATTTGTTCTCGCGCGCGCGCGTTTTTATTTTTTGAGAAATTACCATAGATATCTCTTTTTTGAGCTGGGTGGTTTTGGTGAGGTATAATCAAGGGTTTGGTGGTGGTGGTGGGAGAGATAATAGTGGTACTGCCAGGCTTCTGGGAAATATTGCTTTGGCAGTTCGGTTGACTTATCTTTCAGTGACTGGATAACTTGGTTGGGTTTTTGGAACTGTTGGTTGGATTCTGGACACGCTAATTTCTATCTGGGTATGTTTTTCTTTCCCAGTTTTTTGTTTATTTTTCTATTGGATGATTGTCTCTTTGGCTTTGAATAAGTTTATTGTATGCTTTATTGGCATTTATAGAGGAGCTTGTGGTGAGCTGTGTGGTTGCACTCGCAAATTAATGCCTTTCTACCTTCTGAAAATTTGAAGCTTTGATTTTTTTCCTTATATCTACTATCTGTTAATTGCTTACTGAATATTGCAGTATAGGGGTATTTAATTCACCATATTATTTTGTTCATAAATTTTATTCAGATTTATTCAGTATTATGATTTTCTAGTTAGTAGTTGAAATTATAATCAACATGGGTGAGATGGAGTTTGTTTCAAGTAAAATATATATGTGAGCACGCATGATACATAATGTTTTATTTTTTGGAGAGTATATTCAATGTTTTTTTTTGATGATTAGTTACTCATGACTAATTTTCTAAGAGTTGGACCTGTCTATTCAAATTCCTTCATCCCATACCAATAAAAATAATAATAATATAAAAGCCACGAGTTAGAACTCCAGCAAGTATCTGTGGGGAAGGTCTAACTCTGGTTTGCCTGGACCACTTTGATTGATGAGCTGAAACATGTGTGGAATTTTGATTGTTTCTACTATGTGAACTCATGATTTTTTTAAATATCTAGATTGTACAGATAAATTTATGATACTTATGGCAAGTTAGTGTGTGAATTCTTCTGCTGACAATAACATTGCATTCATGTTTATTTCAGTCCTCTAGATACTACTGTTACTTCAATAATAATTCTTAGCTAGTTGGTCACCACTAATCATGTGCTTAGCTCTTATGTGAGATCCCGAAGGATTGAGTATGCACACCAACTGTTCTATGAAATGCCCAAACCAAATGTGGTCTCATGGACCTCGCTCATTTCAGGTTATGTAAACATGGGCTGACCCCAATTTGCTCTCTAGCTCTATACAAATTTGCTCGCATTTGATTTGTTTCTTTTCTTAGAAGTTCTCCACTAGTCTACCCAAATACACTTCTTCAACAACTCAAGGGAATTTAAAGACCTTATATCATCAGGTAATTACAAATTTATGTTGCATGTTTCCAACAATGATGAAGTTGTTCAAGACTTGAATTGAATTTGTAAAATAGCTTGCAAAAACAATAGAACCACAATTATGCTGTACATTGTTGCTGAACTTTTTCTTTAATTAATTTATAATTTTTATATTAATATTTTAATTAGTCAGGCTATTCTTATCCTAAAGAAAGAAAATGATGAAGTTGTTTAGGAGTTGAACTGAATTTGTAACATAGCTTGGAAAAACATTAGAACCACAATTATGTTGTACATTGTTGGAAAATTCTTAGTTTGAAGAAAGAGCTAGTCCAAATAAATATAAGCCATAAAAATTAACTCCTTCTAGCTCTTTGTTTCCTTGTCAAAAAGGGAAAATAAAGTTGATTCCTCTTTAATTAGGCCTTCCAACCTTTAATGCATTGAACTCTACACAATCATGCCGCATAAACTAGTTTACTTGCATGTTCACAAGTTGGTTGTACGGTGACAACATGATAATTCATTACATTCTAGATAGATGAACTCTATCAATGTAACAATGGTTTTAGCGATAAAAGTGTTAAATATCCAACCTATCAATGCAAGTTTTATTAATGAGATGACTATGTCATGGCATCTCTATAGTTTTTGGTAGAATTATAAGATTTTAAATTTTGTAAACCACTTCTTTGATATCTAATTTAAACTTGTGGAATTTGTGACTATATAATATCAACATCTCATTAGTTCTAAAAACAAATCTAATTACAAGTAGTGGTATAAGTGACTTTATTGGCTTCCCATTAGTAATCATGCATAAGTGTTTGATAAAAAATGATAAGTTTTTAGTACTAATGAGATGTAGATATTATATAGTCACAAATTCCACAAGTATAAATTAAATATCAAAGTAGTGGTTAACAAAATTTATATGTGGTATAAGTGACTTTATTTGCTTCCCATTAGTAATCATGCACAAGTGTTTGATAAAAAAATGATAATGCTAACTTTGGCACACATATAAAGCACCTATATTTTATCTAATAACTTGTTTGGATTGGAATTCATGAATTTGAATTCCAATTTCTTTAGTTATCTTGCTGTTCTTCAGTTATTATTATTTAATTCTTGAAATTCCTATTGCTAAATAAAGGTTTGACTATTCACAATAATCTAATATCTTATCTAATAAACAGAATTTGACTAGTATCCTGTGATATAACATATGAAGCTCCTAGAATAGCCAAAATTGATGGCGAGTTATGTGTCCTATTTGTTTATAAAAAAATCAGCAATCAAAACTCATAAAATCTTTTCTAAATTTGTACTTTTCATGTTGCTTTTGTCTCAACTCTTCGGTATACTTGTTCTTGGAGTCTGTGATCCTTTCATTGGTCATTACCTTTATTTTTATTGGAACACTTTTGTTATTTCTAATAGTTGGGGATCATTGCCCCTCTAATGTTGATGGTGATCATTGCCCCTCTAATGTTGATCATTGCTATTGGAATTATTTAGGTATACCAAGTTCAGTTTTGTTTGCCTCTCGGTTGGTATTTTCTGCTTCATGTGGCTCCTGAAATGATTTGCTGCCATATTTTATTTTCCTTTCCACTCTTGCTATTTTTTGTGTTTTGTTTTTCGAATATGTTTCCCTCTTTTACAATCTGTTTATTCCGAAGTTGTTCTGCTTTGGGTTTTTAGGGGGCATAAGGGGGTTTGTTGCTTTCCTATCCTCTGGTAGCAAACATATATTCTGTACAGTTCTGGTGACATGTTTTTGAACACTCATGTTGCCATTTTTTTTCCCCAGCATAAGAGGACCTTCAATTCCTGCTCCTCTAAATGATCTCATGGATATAGATGATGATCCAATTGAAGTTGCACCACCTCCTAGGAGAAATCCTCTATCACTTCTATCTGAGAGTGTTGCCATGGATCCATTCTCACTTCTTGATCCACGTTTTCAAAGAGGTCTACTTGGTACTGGTTCTGATTTCATGAACCAGGCACCATTTGTTTCTCAACCAAGAGAAGTAAGGGAGATACCTATAGAAGTCAAGGATGGTAGTGAAGCACCTGGCTATTCTGGTCACGCTCTGATCATTGAAGATGTAACTGGAACTGAACATACACAAGGTCCTGATATCCAGGGACCTGTCATAATTGAGGATGATGAAAATGATTATATTTCAACTGACTTAAATGCACGGGCTACCAAACAGGATAGTTCTAGTGCGGGGCATTTTAGACCTAGTGCTCCTGAATTTGATAACTTGCCTTACTATAACAATGACATAGAAGAAGAAATGGTTCGGGCTGCAATCGAGGCTTCAAAACGAGAGGTTCAGGTAAGCTAACCAAGGCAATGGTTGGTGCATGCATTATCTGACTTGTTCTCTTGGGTAGTTTCTGCTCTGTACTCATGATATGGGTACTTTTAAAACTGGGAACCAATTTGAAGCAGACCTCATGAACCTCAGAACTTTGATTTGGAGCCCCTTGTAGCATTCAATTGTTTGGTTTGGATGCTTTCTTTTCATTTGTAATTTCAATTTGAGTTACATGACAAGAACTTCTAAAAACAAGGTTTTTCAAATAATTTTTTTTTTATAATTTGATCAGTTGCAGTCTAAAATCATATCTTTTAAAGGTTGGACTAGCTTTTTGTTAAGGTGGTCTCTTTATGCCTTTTAAGTTTAAAATGCATATATTTTTAATTGATCATATGCATTATGATGTAGGAGCTACCTGAAACTGGACCTCAGCAAAGGCAACCTCTGGTGGGAGGATGCTGAACTTGAACATGTGGTTTCATTATCCTTGAAGGTTTGTGTTCCCTTTATACATTGCTTTGCTTATAGGCATATCTTCGTCTTGTTTAACACAAACTGAATCCAGGCAGCAGAGCAAGAGAAAGCTTTGCGCGAGCAGAGGGGGAAAGCTTTGCGTGAGCAGGGGAAAGCTTCAGAAGTAGGAAGCAATGCTGTTGAGGCAGAGAAAGGGGAGATAGCTGCATCAAATGGAAGGTAATTATTCTTGATTGCTCATTAATAGATATAATCACATGATGTTGGTCTCTATATGCGACTGATGTGATGTTCTTCTGACACAATGGCCAAACAAAGGACAACAAAGTATCTGTGCTGTCTATGATAACCATGTTCATTTAGCACACCATGAATGTATTATTTTAGAAAAAAACTTGAAATGCATCCTAAAACATCATTGCACAATCATAAAAAAACAAGGACAACATAGTGTGTGTTAGATTATACTTCTGGGGTTATAGTGAGGAATCTTACAATGGTCTGTTGACTCAATACAGGCAGGAGGCCGGAAGCTCATCCATCCATGATGAAGAAGAAGATGTGGAAGAGCAGCCTCTCATTAGGCATAGATCTTGACAAATATCTTCTGGCTCTATGGAATCTGCTACAGAAATTGGAGTTGGTGAGGCTAGCCCACCATCAAGTCCTGGACGGAGTAATATAGGAAGCCATCCCCTGCACAACGTAGATGCCTTTTCAGAGGAGGTATCTTCCACTATTCTATTCTACAATTTATCAACTCTAATTTCAAAATTTAGAACACCTGACATTCTTTAGGTAAACTAACCCGCGTGACTTGAAACTTGACAAATTGAAGTGGGGAGGCATCTCTTCTGAGGAACATGATGAAGCAGTCATGCTTGAGGCTGCAATGTTTGGTGGAATTCCTGAAGGGACTGGATATCGCTTTCCATATGCACCTCACCATTTTATGCAAAATGAGAATCACTATCCTCCTCGACCAATTCCTCGTTCTCCATCACCTTCTTTACAAGCTCAGCGCTTGATCCGTGAACAGCAGGTTTGACATTTGGGCTTTGACTTGGAGAAAAAACTTCATTTCTTGGGTCATAAACATGATGCAGAAGGCATGCATTGTCTGGTGGATGCAGGATGATGAGTATCTTGCGTCATTGGCAGCTGACAGAGAAAAAGAGATGAAGGCCATTGAGGAAGCTGAAGCTCGTCATTTACAAGAAGAAGAGGCCAGGAAAGCTGCTCTTGAAGAAGAAAGGAGAAAAGAGGAAGAATCTCGCAGACAATTGGAGGAAGCGCAGGTATTGTTTTTCATTTTTTCTTTATGCTGAGGGTGGACATGGAACTGGTGACAGATTAAAGTCTTTTTACAAACTTGTAATGTTAATATATGTGTTCTTGTTTGGGCAAATGTGGTAACACTGGAGTTGAGATTTTGATGCTCATTAAGGTAGCCAGTCACCTTGTTCGCTACTTTTTCTTCATTGTCTTTGGTTTTATCCTTTCACAGTAGTAAATATGGTTGCAAGTCTCTCAAAGTCATTGATCAGGTCCTTGCTTGTTTAGGAAGGGACAAGACCAATGACTTTAACAAACCTTTTGGTAATTGAATATAGCAGCTTGTGTAATTGTTCCTAGGAGTTTGAGAGCCTGTTGGCAGAAAAAGAAGCTTCTCTGCCTCATGAACCTGCATCTAGTGATGAAAATGCTGTGACGCTTTTGGTGCGGATGCCTGATGGCAGCCGACGTGGCCGCCGATTTCTCAAGTCTGACAAGTTACAGGTGAGTTTTTTCCAGCAAAGTAATGTGCTTTAGCGTTTATCTCCTCTCATTATCCAGATTTCACAATGTTGTTTATTGCACTTTGCAGGCTTTCTTCAATTTCATTGATATTGGCAGAGTGGTCAAGCCTGGCACTTACAGATTGGTAACAATTCATCTAAATTATCGATAGTTTTGGTGAACATGTCCAAATACACACTTGATTTTCTTATGTGGCTGAAACTTTACACCATTTCTATTTTGACGTTAGAATTTCTGGTTAAAAAAAAATGTAATTGAATTTACATCTCTGTTGCTTGAGCAGGTGAGGCCATACCCAAGGCGTGCTTTCAGTGATGGAGAGAGTGCATTGACTCTCAATGAACTTGGCCTGACCAGCAAACAGGAAGCCTTGTTTCTAGAGTCGATCTAAGAATGAACACCATACAAATTGTAGAAAGATACAACTTGAAAGTTTTAAATTTGCTCGCAAGGAAAATGAATGAATACGTGTGGAGTATGGTTGGTTCTACTCGGATCCAAACTGTATGGACATATTTCATGGAATTTGGGTCGATGAAGACGTTCAATCTGGCTCAACAGGTTAATGGTTGCAATTTATTATTGTGGGTCCTGAATGATTCGGCATCAGAGGCAATGTTTTTGTATATATTATTATTTATATTGGATGGATAGAACTTCGTTCTAGAGTATTCACGAGCTTTCCTTGATTTGATTTACATATGTTGGCACTTGGAAGTGTTTTTGCAAGCTTGTACTGTTGGTTGGGTCTTGGACGTAGAAAGAAGATAAGATCCTACACCTCATTTCCGACTCCATCGGAGCTATCTATGGTTTCATTGCATTTCTAAAGTATTTTTTAAAATTTATTATTTTATTTAAAATTAAAAATTTTAGTGTTTTTAAATATTTTTATGTTTTGATGTCAAAAATATTATTTTAATGTATTTATAAATAAAATTTATTTTCAGAAACAGTGGCAAGAATACTCCACTAGCTGTCCGTTGGCAGCGGCGCCTTTTAGTCAACTTGCAATGTATCTCAACAATCTTACCGTTTTATGGCATGCCAACAAGTTCAAAACTTCAAATTGCCGTATCAAATACCGATACCGAATCAACTTTTATAGAGGTCAGGTGTTGATCTTTAAGAGGACTCTTTAACCTTTCTTTGGGGATGGATGTTCCAGCTGTCGTTAACTGTTGGTGTTTGAAACCGAAGGACCAGAGGGGTAGATTTTATGAATAGGTCCCTCTCCCTCCTGCTCAGGAAAGAAGTTGATCAGAATCAGAATGCCCGCGCAGGCTGTATTCCATGTTTCGGTACTGTGATATTTTATCGGAACCATATTTTTTTAATGAAAAAATAGCAATTATGTGAGATTTTTTTTATTATAATATAAATTTGAGTAAAATAATAAATATATACAGAATTTCTATGAAGTGCAAGTTTCCCATAAAATATATGAATTTTAAATTGATATAAATTTATTTGTTTAGTAGGTTTCAACAAAATAATCAGTATAAAATTATCATCATAATTAAAAAAGCAATAAGATTCAGATATCGGAATTATTGAATTCACTGTATTAAGATTAGTCATTTTATAATTCAATTTAAATTAAACACAACAAACAAAATATAAATTGTGAAAACACCGGCAATAATCAAATAATAAAAATAAATAGTTAATTTTCTATCTCCAAATAGAAGAAAATATAAATTGAAAATTCATCCCTACATTACCGTCATGTAAATACTATAACAGTTAAAATTATTATTAACTTTACTATCCAAACAATTACAATTATTAAATTGCCCTGAAAAATAAATATTTTTTTTACAAAAAAAAAAAACTAAAATTATCATTATTATTGCGCAAACAATAAAATCATAAAATCATCTTATCCGAAGAACAAGAAAAATAACAGAAAATACAAAAAAAAAAAAAGAACAAAGGGAAAAAAGGAGCAATATTAATCTTAAAATGATCATCAGCATAAATTAAAGTTTCAGGACCGAACCGAATAAAAATAAAACCCCAATAAAAAATACAACGACAAAAATTAAAAACAAAAGGTAAAGACATAGATGCATAAATACGGATAAAAAATAAACATTGTCCAAAAATGACCGAAAAAACCAAAGGAATTAATATGAAATAAAAAATTCAAAGAATAAGGACCGAAATGAGAAATAAAATATATAATTAATTTCAATCGAAGGATAAAATTGAAACAAATAAAAACCTTGAGACTGAAACAAATAAAGATATTTTAAAAAAAATACAGTGTAATTTTGTTAAAAAATTAAAAAAATAAGGATTGATATGAAAAGTAGCATATATGATTAATTTCAATCGAAGGACACAATTAAAAAAAATCAAAACAAAATATATAATTAATTCCAATCGAATGAAAAAATTGAAACAAATAAAAACTTTGAGACCGAAATAAATAAATGTATATATAAAAAAAAACTACAGTGTAATTTTGTTAAAAATTTTATAAGAATAACGATCGAAATGAAAAGTAGCATTACTAACACATATGACTAATTTTTATTGGAGGATATAATTAAAATAAATTAAAATAAAATATATAATTAATTTCAATTAAAGGACTCAATTGAAACAAATAAAAACCTTGGGACCGAAACAATAAAGGTAACAAAACCTATATAGTAAACATATCCAAAATTCGTGAAATATAAACACGAAAGAAAAAAAGATAAGTTTGGACAATCTTCTTGTGAGATGAATGAAAATAAAAATAACAATTGATTTTAAAAGAATCAAGTAATCCGTTGATTTTTAAAGTTGAAGTCTAACCGTGTATTTGTACTGTAGTAATTTTTATAGTTATGATTTTTAAAAATACTTAAAGCCTGCTGAGCTCGCTCTACCCTTAAGGTTTTCGGAATCCTGTAATTATAAAAAACAACCAAGGGCCAATATGTCATAATAAAAAAACCAACGGTCTCTTAATTTCCCGTGCTGTCTTCCCGTTCTATTAATCTCCAGAACATCAACGGATACTCTCTCTCTCTCTCTAAGAAAACTTTAGAAAGAGAGAAGAAAAACCCTCTCTCCGGAAGAACTTTTCCAACCTCTTTCCCTTCGATACATGCCTCCCGATCGGAAAGGCCTCTTCGAAACTCTCTCTCCCGCTCTCTCATTGTTATTTAACGCCCTAATTCATCATTGTTATTTAACGCCCTAATTCATCATTGTTATTGATGAAAATTAGAGAGAGAGAGGTGATACTGCGAGGCGGATTGGTTTAAACGGCAATGCTGGTTTTCTCGTGGAGGTGGCGGAGATGGTGGTCGTGGTTTAGGATAATTCTGGAGATGGCATTGATGATAAAGACAAGGTTAGTTCACGGGCTATCTTTATATCGATCTTGATTATTATCGTTTGTAAGGTTCTGATTTTTTCATCTGATGAGAGTTTTTCAATGTGCTGAGATAGATTGTAGACAAGGTTTTAAGATAATCAGTGAAATCTTGATATCTCAACATTAATTTGTTCTCGCGCGCGCGCGTTTTTAGTTTTTGAGAAATTACCATAGATATCTCTTTTTTGAGCTGGGTGGTTTTGGTGAGGTATAATCAAGGGTTTGGTGGTGGTGGTGGGAGAGATAATAGTGGTACTGCCAGGCTTCTGTGAAATATTGCTTTGGCAGTTCGGTTGACTTATCTTTCAGTGACTGGATAACTTGGTTGGGTTTTTGGAACTGTTGGTTGGATTCTGGACACGCTAATTTCTATCTGGGTATGTTTTTCTTTCCCAGTTTTTTGTTTATTTTTCTATTGGATGATTGTCTCTTTGGCTTTGAATAAGTTTATTGTATGCTTTATTGGCATTTATAGAGGAGCTTGTGGTGAGCTGTGTGGTTTCACTCGCAAATTAATGCCTTTCTACCTTCTGAAAATTTGGAGCTTTGATTTTTTTCCTTAAATCTACTATCTGTTAATTGCTTACTGAATATTGCAGTATAGGGGTATTTAATTCACCATATTATTTTGTTCATAAATTTTATTCAGATTTATTCAGTATTATGATTTTCTAGTTAGTAGTTGAAATTATAATCAACATGGGTGAGATGGAGTTTGTTTCAAGTAAAATATACATGTGAGCATGCATGATACATAATGTTTTATTTTTTGGAGAGTATATTCAATGTTTTTTTTGATGATTAGTTACTCATGACTAATTTTCTAAGAGTTGGACCTGTCTATTCAAATTCCTTCATCCCATACCAATAAAAATAATAATAATATAAAAGCCATGAGTTAGAACTCCAGCAAGTATCTGTGGGGAAGGTGTAACCACTAATCATCTGCTTAGCTCTTATGTGAGATCCCAAAGGATTGAGTATATACACCAACTGTTCTATGAAATGCCCAAACCAAATATGGTCTCATGGACCTCGCTCATTTCAGGTTATGTAAACATGGGCTGACCCCAATTTGCTCTCTGGCTCTATACAAATTTGCTCGCATTTGATTTGTTTCTTTTCTTAGAAGTTCTCCACTAGTCTACCCAAATACACTTCTTCAACAACTCAAGGGAATTTAAAGACCTTATGTCATCAGGTAATTACAAATTTATGTTGCATGTTTCCAACAATGATGAAGTTGTTCAAGACTTGAATTGAATTTGTAAAATAGCTTGCAAAAACAATAGAACCACAATTATGCTGTACATTGTTGCTGAACTTTTTCTTTAATTAATTTATAATTTTTATATTAATATTTTAATTAGTCAGGCTATTCTTATCCTAAAGAAAGAAAATGATGAAGTTGTTTAGGAGTTGAACTGAATTTATAACATAGCTTGGAAAAACATTAGAACCACAATTATGTTGTACATTGTTGGAAAATTCTTAGTTTGAAGAAAGAGCTAGTCCAAATAAATATAAACCATAAAAATCAACTCCTTCTAGCTCTTTGTTTCCTCGTCAAAAGGGTTAAATAAAGTTGAATCCTCTTTAAGTAGGCCTTCCAACCTTTTAAGAATAGAAAATGCATTGAACTCTACACAATCGTGCCACATGAACTAGGTTACTTGAATGTTCACAAGTTTGTTGTACGGTGACAACATGATAATTCATTACATTCTAGATAAACTCTATCAATGTAACGGTGGTTTTGAGGGGGCATAAGGGTTTGTTTTTCGAATATTTTTTCCTCTTTCAATTTTTTTTTCCTCTTACAATCTGTTTATTCTGGAGTTGTTCTGCTTTGGGTTTTGAGGGGCCATAAGGGTTTGTCACAGACCTGGTTTTTAGCGGTCTTTATAGGTTTGCTTTAGAGGTATTTCTTTTATCCCTAAACCTCCTGAGTTTTTTTGTTGCATTTTGGTTGTCGTTTTGTGTCTTATGGTTTAGAGATTTGCCTATTGGATTTGCACAAGATTACAAGTGCCTGGTGCTACAATAAGGACTTCATGCACTGTTTAACACTAACTCCTGTTTTGTTGTTTTGAAAGTTCCTCCTTTCTTTCTTCTAAATATCTTATATGTGTTTTGTTTACTAGAATAATTGCTATCTGGTTGTGTTTGCTTTGTGACATAATGTTGGGTAGTCAAACATCACCCACATTTCAGCTCAACTATTTTTCCTTTTGATTTTTTTATTGGGTTGTTAAATTAATAAATGAAAAAAAGATTTGATGATCTAATGTGACTATTTTGTTTACCCATAGAAACAACAATGACATTTTTGGCATTTTCTTCGCCTGACCCAGCTGCTACACGTTTCAAGAAGGTATGTTTGCAAAACAACCCTGTTAAAAACTTTGATATGGATGGCCTTTTTCCCTCTATTATTAAAAGAAGGTTGTTTTGTGACTATTTAAATTTTGACTCCTTGTGTTTGTCGTTGCATTTTATGTTTTATACAGTGCCCCTCGATTGTTGGTACGCTTTATCTTCACTTTGTTTATGCTGCAATTGGATTGAGATTAAATTAAAACTTCTTTTGGTGCTTATCCTCCCAGCCATTTACCATTCTTTTGCTACAATGTACTAGCTTGAAATTTTCTTTGCTCAAATTGCTATCATCACTTGATAGATACAATTTTCATTTTTCATTGTTGGATCTTTGATTGTCCAATCTTTCAAAATCGCCAAACAACAACACACACTTTAGTTGTGATCTCTATGCTGCAATTTCATGTTTCAAGAGTTTAGGATTTCTTTTTTCATCACAAATGCCATTGTTGGGTTTTATTTGTCGAATAATATAAAATGAAGTTTCATTTTAATACTTGCTTTCATTTCAACACTAAAACACCACTCAAATTTATGTTAATGTACACTGAAAAGTATTGTCGACATTTGAGCGTGAGCAATAGAGCTTGTGTATTGTATATGATGTCTTTGGAAAAATTTTGTTGTTTCCTTTATTTTATGGTAACTGATCACTTTATGATCTAATCGTAATGATGGTACGGTGTATTGAGATTGATGTGGAAGTCGTTCCTTGATCCATGTTTCCCAAGGTGACAAGATTACATGCATGTAGTATTATTTCATTGGTTTTTATATTATGGCAAGTTCTTGTTTTGTTTTCATATCTTCAAATATGCAAATATTATATTTTTATTGAGAACATTTGTAGGGATTTTTTAAAATATTAGTGAACTGAAAAAAAATTAAATTGAAGAGGAACTCCAAAGAATATTGACCTCACTTGTTTCTTTGCTACCGTAGAGAGCTAAAACTCTCAAATATGAGTCCTGTTATATGTTTTGCAAATATATCTCATTTACATTCGTTTCTTTATGTTCTCCATTTCTTTTATTTAGCGCTTCTTCTCTGACTGCTCGCACTAACTATCATTATTTTAATGTCCTTTGTATATTTACAGATAGACCCCCCCCCCCCCCATGTTGTAAAGATATGAAGGATTGACACACAAGGTTTTCATTATATGTTGATTCTGGGATTTTTTTTGCTTTGGTTTATAGGAGAAGAAGAGGAATGACAGTAACAAGTTATTTTCTATATGCATATAGGCTAGCTACTACTTGGATTTTTTTTCCTTGGTTAATTTTTTCATTATGTGTTATTCTATGGTTGTTCTGCTTTGGAATATTTAGGAGCTGAAGAGGGTTGACAGTAGCAAGTTATTTTCTATATGCCTATAGGATAGCAGTTTTGTTTACCCCTCCATGTTTTTGAAGTTTGAGTCAAATTAGCTAGCCTGCTGAATTGTTTTTCTCCCATAGCATTGTTGCTCCTCAATCAGTCTAAAACCAAGCTCTATGATCAGTACCTGTGTAGCGAGTACTATATGACTCTTCAATTAGTATGGTGACAGTAGCGAGTACTTGTGTATTTTGACAAATTACCATAGATCTCTCTTTTAACTCCAGCGTTTGGGAGGAAAGGATGCGAGCCTAATATCTGCTTTAACTTCACCCAGTTTCATTCCTCTCTTCTAAACTGACTTATAGAATATGCGCCAGTCCACATATCAATGTAAGTTTTATTTTGTTTCGATACCAATCTTGAGTACATTCAATCATTATTGTTGTTTCCCCATGTTTGGGGAATATCTGTTGTTTCCTAGTTTTGAAATGTTTAGCTTTGCACGTGATAACCTCTTATCGATTGCTAAACGCAACCACATTGGAATGTTCATCTGACATTATTTTCTCTTTACCAGCTCCGACTTTTGGTTTAGGGTTGTCCACGACATTCAAATCTTCAAGAAAATGTCTTCACAAAAAGGAAAGTTCATTTCACATTGATTTTTCATAATGCCTTTTAACTATCACGTTCTTTGATGTGAGATATGAATCCTGCACATTGTGTTTACACCACAGAAAACCTGTTGATGGCATGCTTATAGGACCTGCTTCTCCTAGGTGCTCTGGTAGGCTTTCTACTCTGATCAAGAGTTCTTTGTCGAAGGCATCACGACTACAAGTCAGGGTAGGTTTATCTGCTCTAGATTCAAAACCCTGCTCTTTTGCATGTAGTTGGCCCCGTGTCCACCGCTGTTTATTTACTGTAAGTTTTAGTTGTTGTTGGCTTAAAGTAGTGCATATGAATTTAAGGCCTTTTTTTGATAAAATTTCAATTGATGCTTTTTATTAGCAGTTTATAGTTAGTTTTATGCCATTTTGTCAGCTTGATGGGTTCCGCTCTGACCTTATGGGTCAGATAATGAAAGTTACAATGGTACGAGACTGTCTTGAATCCTTGTCTTCCATTTTTCCATAGAAGGTAATGTTCTAGTTTCCTTTGACATGTTTTGGAACCATGTCAAGTTTGTAAGTTACATGATTTCTAGTAAACTTGTCTTCAATTGAATCCTTGTCTTCAATTTTTTCCCCTTTAGTTGGTATTTTCCTCTACATTTTGCGCTTGAAATGTGTACTTGCCATGTTTTTATTTTCCTTTCATGTTTTGCTATTGTTTGTGTTTGTTTTTTGAATATGTTTTCCTTTTACAATTTGTTTAGTCTAGAGTTGTTCTGGTTTGGGTTTTGAGGGGGCATAAGGGTTTTTAGCGGTCTTTGTAGGTTTGCTCTCTAGAGGTATTTCTTTTACCCAAAATCCTCCTGAGGTTTTTTGGTGCATTTTGGTTGTTTGTTGTGTGTCTTATGGTTTACAGATTTGCCTATTGGATTTGCACAAGATTACAAGAGCCTGGTGCTACAATAAGTACTTCATGCACTGTTTAACACTAACTCCTGTTTTGTTGTTTGGAAAGTTCCTCTTTTCTTCTAAATTTCTTTTGTGTTTTGTTTACTAGAATAATTGTTATCTGGTTGTGTTTGCTTTGTGACATAATGTTGGGTAGTCAAACATCATCCACATTTCAGCGCTGTTTTTTTCCCTTTTGATTTTTTTATTGGGTTGTTAAATTAATAAATGAAAAAAGATTTGATGAATGTGACTATTTTGTTCACCCATAAAAATAACAATGACATTTTTCAGCGTTTTACTTCGCTTGACCCAGCCACTGCACGTTTCAAGAAGGTATGCTTGCAAAACAACCCAGCTAAAAACTTTGATATGGATGGCCCTTTTCCCCTCTATTATTACAAGAAGGTTGTTATTGTGCTATTTAGATTTTGAGTCCTTGTGTTTGCCGTTGCATTTTATGTTTTATACAGTGCCTCTCTATTGTTGCTTTGCTTTATCTTCACTTTGTTTATGCTGCAATTAGATTGAGATTAAATTAAAACTTCTTGTGGGCGCTTATCGTCTTAGCCATTTACCATTCTTTAGCTACAATTTACTAGCTTGAAATTTTTTGTGCTCAAATTGCTATCATCACTTGATAGATACAGTTTTCATTTTTCATTGTTGGATCATTGATTGTCCAATCAAATCGCCAAACAACAACACACACACTTTAGTTGTGATCTCTTGCTGCAATATCATGTTTCAAGAGATTAGGATTTCTTTTTTCATCACAAATGCCATTGTTGGGTTTTATTTGTCGAATAATATAAAATGAAGTTTCATTTTACACTTGCTTTCATTTTTCATCACTAAAACACCACTCAAATTTATGTTCATGTACACTGAAAAGTATTGTCGACATTTGAGCGTGAGCAATAGAGCTTGTGTATTGTATATGATATCTTTGGAAGAATTTTGTTGTTTCCTTTATTTTATGGTGGCTGCTCACTTTATGATCTAATCGTAATGATGGTACGGTGTATTGAGATTGATGTGGAAGTCGTTCCTTGATCCATGTTTCCCAAGATGACAAGATTACATACATGTAGTATTATTTCATTGGTTTTTATATTATGGCAAGTTCTTGTTTTGTTTTCATATCCTCAAATATGCAAATATTATATTTTTATTGAGATCAGTTGGAGGGATTTTTTAAAATATTAGTGAACTGAAAAAATAAATAAATATATAGTACTCCAATGAATATTGACCTCACATGTTTCTTTGCTACCGTGGAGAGCTAAAACTTTGAAATATGAGTCTTGTTTCATTGATATGTTTCGCAAATATATCTCATTTTTTGGTTTTTTATGCATTTAAAGGATGGTTCTCTATTTTGTTGTGCATCCAAGGCTGCTTAGTAATGCCACATTTGTGGCTTTTACAATTGGGTTGGTTTTTCATCCATTGCTATTAGTTTGGGATCATATTTAACTTTAATATTGATGGTTGCTGACTTTTTTAACAAAATTGCTTTCGTATACCAAGTTCAATTTCATTTGCCTCTTAGTTGGGGATGACTTTTTAAATTTTATGTTGATGGTTGATGAGTTTGTGGATGAATTTGAGTCAAGGTTTTGTTTTTGCATTTAAATGATATTTCTCTGTTTTGCTATGCATACTAGAAGTGATGCCATATTTGATTCTTTTTTTCCAATAAGGTGGCTTTTTCATCCATTGGTGTTAGTTGAGGATCAATTTTGAGTTTTGTGTTGTTGGTTGCCGAGTTTGTGAATCAAATTGCCATGTGTTGTTACTTTCTTTTTTTGGGTTTTTTTGCTATTAAAATATTGTTCTCTATTTTGTTATTTCCATATTTGCTGCTTTTTTCTATTGGGCTGTTTTTCTTCATCCATTGCTGTTACTTAGGGATCACTTTTAACTTTTATGTTGATGGTTGTTGAGATTGTGGATGAGATTGCTTCGTTAGACCATGTTCAATTTTGTTTGCCTCTTGGTTGGGGATCACTTTTAACTTTTTTGTTGATAGTTGCTGAGTTTTTTGATGGAATTGCTATATGTTGCTTTCTTTTTTTTGGTTTTTTATGCATTTAGAGGATGGTTCTCTATTTTGTTGTGCATCCAAGGCTGCTTAGTAATGCCACATTTGTGGCTTTTACAATTGGGTTGGTTTTTCAACCATTGGTATTAGTTTGGGATCATATTTAACTTTAGTATTGATGGTTTCTGACTTTTTGGATGAAATTGTTGTAGTATACCAAGTTCAATTTCATTTGCCTCTTAGTTGGGGATGACTTTTTAACTTTTGTGTTGATGAGTTTGTGGATGAATTTGAGTCAAGGTTTTATTTTTACATTTAAATGATATTTCTCTGTTTTGCTATGCATACTAGAAGTGATGCCATATTTGATTGTTTTTTCCAATAGGGTGGTTTTTTCATGCATTGCTGTTAGTTGAGGATCAATTTTGAGTTTTGTGTTGGTGGTTGCCGAGTTTGTGAATCAAATCGCCATGTGTTGTTACTTTCTTTTTTTGGGTTTTTTTGGTATTAAAATATTGTTCTCCATTTTGTTATTTATCATAGGGTGCAAAGTGAGTCCACATTTGCTGCCTTTTTCCATTGGGCTGTTTTTCTTCATCCATTGTTGTTACTTAGGAATCACTTTTAACTTTTATATTGATGGTTGTTGATATTGTGGATGAGATTACTTCGTTAGACCATGTTCAATTTTGTTTGCCTCTTTGTTGGGGATCACTTTTAACTTTTTTGTTGATAGTTGTTGAGTTTTTTGATGGAATTGCTATATGTTGCTTTCTTTTTTTTGGTTTTTTATGCATTTAAAGTATGGTTCTCTATTTTGTTGTGCATCCAAGGCTGCTTAGTAATGCAACATTTGTGGATTTTACAATTGGGTTTGTTTTTCATCCATTGCTATTAGTTTGGGATCATATTTAACTTTAATATTGATGGTTGCTCACTTTTTGGATAAAATTGCTTTAGTATACCAAGTTCAATTTCATTTGCCTCTTAGTTGGGGATGACTTTTTAACTTTTGTGATGATGGTTGATGAGTTTATGGTTGAATTTGAGTCAAGGTTTTGTTTTTACATTTAAATGATATTTCTCTGTTTTGCTATGCATACTAGAAGTGATTGGAGGGTTTTTTAAAAGTAATTATTTAATTATATAACTTACTCTTATTATTTGTATAATTAATTGCATAATTAAACTACATATAAAATAATTACACTATATTTAAAATAATATAAAAATAAATGGCTCTCCAAAATGGTTTTTACCACTGGAGCACACATCAACAAAAATACCATTTTTACACTATTCAAAGTGCCATTTTGGAGATTTGCCTCTCCAAAATGGCACTCCCCACTGGAGATGCCCTTATAATGGTAATGGCATAAACTGTATAGCTAGAAAGTTGATGTATCTTACATGCTTATATAGAATGAAATGAATGGTAGGATCTTCCAATATCTTTCAATTCGGAAAGAACATGATTCGTCATTCTTAAAATTAATATATAAAAACTAGACCATAAAAAGTACAATATTTATATATATTTTCCAAACACACAACCTCGGCAAACATGATTCGTGATCTTCCAAAACTCTCTGCAGATTTCAACCAAGGTTCTCCTGAATTGATCCAAAAATCTTATTGCTTGGCATGTCAAAGATGTTGTCTTCTAATCAAGATACTGTTAGCAGAACGAAGGGAGTTGGAAAAACCACTTGTGCTGCGCCGTCGATGGCGGGTTCTTGGAAAACTAGGAATGCCAAACACGAGTCAGCACCTTCTGAAGTTGTCCCTTTCGACAATCCCTGTAACCAGGTAGATTTTCTGTCGACCATCCCGCCTTCACTGCTGTTGTAATTTGATGAAATTATTTTCGAAAATGTTTTTTTTAGAAATATATTAAAATAATAATTTTTAAAAAATATTTTTGATATGAATATATTAAAATAATCTAAAATTTCTAAAAAATTAAAATTAAAAATTAATGTTTTTTTCAAAACCGTTTTTGAAAACATAGTGTAAAGTTGAAAAAAACATGTCAGCCCGCTAATAAAAGGGTTAGGCCTAGCAAGCATGTGAACAACCGGAGCAAGAATGTTCTAGAGCCCATGGGCTTGGCAGTCCCTGCTCATAGACTTGCTGCCCACATGGATCATCGTAGGCCTTTTTATCCCATTGAGAACAATTTTAGGATTCTCAATCGACAGGAGCCATCCTCCCCGTCACATTGTCATGCTGCTGGCCCAGCCCGGGAAGGAAAGTTTAGAAGACCTCACTCCAAAAGTTGATTTTTCTTATACCTTTTTTAAGATCTACTGTGTATAGTTCGAAGACCTTTGTCATGATTTCAATTATACCGAATTGATTAAATTAAAGATAATAAGATATAGGTTTAAGAAAAAACTGAGTAATGTAATATTATTGGTAGTACTGGAAAATTATAATTTATTTTTAATTTTATGTTGAAAACGAATACTAGCTACAATATAATAAGGTTGATTTGCTTAATGATTCTCATATTTTGGTTTATCCTGTGAAATATTACAAATATTCTTAGTAAAAAATCACTTATATAAGTAATAAATTTAGATGTTTCTATAAGAACTTTTGAAGACTAAACTCTTTAAGACACTTGTGAAATCTTGAAATTACCCATGATTAAAATAAACACAACTATTTAGAGACTATTTCATCCTAAGTTTTTTAATAAATGATGAAATCATTTAATATAAAGTTAGGATATTTATGATCATGATCAACTAACTAAATAACATTCAAAGAATATGGTCTGATTTTAGATCATCTCATCATGGGTTATTTAGAAATGATGGGCACACCTATATATAATACTTATTATAGTTTGAGAAATTCATATTATCCATCATGTAACATTTGAAGAACAAGATCCATCATTAGACCATCCCATCATAGTCTACTTAATAATTGATAAGAGTATTGAATTAAATTTGTAAAATTATGAAATTACAGATGGGAATATTCCCATTAATGGAGACAGGATTTAGAAATAGTTTCATACCAGGAGATGGGGTGATGAGTACTTTTCAACCGCAAACCATCCACCTTACAGGACTCGTCAATTTTATAGTCGTAGGAGGAGCATTGTCGCAAGACTACGAAACTAAGAAAGTAAGCATTTATCTCATTCATTTCAAACTTATTTATGCATAACCCAACATCTAAGACTAGGAAAGTAAGAGAAAAGAGCTCTCAACATTTAGCATAATCTATCCGCTCACCATAGAAACTACAATTACTGTGCAGCGAAAGCTGAAGCTATCCATGTAATGGACAGGCACGCAAGACCTAAACCTCCATTTTCAATATACACCACATGAAAGCTCCCCGGAGCGATTGAAGAAGCCGGGAAGCATGGAACATTTTCAATATACACCTGGACAAGATCCACTCCAAAGAGATAAAGGTGTGATTACTCTCTGTCAATAATCACTTGCTGAGAGGCTGCGGGGGCGTTTCTCGCAACCTGCTCCGAAGCACCGGCAAGACCCTGCAGCATTCTCAAAATCTCGGACGTGTCTTCCAAATAGTACTTGGCCTTGCTGGGTTTTCGGCCAACAGTGCATGCAAACACTTCGGCAACTGGGGAAAGAGAGGGGCCAGATCTTGCACTCATTATCACTTCAAACATGTCCTCGTCAGACAAGTCATCCCCGATGCAGAGAACAAAATCAGGAAGCATTCCCTTCTGTTTCATTATTTCTAGGAGGCGCTCGGCCGCGAGACCTTTGTTGACCCCCTGCCAAGTGGTAACAAACATGAGATACAACTGCAAAGCTGAAACATGTACATATTTTGTTGGCATGGAATTTTAGAAGATCCTTCCCCGGAAAGAAAATAGAAGAATGAATATACAAAATCTCCATAGCTAATAGGCACTCATAAAGAGTAAATGGCGAAAATGTTTCAGGATCCAATAGGTAAATTTGATTGAGGAACTGCAGCACTAGTTTTCATAACAAGCCTATTTGAGAGAATTAATTGTCCAAGAAATGGAGACAATACAGTATATTTCCATTACAAGAGGTAACCAACCATTCTCAGGATATGAGCATGCGGTTTTATGAAGGCATGGTTGAACAAGTTGCCTAAATGCTAGAAACTCTTATATTCAAAGTTCTAACAACCTGGAAAAAAGAAATAAAACAATAATATGGTCATTTGACAGACTGAAATGGAAGACTCTCTTCAACATATTATTCTTTCACCAGTGCATTTAGAAGTTCATCATTCAAAGCTCAAGTGATTGTGGGTAAGATATGTTTTACAGTCAAAATCTTATCATTTAGCATGAGCTTGCTAATGAGCTCAATAGATCAACTGTCTGCACGAAGGGAAAGAATAGAAATGTGAAAGAACTTTTGATTTCTTGTAATTAGGCTAGAATGGTTTGAGGGCAAGCCATCTTCTCTGTTTAGCACAAGTTTCATCAAAATGCATGTGATTTCACCACATTTGTCAAATGATGTTGTAACGGTTAACAGTACTTGTAAGCATGTGCAAAAGAAGATGTGCCTCATTTAGCCCCTTCTGTATGTTTATGAGTAAAGAGGGCATAGCACCCAAATCTGCAGTGGGTTTTCCAGGCACAAAGGAGCACTACTTCTCATTAAAAAACGATTACTGACGGAATCTAACCATCATAAGGATAGATACAGGAACGAAATGGCACTAACCTGAGGTTTAACTTCTACAATGTGTTGACTGCTCTTGACAGTAACTGGTTCATTGGCAAGAACACTTTCCAGATGATCTAGAAGCTCCTTAGCCTGGCACGAACCAAAATCTGGATCAGCATACTGGTAATTCCAAACAAGTGCACTCTCTTTTCTTTCAATGTAAGAACCATCAGTTGTTTCAGTGTATAGTTTCATCACTGGATCAGCAATACGTTTCCAATCAAAATCTGCTACGGACACACATGTTTCCCATTCCACATCATGATCGGTCCTGTAAGCAAACATTGAACTCAAATTGGAGAGTGCAGCATGAACTAGGCTTGTTTTGTATGGATTCGTCTAAATTAGAATAATCACAGTAGATACCTCAAAATTACGTTTTTGACCTCGAGGAAATAATCAAAACAGAGAGCAGGGTGCTTTCAAATAGTGGCAAGATTTTTATATATGCTAGCATTAGCTGCCCTTGCTTTATATGTTACCCAATTCAGATTACCAGTCCATGTCTAAACACCTAGGTGAATAATGTGTCCTCAAAAGTGAATGTGTCCTAGTCACCCCTCAAAAACATTACACATCCACATCATCTGCTGCAAGTTTCTAGAAGTCAGATAAGTATAAATTTGCATTACATTTAAGCCATGCTGAAAGTCACAGCACAACAACTCTAAAGTGACATTCAGCAGTGTCAAAGGAACCATCAAGGTTTTGCTCCATGATGCCAGATGCAACATTTGAGTCCAAACATTAACAACACAATATTAAGATATCACCCTTTTCACCAAAACAAGGGCTAGCACTGGGTGAACATGTGGAAATTCTAAGCCATATTATCCATTATTTTCTCTTCTACATGACCAAACATCAATAGGAAAAACAAAGGTCTGAGTCAAATATCATATTTTTAAGTGGGAAGATCAAGGTCAAATTGAAATTAAGTTAGCAAATGCAATTCATACCTCACAAAATAACCATGCTCTACAGCAATTCCAAGCTTTTCACAAGAAGAAAACCATTCAGCAAGAGTCTCCCTGTCTTTCCCGCTAACAAGGAAAACAACATTCTTAGGATCTGTACACAGGCTGTTCAAGACTCCCACAGCCTCCATGTTTGGAGTCCTACTAATTGAACTTGGCAGTATCATAGTACCATCGTAATCCAGTAGAATTGCCCGTTGCTTGGTCCTCGTATAGGTAGAAACAATATGTTCAACTGAAAGTTTTCTGAAATTTGGATCCAAGGAATGACTCGAAAACCTAAACCAAAACCAATTCCCCAGCACCTCCTCCTCACATGATCCCTACATGCCCTTTCAAGATCCTGCAAAAAACTATGAGCCCAATATGCAACATCATGCGTACTCACATACCTGTGGTGCTTCTCGTGTCGCATCTGTTTTTCAGGCTCAGGGACTATCAAGGCAGAATTCATGGCTTCAGCTACAGCATCAATATTCCATGGATTTACTCGAATTGCCCCGCTTAGTGATGGGGAGCATCCAATAAACTCTGAAACAACCAGCATGCTCTTTCTTGGGGCTGATGGGTTTAGTCCTAATGTCTCATCCAGCTTCTCGTTTCCTTGTCGACATGATATATTCATAGGGTATCAGATTCATCCCATCCCTCACTGCTGTAACAAGACAGCATTCTGCAATTGTGTAATAAGCAATGCGCTCATAAAACTGAAGTGGGTTGTCAATCAAAACCACTGGAGTATATCCTGGACTTCCAAATGTCTCATTAATCCTCCTCACTGCAACCTTGGTTTCAGATTGGACCTCCTGTACATTTCTTCCTCGGCCTCTTGCTGGGTTTGCAATTTGAACCAAAACAACTTCACCCCTCTTATTAGGATGTTGTGTGAGCAACTGTTCCATGGCCAAAAGTTTCAGGCTGATTCCTTTGAAGATGTCCATGTCATCAACCCCTAGCATAACAGTTTGACCCCTAAACCGATCATGTAGCTCGACAACCTTAGATTCTGTCTCAGGAAGATTCAGCACAGATTGAAGCGACCAATGTGAATCCCAACAGGGAGAATCTTGATGTTGACTGTCCGACCATAATACCCAAGCCCTATGTAACCTCGCTTAGATTGATAAGAAAGACCGAGCATTCTACTGCAACAAGAGAGGAAGTGCCTTGCATAATCAAAGGTATGAAAACCAATGAGGTCAGAATTGAGAAGTGCTCTCAAAAGTTCATCCCTTACAGGAAGTGTCCTGTATATTTCAGAAGATGGGAATGGACTATGGAGGAAGAAACCAAGTTTCACCCTATTAAATCTCTTCCTCAAAAATGTTGGCAAAACCATCAAATGGTAGTCATGCACCCACACATAATCATCGTCAGGGCTAATCACCTCCATTACTTTGTCTGCAAATATTTTGTTAACAGAAACATAGGCTTGCCAAAGGGACCTGTCAAACCGGCCACCAAGATCTGGTGATAAAGGGAGCATGTAGTGAAATAAAGGCCAAAGATGCTGTTTACAGAATCCATGGTAGAATTTAGTAAAAAGGTCAGGAGGGATAAATGCCGGGACACATTTAAAAGTTTCAAGCAATGTTTGGGCTACATCATCTTGCTCACTAGGTGCAATCTCTTCCTGAAGAGAACCAACATAGATAACTTCAACATCTTCTCCAAGGCCATCTTTGAGCTATAAGAGAAGTGAGTCCTCGTCCCAACTAAAGCACCACCCTCCACTGCCATCTGGATTTCGAGGTGCCCGAAGGGGAAGCTGGTTTCCCACAATAATCATCCGATCTTGAGAGAAAGAAGAGGGGGCATCAGAGTCAACACTGTTGTCATCATCCAGATCAGTCAGTATTCCAGCAACAGTTGCCACTCGAAGAAGCCTCTTCTTCTCACGACCAAAACTTGGAGCATCACCAGAAGCAAGATCTAAGAGGTTGGAATATGACCTTGAAACCATGATGAGGGCAGATAAAGAAGTATTGTTCTACTCAAAGTTATGCAGAATCAAACTCTACAAAAAAGAAACCTCTATTAACAAATAGAATCAACACTCAAAATGCACGATAAAAAAACAAACTTTGGAATGTAATTCAAAGAAATTTTCTACATTTTGCAATTAATACGACATTAAGAATCACTCTTGGCACTGTTTTCGTTGTCCTCTTAAATACAGATTCCATGCTTTGCAAAAACTTAAAACAATTCCAACAAAATGAAGACAGACATACTGATATGCACAAATAAATATATCAAATTTAAAAAGCGAAAGAAAAATTCAACACTGATTGAGCCAACTCAGAAAATATATATATATAGGAAAATTAATTTTACTATAAACTTAATTACCCGGATTCTATAATCTGATAAAACTAACACCCATTAATGACATAATTGCCTCCTAATCTCCAATACAAAAAAAAAATCCAGCAAAATCAAGACAACAAAACTTATCAAAGTAACTGAACACTCCAGATGCACAAACCAGTTCATCAATTGAAGAACACGACTTCTAAGGGAGATGGAGAAAACCTCTCTGAGCCCATAAAGAAAACATGCATCAACTCAAAACATGCGAGTGTGTATCTGACTAAATGTAACAAAAAAAGTAGCTGGTATGCAACATGAAAAAGCAAAAAACACTAGAAAAGAAAGTAGTAACTTTAGTGACAGGAAAGTAGATGATAAGAAGAACTTACCTTTCAAGTTCATATAAACTTAGGCAACCAGAAAGATTCTTCTTCTATTCTCTTTCTCCCCCCACTATATTGAGAGACAAATTGTGGCATTAACACACCCTTTTTGGCTTTGCTTTTGCAGTTTCAACGTAAAGATTTTGCTTTGAGATTTTTGGTTTTCCTCTTTTCATGTAGGAGACAACAGATAGGATGTCTTTATAAAAAGCATTTGATTCTCTCAAACTGTCCTCTCACTCATTTCGTGGTGTGAGAACCGGGGTTGAGATGAGTGATCTCATGAGGGCCAGAGAGCACAGTGAACTCCAACTCCTTGATTTTTTTAATTTTTTTACCATAGTAGTTTTTATTTATTTTTTGTTATTAAAAGATCAAACCCCAGGACCTTTGTCCGCCTAGCTTTTTTACTTTCAAACAGGTCATGCCTTTTTGAGATGCACAATATTATATTTATTTAAATCCTATAATGAATGGGAATGGAAAAAAGGTTTAAAATAAATAAAAGATAGAAGAAAACATTTATTATAAATAAATTAGTTTTAAGTTGAATAAATTACTTCAGATATAACTATAAAAAATAGTTTTACTATATAAAATTATTAACTTGAGGGTAGCACTGCTGCGAGGAAGAAAAATAAAAACAACACCTTTCAAAGAAATAATGGCATCACATGGAACAAGTAGCAAGTACATGGCCATTTGGAAACATTTATTCATGAAAACATTTTCTATTTTTAGAAATATTTTTTGTTGAGAAATTTATTAAAATAATATTTTTTAATTTTATTAACATATCTGAAAGATAAAAAAAATATAAGAAAAATTAAATTAAAATATCTTTTTTTATTTTTTTATCAAAGGTGTAAAGAAACCGAAGAACTAAGACGCAGGATGTAATGGAGGTAGGTGGTTGTGAGGAATCTGTGGAAGATAGAAGATCACGCACCTGCAGTGATGAGCATGAGCAGAATCTGGAAGGAGATTAGCACAACAGTCAATCCAGCTAATCACGCTTATCCAAATGAGGAAAGCACTGGAAAGATAAGGAATGCATTGGAGAGAAATCTGGGGTGAGATTATGGAATTGATTTTCAATTACAAACGTATATTGTATCTAACACCTATAAATAGGTGTCATTGTATCTACTGTAAATTATCGAAATTAATATACAGTGATTTCTCAATTGAATCTGAAATCCTACATGGTATCAGAGCCTTACAAAGACTAACGTCTCAATATGTCTTCTTCATCTTCAGCGAACCTTCAATCAGCCACAACCCATCCTTCTTCTGCCATTCCCACAATTTCTCCAATCTCCAATATCGTCTCTTTGAAACTGACTCATGACAATTATCCCCTATGGAAAACTCAACTGATGCACTACTTCCGTGGATAAGATTTATATGGATATCTTGATGGCACCTTCCCCCCTCCACCATAACTAGTTGATTCAACACACCCAGATACAGGTACAATAACACAAATCCCAAATTCAGCACACTCTCAATGGCTGCGACAGGACAATCTAATTCTCAGCACACTCATGTATTCTATGACTGAGAATGTGCTAGCCCAAATTGTTTCTTATACCACCTCTCATCAAGTCTGGAAAGCACTGGATACAAACTTCTCTTCCAAATCAAGAGCACGCACAATTCAAGTACGTGCACAACTAGCCAATGCAAAGAAGAATAATCAATCTGCCAATGATTATTTCTTGCTCATCAAAAGGTTGGCTGATGAACTTGCCATGGCTAGACAACCCCTCAAGGTTGATGACATCATATCATATGTTCTTGCTGGACTAGGACATGAATACGACAGCTTGGTCTCCTCAATCTATGCACGCAATGATCCAGTCAGCCTCGAAGAGGTATACTCCCTTCTTATTGTCACTGAATCACGCCTCAATCGACACCACTTCTCTGCTTCTTCTACAATTCCAGAGGCAAATATTGCCCAGCAGCATAGATCACAGTTCAACAATAGAACTAAATATGGGACTCGGGGTCGAGGGCGATTTAATGGCTATCGGGGTCAATCTTCTTACCCCAAAAATGACAACAATAGCTCATCACCCATCGTGTGCCAAGTCTGTGACAAACATGGGCGCTCTGCCCGCAGGTGCTATCACCGATTTGATCCAGATTTTCAGCAGACTGCTCCTCCTCCACACAAACAGGCATATATTGCAACACAAAGCTGGGAAAATAATTGGAATGCAGACACGGGAGCTACTCACCATATAACACACACACACATATATATATATATATATATATATATATATATATAATTTTTTAAATATTGTAGATTTAATAATTATAATAATATAATGTAATTAATAATTCAAGTAAATTGGACACTTTTTTTTATTCCCTCACCAAATTATTTTTATCAATATAATGAAACTTCATGTCAAATCTTTTTTTGTTTTTATCAATTATTCAAGATTCCAATTATCATTTTTTTTTATTCTCTCACCAAATTATTTTTATCAATATAATTATACAATGTATCAATGATCTTAACTTGTATTTTATATGAATAAACTGACATGTTTTATAATTTTTTTTATTAATTTACTTAAATTATTACTAAATCACAACCTTAGACATCAGGCCCACTGCCCCACCCCTCAAATAATCCCTAACTCTTCGAGAAAATAGAAATCCCAAATCTAAAACCCTCGACACCTACTCTCGGATCAAGATGATGGACGCAACAAAACTAGAAGATCCAATCCTTCCATCCTCGTGGGTCCTTCTCTCTCTGAAATTCCATCAGTTCTTCCTCTTATTTCTTGAGATTCATAGCTTCTTCATCCTTGTTTTGCTTGTAAGCCTCCATTTCTTGCGTGTACTTTTCCTTGTTCTTCTTTGCAATCTGCAATTTCCAAAGACATCTAAGAAACCATACCTAGCAAAATGATTTAACTCCCAACTAAAAAGATGATGTTGTGTGCAGTATAAACCTTTTCGTAAGGCCCCTTTTGTTTTTCTATCATGTTCTTCCATTCTTCACCAGCAATCTTTGCCACCTCTAGAACATTCTTGTTCTCTGCAAGTAGAGAGGCTCTTCTTTCATTAGAAAACAAGAAAAATGCAGACACTAGATGCTTTGGTTTCAATGGACTGGTTTGATTTGGAATTAAAATTCCAACGGTAATTTCTTGGTTTCTGTCGATGAAAAGCAGGTTCGCTTCTTCAAAAAAGCATGATTTTCCTGCTTTTGAAAATAAGCCGTTTGGATTGGTTTTGGTGGTGGGTCCCATGCCAATTTAATTGGCTTTTTTCTTTACCAAACGGGTAGCAGCTTTTTTTCAAGCCGCTTTTTTTAAAACGGAGGAAAATAAGCTGTGCCGAACGACCACTTAGTATTATTAAAGATTACCATCATCACGAGTCTTATGATCAATATGTTTTGTCGAGCCATTATGTTTTGCATATTTATGTTTTTTTCTATTCAAGTGGAATTTTTTCTTCTTCTAACTACTCTCCAAAGATTGGAGGTTGTAGACGAGAAATACTATGAGGAAAGGGAAGAACCAACTGCATTTTGAGTAGGAAAGCAAACAAGCTTAGAGTAAGTTAAAAGTTTGATTATAACTTCATGTACCGAGACATTAACAAATCAAACTTAGAATATGGGTTTACATTTAAGGGTTGTGAAAGGATTAATAAGCGATATTAAGCGAGATATTAAGTTTGATTATAACTTCATGTACCGAGACATATACTTTAAGTTGCATGAATTTTTCTATTGTTTATCTCATTTTTGTCTTAATTATGATATTTAATTATTTACTACTCAACTGTCTATGTAATTAGCTAAAAATTGAGATTTTAGGATATCACAACTTATTCTTATGATTCAGCTTCGTGGTGTGCCAAACAAATGTTTTTGATAACCTTGATCTTTATAACTTGTTTTAGTTTATTTTTATGGTGAGATTACACAATCTTAAACAAATATCTCAATATTTGTTTTTGTGAGTATTTATTATCTTATAATTAAATAAAAAGTAAATAAAAAAACTCAAAGCCATCAAACCCAATGGAATTCATAATCCGGATCGTAGGTTTTAAGCAAAACCCATGTTAATTCAATATTTTGTTGTCTCAATATTCAAAAAAATGATATTATTTTGAATTTTGTTTTAGAGGTAAATCATAAAAAAACTTAACCTACCATCCATCTTAGGTTTAGACCTGTCTAAATCGATCAAGTCGTATTAAAACAACTTCTATATAATTTAATATTAAACTTGAATTAGGTTTAATATATTATTTTACACTTTTTTTTATATGAACTATGATATAACACATGGTTTAATAGATATTTGATGACTTAAAATTTATAGTCATGTATACTTTAAATTATTTTTAGATGAAAAAGTCCATTAATTAATCCCATATGAGAAATGCTCATCTAGAACTGGAAGCATTCCAAGTTGTTAAGATCCAACCATCCTTTTACGCGTGTGCACACATGTACTCTTTATTTGATTAATATATTATTTCAAGGTGAAATACATTATGGATTAACTTAGCTATCTTGTATTTTACTCATTGTAGTAGGATTAAATGATGATTTGATATTGTTTTCAAAAAAAAAATTGTAATTTTTTTAAGCAATTTTCTTTTTGTGTTTCTAAATTATTTTGATGTAATAATATCAAATATAATTTTTTAAAAAATAAAAAGCCAATTTTAATATATTCTCAATAAAAAAACAATTACCAAAATATTTTCTAAACAAGTCAGTCCGACGATCTGAGCCAAAACACCAGCCTAAATAGGCCCAATGTGACAACAACCCAAGTATTTGAAGAGAGAAAGAAACTTTGAAACCTACGAACACCAGATGTTGCTTACAACATAAAAACTTCGAAACACAACGCTCTCCTTCGAAATCCTTGTCTGCCCCCCCCCCCCTTCTCTCTCTCTCAACCCCAGATCTTTTCTCTCCCTTTTATTAACAACTCTTCCGCATTTCCTCTCGCTTCCGCATTTACTTCTCTCCCTGTCAACGACGAAAGAAAGAGAAAGAAAGAGAACAAGAACAAGAAAAAGAAAAGAAGAGAAAGAGAGCGTTTGTATGCAACTAATATGGGCATGCGACTTCACTTTTTTAACTAGGTTTTGAAGTTTCTAATTCTCTAAGGTTATTAATCTTTATCAAGCTTTTTCTGAGCAACTGGCAAGGATTCTTTTTCGTTCATGTGCCTGTACTGCTGCGTCAGAAATCTTTGAAGGGTATGTCGACTGCCTTTTTACTTGAGGGGTTCATCTTATATTCTTATAATCGAGTTCTTGTTTGTTAGTGATTTTGATTGCTCAAAATATTAGAAAGCGAAAAATCTGAACTTTGAATGTTCATTTATCATTTTCTTTGTTCATCTGGAATGATTGGAATATCTAAAAGAATAGTTTTTTTAGGGCAAAATTGCTAATCGTATTTCGATACTTCTTTTCCATTTATGTTACACATTGCTTCTTTACAATTTTTTGGGGGTTTATTGTCTGCCCTTTTTTTGGTTGAATGGATTGGGAGTGGTACTGGGTTCATCTTAGATTTTATAATCAAATTCTCGTTTGGATGCAGTTTATGATATGTGAATCAAGTTTCCTCGCTTTTTTGCAGCCTTGTTGGACTTAGTAGGAGCAAGGAGCTGTAATGTATACGGGAATATTTAAGTGTAGGAATCAGAGATGGTGCTCTTTATTTCATGCATCAAAGCATTTCATGAGGCCAAATTGCCAGGATCTGCCTCTGAGATGTACAACAGTAGCGAGGGACCACTTTTCACATGTTAGTTTCATTAAAAGACAACTATTACATTCAATTTCATCGAGTACTGCCTTTGGAAATATTGACAGTGGTTTACATATAAGGTCTAATATGTGTTGGATGAATATTCAATTCCGCACATGTAGTTCGGGAGCTAATGGAAGGAATACAAGTGAGGATAAGCATGGCCCGGTGAAAGATGGGGCTAGCTTTGATAATGAGAAGACTCAACGAGAACAAGTTAATGAAAATGCGAAGCATTGCGATGCACACGCTCAATTAGGGGAACAAGATCAAAAGGAGTGGCTTCATAATGAGAAGCTTGCCATAGAAAGTAAAAGGAAGGAATCTCCATTTTTGACTAGACGGGAAAAGTTTAAAAATGAGTTCTTGAGGAGAATTGTTCCATGGGAGAAGTTACGTGTTTCTTGGGATAATTTTCCCTACTACATCAAGTAATTAATCCAACTTGTCTCTTTTATTTCTCATCAACATCTTCATTTATCTTAAAGTCATTGGATTTTGCTATCACTAAATCAATCAGTTTGGGAAGGAAATAATTGATTTCTGTTCTGTGCCAGTGAGCACACCAAAAATATTCTGGTGGAATGTGTTGCATCCCATTTGAAACATAAAAAATGCACCACTTCCTATGGGGCCCGTCTGTCATCTTCAAGTGGGAGAATTATGCTCCAGAGTGTTCCAGGTTTATTACTAACCGTTTGTTATATTGAGACCTATTGATATATATATATATATATATATATATATATATATAAAGAGCTTTTGAATTGATAGCCATGTGATGATGCCGTGTTCTTGCTCCTTGTGTAAGATTACGTATCCTTTTGTGGTGATAATTCTTTATTTCTGATATCCAAACTGAGTTTTGGTGATCATTATTTGATCTCGTACCAGGATTTTGGTGAGGATGAGAGTGAATCAGATGATAGTGCAGGATCTGTAGAGGAGAGTTGCTCAGAGTCAGAAGTTGAGGATGACAATGATGCAGTCAACGAAGAGGAATGGACAAGCAGTGCAGAGGCAAAATCAGATTGTAGTGATGACGATGTAGTTGATTTGGAGGCAAATGCTGAGGCAGCCCTGAAGAAGCTTCTTCCCTGTAGCCTTGAAGAATTTGAGAAGGTATGTTCTCTAAAGTATCAGCTGTCTGATAGAAGGTACTATACTGCTTATCGTCCGGTGCAAATTGGAGGAGTGGTTTGGAGTGATTTAGGAATGCATTTTCTGCGCGATGCTAGCTTGATCTCAACACTTAGGTCTGGAATTGGGGATAACACAGTGACTTGGAAAGCAGCTCCAGTTGTTTGATACAGATGATACAAGAGTGTCTGAAGGGAAGAGACATCTGATGATGATGTCAGTAAAAAAGGCTTTTGCTTTTTCAATATGCCTGCGTATTGGTATCTGATTCTTTTTGTAGCCACTGGTTTTTATGAATTTATGGCTGCCACTGAACTTTTCATAATTATAATTTATTGCTTTAATTTTTTTTCATAATTAGGATTTTTACTGTTTGTATTGTGGGCTTGGTAACTGTGGAAAACTGCAAATATTCTCTAGTTTCTGGTCAATAGAAACAAGTTTTTTCAGTGAAGAACGTGATAGGATTTCTTATTGTGTATTTCACTTTGTGCCAGAGAGTTTCTGGAGAACGTGACAGTTCCTCTGAATCTATGAAGAATGAGTCTGCAGGCACTTCTGAGACCTCCAAAAGGCCTCTTCATGAAGGCAACTTTTTCCAGCTAGCACTGCACCGTGCTTTTCTTTTTGCCATTTTATAACTATGCTGTGTAATATGGTTTTTTCCTTGACTTTTAATGTATTCTTTCTCTACTATCTGCTTTTGAAAAAAGTGAGTGCAAAGATGATTCTCCAATAAATGTTGTGTCCATTGTTTTCTTAAGGCAGTCATTACAGTTTGGTTTGTGATAGCAATGTTTCTAATAGTAGCAACTGTTGCATGTTTTTGAGGTGAAGATGTTTGCATGACTGTGCTTGGTTATTTTATGCTGTTATGGCAGTTCAATTCTGATGGTTTCATCATCTATTTGAACAAATTCAAATATCAATATTCACAAAATAATTCTGTTAGTGTTGATTTTAGTTGATTCACTTTATTGGAATTATTTTTAAAGCAGTATGACCTCTTTTTTTTTGGGTTTCTCTGTTCACCCATCCATTTTGCTTTGTTCATCTTTTACTAGGGGATCGGGTGAAGTACATTGGGCCGTCCATACGCATTGAGGCTGATGACAGGTGCCTTTTCATCTCTCTTTTTTTGGCATATAAAGATGTAACAGGCCTTATTTTACACAACTAATATAATAACAAGTTCAATAACATAATTAAATATTTTGAAAATGCATTTATACAAGTAATTTTATAGATCTTAAGGGTTTTGGTCCTGTGCTTTGCTATACATTTACTTAGTTTCATGTTTATGTATTGTTCTTTGTGGTTTTGCTTGTTTCAAATACTGATATGTGACGCAACTAAAAACTAGGATTCTCAAGCTATAAAGTTACACAAACTTAAGTTGTAGAGCAATTTAGAGAACTTTCAGGTGTTTTATAAAATCTGAATAATAATGTTGACCTCAAAATAAACTAGGATTCCTAATTAATATAGTTCATCTAGCATTAGAATTTCAAAATAGCAAACTACTAATAGCATTAAAAATCCTAATCTAAATAGAAAACAATTCAAATACAATAAGGTAAATAAAGACAATCCCGCACAGTAATTTCTGAGCCTTATTTGAAGGCCTTCCTGATCTCCAATCATCATAAAATTTTAAACCAATAAGAAATAACACCTTTAGAATCTTATATCAAAATTGCACCTCAATTCAATGGTTATATTTAAAGTTATGCTTGAATTACCAAATTGTGTCTTAGACCTCAAAATCTAAAAATCTTAACCATTAATGAAATAATACAATAAACATTATTATGCCAAGAATCTGGAAGAAATTTCCCCATTTCAGTCTCCTTTACTTCCGAAAAACTCGCTCTCAAGGTATTTATCAGAAATTGAATCCAAAGGAAAAGATTGATTATAACATTGTAATTAGTCTATTCACGAAGCTGCATGTCTTTGACCTGTGAACTTCAAAATTTAATTTATGATGTGTACTTGCAAAAGAAAAATCCATATCCAGTGTTATATTTTTTGTTCCTATAAAGCCATTTGTAGCTCCTTCACACATCCTTTTACTTCAAACTTGAGTTCATCATTATCTATTACCTCTAAAACTTTAACTGTCTTACAGACTTTCTGCGCCAGAGCTCTCTTTCTCTCTCAGGATGATAATCCTCCGATACCAGATAGCTTATCTCCTGACATTACAGACTTTCTGCGCCAGTGCTTCAAGAAGGTACATTTCACACATCTAGTCCTCTAGCCTGATCAGTTTCTCTGTTCTGTTACCAAATTCCTAGCTGCCTAATTTCATACATCGATGATTTCTTGCTTAGTTTCCAATTTTTAAGTTGTGAAAGAAATATCTCAGCCAAAAATTTGGGCAGGCCCAACAACATAGACCAAAATTAGAAAGGGATGGGAATTACTACTTCCCTTTTATAGGCCAATTTCTTTCCAATCTTGCAAGGATCAAGATCATACACTGATTTTTGCTAGAAGGGGATTCGTAGAAAGAAGCACATGACTGACAAGACGGTATAGCGTCATCTTGTTTTCCCCTTTGTGTTCATTCCAATCAACTCTGGCTTGCCTAAGTTTGGTTTCAGACTTGATCCAGTTTTTCCTTATCATTGAACTAAGCTTTCAGCTTTGTAATTAATGTTCAATTGGCTGACCCTGAGATTTGTTGTCATGTGTCATTCATTTTAGATTCTATTCATTTATTAAGGAAATGAAATATTTGGTTTCAAATTTCAGGATGCTACGCAGCGGCCCGATGCAAAGACTCTGCTTTCTCATCCTTGGATACTGAAGTCTAAGCCTGCATTGAACTCTTTCCGTCATAGTGGAGCAATAAGGTTGAATTTGATCTTCTTAATTTTGTCCATCTGTTTATAGTTTTGCTTGTCACTTTCTTAACCAAGGTGGTTTATATGGATGCCCTCAAATATTTAGTTTGAGCGTGGGGATGAACCAGTAGTTAACTATCCAACTGCTATGCTGTGATTTTTGGAAGTGGCACCCAATATTTTATGCTTTAATATTTAAACGGATGTCATGTCACCATAAATTGAACTGTTTTTCTTTGTTTGCAATTCGATGACTTCCTTTCAAAGTGTCAATGTGGTCTCTTACTGCAAGCATGCTTTCTTTTTCTTTTTTGTAGAAGTGTACAGGAAGATGTTTCAGTCGATACAGTGATTTTAAATGTAGATAAACAGGGCACTGACCAAAATAGTTCCGTGGATAAAACAGAAGCTTCTGTTGCTGATTTTGAAGCTGTGAGAATCATGTGATCTTCAAAATTGTGATAGTTTGTATTATTGGGGACTTTTCTTGATATCCTTACAGGAGAAAGAAATCAATTTTGCTTGAAAAGTGATTCACACCTTACTTTTCCATGGAGAAGCAATTAAAATATTTTGGCATTACACCCTGATTCAAATCTTTTGGTTTTCAGGTTTCCAGGAAACAATTATTGACAGAGTCTGATGATGTCAGCAAGTCTTGTAAGGATAATTCCTCAAATGATGATGAAGTTGAGGAAAGAACTGATAAATTAGACAATGATCTCCATTCAGATCGACCCTAGCTATTCATGAAAAGTCATCTCTCAAAACTAGTTCTGGCAGACTATCTATGAATAAAGTAGCTGCTGCTTGTGCTCCACTTCATGGGTCAACAGATATGCATGACCAGGATCAGGCTCTGAGTAATGGTGGCATGGAATCTCCTGATGTAAGAGGAAAGAACATAGATAGAAGGGATGGAGGAAAAACAAATTCTACTCGTGTTGAGAATGAATCATTTGTTTTTGCAACAAGAAGTCAAGATAATGGGCTTCAAAAGGTAATTAATATCTGTTGCTTTCTTGGCTATGAAATTGGGCACATTTGTTCATTTATGTTCTCTCTCTCTCTCTCTCATCAAAGGCTAAGACTGTTTATTGTGCGTACCGCGCCGTTTGATAGTGAATAAACAATTCTTGACATAAATAAAATGACACGCAAAATAGAGAAAGGGATAGATGCAGTGTTCGTTCCTATCATGCAGGTTTTCATTTGGTCTTCTAATATAATCCAAGTCTTCTATATTTTGCTTGGTGCATATTGTGCTCTTAGTCCAATCTCTTTTAAGTAGACCATTTCTTTTTCTGAAGAAAAAGAGAAATAGAACACGGATATAAAAATTTTAAAGAGCATGAAGCTTGGGCAGCATGTTAGCTAAATATACTCAATATGCCTAGATCTAGGGATGTAGGTTCCTTGAGCAGTTCTATATTGTTATGCACTTTTGAGGATTTCAACTGGTTGTGCTTCCATTGCTTGAAGTAAAACTAAGTTAAAGGTTTTTGGTGGAGCAACTCAGCTATGCCTGCAGTGATTGAGAGGAACTGTGAACTAATTGCAACTCATGGCTTAAGGACATGGCCAAAACATGTTTCTTGATTAAAAAAAATATGGTTGATTAAATTTTAGCTTTCTACCTTTAAGTGATCTTTACCTTTTGGATTTCCATGATTTAGGTTCTTCCATGCCTCCTGGCCCTTCCTTCTAGTTACAATCTTCTGTTGTGGGTTATGTTACATTTACTTCTACCTAATCAAGTTCTTTGTGTGTTTGGTAATTCAATTGAAAGTGTTTTTTGGCTGAAAAAGCACCAAAGTAATGTCTTTTTAGGTCCTTTTGGAGGTTTTGACATCCTCATATATATATATAAATATATATATAAACATCAATTTGATGCCTTCTTTCAAAAGCACCTAAAACACAATATCAAAAGCTCTTTGTATTGTCACTGTAGTTATGTATTCTTAATTTCCTAAAACAGTAAATGTCTGATAATTCCTCTTTGAATATTGTGTATACCTTGTGTGAATAGCTTGTCTATCTTCGTTTTCTTCTTAGTGTGGGCACACTGTACTTTTATTACTTCCCTGTGCTGCCATGTTGGAATGCACATGGTATAGTTATCATATGTGCCATGCAACACTTTAGATGTATTTAGATATATTTGAGCATATGGTTTTCTAATGTCTCATTTGTTTTCTTCTTGGTGGTAAAATATGGTGTCTTGTCCTGAGTTCAAGTTCAGGTTTCCAAGGGAGCTTGAACATTGACATTACCTACATCTTGCTTTCCTCCTCACCCATTTCACCTTTTTTCTTTCCCTGCTTAGATACATTAATTGTATTATCTTACCCTTATGTATAACTGGGACTTTGAAGGCTGTGAAGACATCAATGAACTTGGGAGGAAATGAGCTTAGTAAATTTAGTGACACTCCAAGAGATGCTTCACTGGATGATTTATTTCATCCCCTTGATAAAAATCCAGAGGATCGGGCAGCTGAAGCCTCGACATCTGCCTCAACATCACATATGAACCAAGGGAATGCTGTTGTGGTTGATGCAGGGAAAAATGATCTGGCTACAAGGTTGAGAGCTACTATTGCTCAAAAACAAATGGAGAATGAAATGGGGCAGACAAATGGCGGTGGTGATTTGTTTAGCCTAATGATGGGTGTTCTGAAGGATGGTGTGATTGATATTGATGGCTTGGTATGTTTTAATTGCCCAATCTTGTTCATTATTTAGATAATTTGTTGAATAATTCTTGACAACATCCGCTTTTCTGACCAGGTTTTTGATGAAAAATTGCCTCTAGAAAATCTCTTTCCTCTACAGGTAGTCAATCAATTTTTTAGCACCTTAAGCAATTACTTGATTTATACTACAGTAGCATTGCAATCCAGACTTTGTTTGAAGTATATGTATTGATGAACAAAAGACCTAAGCTCATTAGCAACCACTTTTTATTGTTTAGATAGAGTGATGCCTGCTAAGGGCAGGTATTTTGAAATATGAAGCTGCCCCAATCTGCTGTAGCTCTTAATGTTATGTAATAATCTTAAAAAGTAGCCCTTTATGCTCTCTGTTCCTTGGTATTTAAGTTTCCAATGGAGGAGGAAAGCAACTGTTGTACAAACTTGTAATCTGATGATTAATAAACTGGCTCCAATCTTTAAAGCTCCTCATCACATGCAATAAAATGACTATTCTGATGAGTGTCAATGTGAAGTGAAATGACATATATGATGCTGTTGTGGGTCGGAAACTCTTGAATCTTTGTCTAATTAGTCCTTAGATAATTTTTCTCATCAATTTCTGCTGTCTAATCATAGTGAAGTCTTAAAACTAAGAATGCTATGAATATCAATTCTTCACATATCCTTGGTTTTATTAGTACCATGGGCTGGTTGTAATTGTTTTTTTTTTTGCTTGGTAGGCTGTTGAGTTTAGCAGGTTAGTTGGGTTGTTAAGACCTGAGGAATCAGAAGAGGTGATTGTGTCTGCATGCCAGAAACTTATCAGCATCTTTCACCAGCGCCCTGAGCAGAAAATTGTTTTTATTACCCAGCATGGATTGCTCCCTCTAATGGAATTACTTGAAGTTCCTAAAACTCGTGTATGCCAGCTAGCTATGCATTGCATTTTGTTGGTTTCCTCTTGCTATGAGAGTTGTAGCTTCAAATATGAGGAGATAATTGTTTCCCTATATTTCAGGTTATATTTTCTGTCCTCCAACTTATAAATCAGATTGTGAAAGATAATACCGATTTCCAGGAAAATGCATGTCTTGTTGGCCTGGTAAGTGATTGTACCTCCAAGGTTTGTTTCCTCTTGTTGGAAGTAATTTTACAATCAAGCATTCTGTATTTTTATAAATGGATCGGCTCATTCCATCCTTTACTGGGCTTGCGCTATGCTCTTACATTTCTGCATGTATCTCTTATCCCACCTGCTAATCCTTCTTCCTGAAATACTTGGGCTAAAACATTATTTCCATCCTGAATATTGATTATGAATTTATGTATCAGATCCCTGTGCTTATGAGTTTTGCTGGACCTGATCGCCCCCGTGAGGTTCGCATGGAGGCAGCTTATTTCTTGCAGCAGTTATGCCAATCAAGGTGGAGAGTTTCTCCTTTTATAATTCCCTTGCTTTGATTTGCTATACAGAGGATTAGGACTAAAACTGTTGGCTTTCTGGTGCAGCTCGTTGACATTGCAAATGTTCATTGCTTGCCGTGGAATACCTATCCTGGTGGGTTTTCTAGAGGCTGATCATGCCAAGTACAGGTTTGTAATTTATTTTCTGGCATGTGTTGTTTGCAAGGACAGGTGTTTTTTTTCCTTTAACGATGACAAAAAAACAAGCATGCTTGGAAGTTTAAAATGGTGCCATTTTTTGCATGCCGATAGATAGGCGGTTTGGTTGCATAGTATGGATTTTATGTCACTATGCATGAGTGTGAAGCTGGTGAATCTCATTAGAATTTATTTATCAGCCACCTTTTTTTCATGCTCCCTGCTTGTCTCAAACCTCATCTTGGGATAGAAACACCTCTGTTCTCTGAAAAGCATTTTCCCTAGGAAAGCTTGTCTTTGGTTGCGCAATATCACATTCTAAATCATGTAGCAACTTTGAAATCAAGTATGGTCTATGTTTAAAGTAGACTAGGATGACCCTGTACAAAAGCTCTACAACAGACTACACAAATTTCCAAATGCTCATGGTTTTGTCATGCCAATGTTTAGAGCATGTTTGTTAGCCACACATGATTTCCTTTGTGTTCTCTTCTCATTATCTTACAAATACACTGATTCAGCTCTTTGCATCCAGGGACATGGTTCACCTAGCTATCGATGGCATGTGGCAGGTCTTTAAGCTTCAGAGATCAACCCCAAGAAATGATTTCTGTCGCATAGCCGCAAAAAATGGAATACTGTTCAGACTTGTCAACACTCTTTATAGTTTGAATGAGGCAACTAGGCTAGCTTCAATATCAGTGGGAACTGGTATCCCACTAGATGGTTTAGCTCAACGACCACGATCTGGTCCCTTGGATTCCAATCATCCTATTTTCAATCAGAGCGAGCCAACGTTTTCTGCATCTGATCAGCCTGATATCCTTAAATTTAGGCATGGAATGATCGATCATTCCTTACCTTCTGTGACACTAGAACCATCACGTGCTTCAACTTCACATTCCCAAAGGCTGGATGCCATTCATCCAGATGCCAGATATCTTGGGACAGACACTGATGGACCTCAATCTAGCAATGAAACAATTGAAGCTGCAGTTTCTTCCAAGTTGCCAAATCCAGCAGCTATTGGAAAAGCTGCAAATATGGGTATCAAAGAACCTGCCGGAATTGTTTCTAAAGAGCAAGATACCTTGGACCAATGGAAAAGTGATCCATCTCGCCCAGAAATTGAATTTAGGCAGCCGCGAGTCACTGGTTCCACGCAAAGGACATCTACTGATAGGCCTCCATAGTTGATAGAAAGTGCATCAAATGGTCTTGCTTCTGTGGTATCTGCTCAGTCAGAGCAAGTTCGTCCTCTTCTAAGCTTGCTGGAAAAGGAACCCCCTTCTAAGCATTTCTCCGGTCAGTTGGAGTATGCACGTCACCTCTCAGGGCTGGAGAGACATGAAAGTATACTGCCTTTATTACATGCATCTGAGAAGAAAACAAATGGTGAATTGGATTTTCTGATGACAGAGTTTGCGGGTAATTGGTTGTGTTTGTCTCTCTCCCTCTTGTTTTCTCCTTCAATTGAATTGGTCAACATGATTTCCTATTGACTTCATGTTATTTGAACTTTTAGTGGGATATGGCTCTTTCCTCCATTGTTTGTTGGTAGCAACACCATGACAAGTTTTGAAGTCTTATTTAGGAATTTTATTGTTAATTTCTACCATCTGGTTTGCATAAGAATTTATATGTCTTGCAATGTTTATTATGGAGCTGTTGTTTCCCCTCAATATGAATTTCCAATGAGGAACAATTATATTTAGGGAACTTCTCTTGTTTTTATGGTTGCAGAGGTATCTGGGCGTGGAAGAGAAAATGGAAATCTAGACTCCATGCCCAGAATTTCACATAAAACAGTAGGTAAGAAGGTTGGAGCAATTGCACCTAATGAAGGAGCTGCTTCCACATCTGGTATTGTATCTCAAACAGCATCAGGTGTACTGTCTGGTTCGGGTGTTTAAAATGCTAGGCCAGGGAGTGCAACATCATCTGGGTTACTTTCCCAGATGGTATCGGCAGAGGTTGCGAGGGAATACCTGGAGAAAGTGGCGGACCTTCTGCTTGAGTTTTCTCAGGCTGATACAAGTGTAAAATCCTACATGTGTAGCCAAAGCTTTCTTAACCGTCTTTTTCAGATGTTCAATAGAATTGAGCTCCCTATTCTTTTGAAGGTACATAAGAGAGTGTTATACCAGCTTTGTGTTCAAACTTGTGAGAGTATATGCTATCTCACCTTGCTGCTCTTTATTGATTTACAGATACTTAAATGCATTGATAATCTGTCAACTGACCCAAACTGCTTAGAGAATCTGCAGCGAGCAGATGCAATTAAGTACTTGATTCCAAATCTTGAGCTCAAAGATGGACCTCTTGTAGATCATATTCATAGTGAGGTTGGCCTTCCCAAGTTACTTCCTATAATTTTTGTAGTTTGTGACTATCCTACAAGCTGCCTTTTTACCGTCTTTGAATTTATAAAAAATACGAATGAGTGTCTTTCTGTCACATAATAAATTCTTGGTCCCTGAGGCACATGGGATTTCTAATTTACTCCATGGTCCTTTCATTAGCTGCTGTCCTGTTTTAGATTTGTAAAACTCTAAACTGGTTGACATTTTAGAACTACAGTGTTCTCGTGATACTATACACTCTAGGTTCTTGGATCATCTCGTCTGCAATTTCTAATCCCTGTTCCTTCCATTACCATTCATTTTTCCTGGCTATAGTCAACTAGACATTTGGTCTTCTAGTGGAAAAAACACGTACCAGTTGCACCTCAACACAACATTTCATTCTACGCATGCTAAAAGCTTCATGTTGCAAGTTCTTCCCTTAATCTAGGAAGAAAGGACATGGCAGTTGCATTGCAATGAAAGCTTCCATTCTATGGTTACAAAAATTATTGCATATAAAGCTATTGCCAATCTCTTAAAAATGGGAACTGTGTGGAGTGCTTATATATGAAATGTGAACTTCAATTTCGATCAAAAGCTGCTTAGATCATCTTCATCACTTGTTATCCAAGTTTCATGGCTAAATTTGTTTGATTTGTTTATGTTGTATAAGTTTTTTATTAGTGGATTTAATTATTGCAAGCATCCCAGTTCTCATAATGTTTGCTGAATTTTATTGTTTGAAGGTCCTCAATGCACTGTTTAACCTCTGCAAGATAAATAAGAGGAGACAGGAACAAGCTGCTGAAAATGGAATCATTCCACATTTAATGAATTTTATTATGTCTGATTCTCCTTTAAAACCGCATGCATTGCCTCTACTGTGTGACATGGCTCATGCATCACGTAACTCAAGAGAACAATTAAGGGCCCATGGTGGATTGGATGTATACTTGAGCCTGCTTGATGATATGGTTTGGTCAGTGACAGCATTAGATTCAATTGCTGTTTGCCTGGCTCATGACAATGACAACCACAAAGTGGAACAGGCATTGCTAAAAAAGGATGCAGTTCAGAAATTAGTGAAGTTTTTCCAATGCTGCCCCGAACAACAATTTGTGCATATATTGGAGCCATTCTTGAAAATTATCACGTATGAACTTTCTTATCTTTCTATTCATTTATTCATTTATTCATTACCAATTTAGGCTGCACTGTTAAGTTTAACTCGCCAATGTCAATCCATTGGTCAATTAAATTGTGAAAAATTAACTATGGATGAAAAACTAGCAAGGCATGCAGATCTTCTGGGATTCGAACTGCTTAAATTATCAGTAATTTATCAGCATTTCATTCAAACTTGCTGAATGCAGGAAATCATCCCGGATAAATACAACTTTAGCTGTTAAGCTGTTAATGGCTTGACACCTCTGCTCATCGCAAGACTAGATCATCAAGATGCCATAGCTCGTCTTAATCTGCTCAAACTAATAAAGGTGAAATTTGCAACCCCTTACTGTCCTGTCTTGACTTTCACCTCTGCACTGAGGAATTATAAGCTATAGATCAATGTTGCTTTCATTGTTGATTGTGCTGATGTCTCTTATCGTGCTAGATAGACACCTTGTTAATCTCAATTAGGTCTTGCTCAAGAAAAAAAAGTATAGTGTATTTTTCTGTATCCAGTATTTTTTTCAATGTATGCAATTCATCTGCTGATTCCGTGCTCCAATGATCAATCTCTTAGGATACCGTCCTAACTATCAATGTAAACCTTGTTTAGTAGTAACTCCTCCACAGCTAATACAACCAGCAATGCAAGTGTGCTTAGCATGGTGTTTTGTCATGTCAAAAATACAGCAGCTTGTTTCCTATGTCTTCTTCTATTTTATCCATTTATATCAGTAATTAAGTAGCCAAGCACGTGCTCGTTCAGTTATTGTTTTCCATGCTTAAAGCTGCATTTGAAAGGTGTTTGGTTCAATGATCGTATTCACTGAAATTTGTTGTGCTAGGCTGTGTATGAGCACCACCCTCGTCCAAAGCAATTGATTGTTGAGAATGATTTGCCCCAAAAACTTCTGAACTTGATTGAGGAACGGAGGGACGGGCAAAGCTCTGGAGGCCAAGTATTAGTGAAACAAATGGCGACGTCGCTACTTAAAGCACTTCATATAAACACTGTTCTGTAAATTCGTGTCTCATAGTTTCTTTTCAAAATGTATAGTGTTTTAGGAAATTTTATTTGTTAGATTTTTCCCCCATTAAAAATATGGTTTGCTTGTGTAAGTTTGTGTGCAATCATGTGGATGCAACGAGTGTGCTCTACTTATCCAGGAGGTCTCAGAAACTCGAGTTTTCCGAAGGGTGGCTGTCTTTTTGCATTAGCGAGCTGCCAGGTCGATTATTTTGCCCCCCCCCCCCCCCCCCCCTCTCTATTTTTTCTTTAATATTCCAATTTCAACTTCAATGTTTGAATTTTATGATTTTCCTTTTGTTAAGAAAATCTCGTGTTTCGTATAATATTTTTTTTCATTTATCGTTTGTTACGGCCTTTTAATTTTCCTTTTTTTTGTTGTCCAGCGGGATGTATATTGAGTGTTGGGTTGTGCTATACAATGTTGTATCTTTGCCCGTTTCTAAATTTCGTATCATGTCATGGTATCATTTAGAGGTTTTGAAGGTGGCATTAAGCTGAACCCGAAGCGCTCAAAATTGAGCCTATGGGGAAAGAAAATGGGTTTAAACCTGGGCACATAAATCGTTTCCTTTCGCTTCTTTTGTGCAATTCTTCATTTAATGTTCCTCACCAGCATAGAGAAGACATGTGTGCGTGATATTACAATATGTTAAGACATGTTTATGTTATATTTGCACCACGAGAGCGCGGTCATCTATCTAAACATACCTCTACATATGATAGTGTGATTGCCCTGCTTTCTGTGAAAATGTGGCAATCCGCAATGACAATGTAATTGCCTAAATTGATTGTCTATTATCTGAATACTAGGAAATGATGATTGTTGACTCATGAATACAAAGGCCTATGAGCTAGCTACCTAGGTAGCGTAAGAGAATAAACTTTAAGCTCATCATTTTTCTCACAAACACTGATAAAATGAGCTCTCTCTCCCCTTCAATCTCGCATCTTCCTTGCAAACACAAGCACCACCTCACAAGGTTCCATTTACCTACACTAGTGTTGACTTGCGCATTACAGGATCTTCAAAGCCTATCATGGAGCATGTTGTTCAAGTGCTCAAGAGTCAAGAGGCTCCTAGTTTAGCGGCAACTTTCAACAACTCAATCGACAAAGTCTATTAACCAGCCATAAAAAAACCCATTATCCTTTGAAGTTTTCTCTGACAATATCAATGACGCTGCCTTTGGAAATCTAAACTAAAATTAGTCAATTTTCCCTTTATTTGCCCAACTCTTTCTGTGGTTGAACAGTTTAAGCCTTTCCTCTTCCACCACAAGTTTAACATCTAAATATTTCTATATTGCAAGTTTAACAAGTTAACCTAGGTTGAATTGAGTTATTCAATGTGTTGTCATCTCAAACATTATTTTTTTAAAATGTCATAAAAATATTTTTAAATCATCTTAAGAATATTTTTAAAACCAAACTACATGCTTACTAGTTATCCGAGTCTTTTTAACTCATCAAATTGACTAAATTATGCTAGGATAACTTCTATATAATTTAATTAAAGCTCCAGCTAGATAAAAAAAAATATGCTCAAAAGATTTTAATTTTGATCCACCAATATAAATGATATTTTCAAAGAATTTAACTTGGTCTGATGTAAAGTGAGGAGTTATCCTCGTCATGTCTAATGCTATATTATGCACCAAACATGAAACAAAACATTATTCTAAAAGCTAAAACATAACATGGTTCGATTACTGTTGACAGCAAGATAAATCACTATGGATGACAATAGTATTGCTCAGTTTTCGAGTTGGTTCAGTCCGCCGGTTTAGTGATTTTTTGTTTGTTTTTGCACAGTAAAATGACGATTTTGTCCCTTGAAAAAAACAAAAAAAGATTACTGCTTGGAGGGGTTCCAAAAGAATCCGTATGCCCTCTTTATGAAAAAGGACACGCTCAAAAAAAGAAAAAAAAAATCATAATTAAGCAATACCTATATATGCAGCATTTCATTCGCTACGTTCTTGATATAGTTTAGTGATTTGTTTTTCAACTACAAGTGGATGTGTATAGCAGCAGTTCAATGATAATATTCTAAGAATCCTAATGCCAAATTAAGGAACTTTATTCAAGGTGTGTTCCACGGACTAAATCGGTATATGATAATTGTTTTTTTTGTTTAAAAATATATTAATTAGTTTTTTTTAAAATCTATTTTTAAATATATAAAATAATTATTTTAAAAAAAAATATTGTTGGACCGCGTAAATTAATATACTCTTAGAGTTTTGATTATAGCTATATATAACTTATTTATGGTTGTTGAAATGATAATATTTCGTTGCAAAAATACCTGGTTGAAATAGAGATGGCTAATAATATGTAAGAAAAAATAGAAAAAAATTAAAATCAAATGTCTCAACTTTTGGTTTAAAACTCGTTTGTTTTATGCTTCAAAGATAATTAATTATAAGAAAATTTTATTTTTTTTAATTTTTTTAAATAAATTTTGTGTGTTTTCATATTATTTTGTTATATTAACATAAATAATAATAAAAATAAATATTATTTTAATATATTTTTAAATAAAAAACAATTTGAAAACACAATTAGTATCACAATACCAAACAAAACATGCTATTAAAAGTTTCCCCTGGAGTCAAGTACCAAAAAGAATTGTTTAGAGGTCATCAATCATATATCTACAAGCAATGAATTCCATTAATATCAAGAAACCGCAACTAGAATAAGGCTCCACCTGTTTATCCAACTTGAATTTTGCTTTAGTGATAGAGTTGCTAATTAAAATTTTACCCTACAATTTTTAAGAAACACATAAATATATCAAATTAATTAGCTCTAGGAATAGAAAATACACTTTTTTTTCCTTCGTAATTCAATCTATATTTTTTGAACAAACCTGCAATTATTATTATTATTATTATTATTATTATTATTATTATTATTATTATTATTATTATTATTATTATTATTATTATTATTATTATGGTCTGGTAATATTTTTTGATTACCAATCATTCTTAAAGATTAAACTGTTCGAGCAAGTCAAAAACATGTTATGAATAAAAATTCATGAAATTCTTAATGTTAACAATTCTGTCTAAACTTGTAGTTAAAAAGAGACATGCTTTCTTCTGATTCAACCTCGCCCTGCTAACTAAGAACCAACCAAAATGCACGGTAAGAATTATTTTTAAAATGTTTTTAGTTTAGAACAAATTAATATATTATTATTATCAATTATATGTGCCAACACATAAATGATTCAAAAATATTGGGGAAAAAACTATTTAAAAGCTTAAAATTTTCTGTTGCCAATTCAACGTAACAATTATACCAAAGTAGACGGGAAAGGATGGTTAAGTGTCATCTGGTGGGCTCAATCTGCTGCTAAGTAGAACAATGTCAACCATAATTTGAGATTAGCGGCATAACCCATCTCTAAATAATATGATTAGTCGCACGGATTGTGTCTTGAAAAATACTTAGCAACGGGCCCATTTGGTGGAATTTTGTGGTGGCATCTAAGCAAAACTTATCGGTCATAAACTCACATCTGATCAAGCAATTGAGTTTGTCGTAAGAAAGGGTGATGATACCTCACTGTGATGGGTCAAAAAATATATATTTCTTCGCGAGTTACTGTGACCTATGTTTTAAGTGTCATCAATTTCGACAGGGTAAGGTGGCTTGGGCCTAACCTCGCCTTAATTTATGAGCAAACGAGTGGTTTAAGGTTAAATCAAGATAATGGGTGACTTTAACAGGAAAATATAATGGGAAATACTGGCTTTTGATTGGACCCATCAAGGACTTGCACTGCTCAATAAATAAATAAAAGTGTGAAAAGATGGGAGTAAACTAGATTAAATTCAGATGGACATAGTTCGGTTGGAAGGGAGCCTGTAGGGCAAGGGAATCTATTGAATACATGGTTCTATTTTTTGTTTTAGAATATATAAAGATCAAACAATTTTAAAACACAAAAGATAATTTAAAACTAAAAAAAAATCAAAATTCATTTTTTTTTCATACCTACTTTCCAACCACAATCATACCCCCCTCTTAGAAAAAAGAAAACGTGATGCATATATATATATATATATATATATATATATATATATAATTAAAAAGAATCGGATTATGAATTAAAAACTTAAAGCATGTGCATAATAAAATTGACAGTGGTTTTGATTCGTCAAAAAAATATTAATATTATTATATATTAGAAATTAAAGAATTTAAATTTTATTGCTTGAAAATAATTTGTTTGTATAATAACCCCTCTTTCTCTTGTCAATATTTAATACCTATAAAAAAATTGTTGCTCTATGTAATTCATTTATTAAAAGAAAATCACCACGAACAACAAAACAATTTGGATGTTTTAAAATATGATATAACTCTTTAATTAACCTTGAGCTTAGGAAAACCTTTTTCCTATGTAATTGTAATGAGTAATACATAAGAAAGGTTGCAACCACTTGATGTTAATTCCAAATCAGTATCATTACTCATCAACACAAAGGGGACTAATAAGGGTATGCAACACCAATCATCTTGGTATCATTGACTTCTAAGCCTGAGATAGTTAATCATTTGTTATTATTTTCTTGACATTAATGTATCCTAACAACATCATTAGTGTTCATAATCTGGAATGATTAATAATATTCATATTAATGATAATATTAATACGATTCTATTGATATCATTAACCCCGGTTATAACAAATTATTTTTCTTTTTAACCGCGTAGCAATTACTAATTATCTGGACTAAATATCTTATTACAACATCTAAATCAATTTTAAGATTGAAATCCTCCATAACTTGGCCACACATTAGTAAGTTAGTGGCCTATTTTTCATATAGGTCTCATGATCAATAGATGATTCTCATCGCCTATGGATATAAAATCAAAACTAACATCATGAAAATAGCTTAATAGTTTGCAATGCAAAGGAGATGACATTTTTTTAAGCTCCCGCAATACAAGCTCTTAAGAAGTTAGGTCCCCTCTCAAATTCTTCTCTTATAGTCTAATATAACACCCTAATATTTACAAATTCACATATTTTTGTAAATGATTTCCATAAATGTATTGTGTTTTCTTGCTTGTAATTTAAATCCATTTATATTTATATTTATTTACACTAACACTTTCACACATCACATCACGTCACATTAATATACCTATTTAACATCACCAAACATAAATAAAATAATAAATCATTTATTTAAATTGTTTTCATTCTAAAAGTTATTTAATTGTTTTTTCAACCAAATATATTTTGAAAACCAGCGACACCGAAATATCCTAGTTTATTACTAATTGGATTGCCCGCACTACGTTGCGGGCGTAGTGCGGGCGGAACAAATAATCTTTATAACTCTTGAGATTAAAATATAATATTTTAGTATATAAAATTTGATATAATGAAAAAGATCAACATCCTTTATTATAATAACAGTAAATCAAAGTCTTAACTTCTTAAATTATCATCACCATCACTGTCAAAACAATAAATATTATTCAACAAATCTCAGAGAAAAACAAAAAAAAATATTAATAAAAAAGCACGTAAGAACAAAAACTAAAATTATTATTATTATTCTTAATATTAATATTATTATTGCTTTAATAACGGGAAGAAAACGAAATTAAATCAAAGGCTTAAAAAAACCTAAAAACATTAACAAAAGAGCAAATGAAAAAATAAAATAAATGAAAAAAACAATAAAAATTATTGACTGGAAAAAAAATTATTTGACCTGAAAATTTATAAAAAAATATCACACTATGTTTTTTTTTTTTTTTTTTGGAACATTCCAAATGTATATTAGAGAAAAGAGAACAAAATACAAGGGGAAGGCCTGGCTTTAAAGCCAGCCTAAAAGATATCGGGCTCCCCCAAAACCCAACAAAGGCCCTAAGGCACACTGGGCTACTGCCCTACACTATGACGGCATAGCCGCACTACCATCCTAAAAGCCTTACAAAACAACTCAAGCCTTAAAGCCAGGACAAACCCTGGCTCATAAAAAGCCCACCTCCCTAAGACGCAGACACGAATTGCCTCAGCGAAGCGAGAGACTTCGCATTCCTGGCAAACACCAACAACCAACCCGCTTAAAGATCCCATCTCGTCACAATCGAATCTGGAAGAGTTCCCATGCAGGAGAGGTGAGTTCTGATAAGCTGAACGATCTCCTGAACTATGCAAGGCCTGCTCTTAAACTGGTTGCTGAAAATCCGACGATTCCTCTCCTGCCATATGAAGTAGACTGTAGCTGCAAGCATGATTCTTGCAACCTTGCAGCTGGCGTTATGCTTGTGGTGATAGTTGGTCATGGCCCACTGAATGCAAAGCGTCCAGGAGAGGGAGGGCCATGTAATTCCAGCCTTTGCTTGTAAATCATCCCAAACCCCTCTAGTGTAGGAACACTGGAAGAATAGATGATCATGATCTTCAGCACCTTGGTTGCAGAGGACACAAGCGTGGCTGGGTAATCCCATGGAGACTGGAATTCTATCCATCGTTCGCAGCTTATTATTAATAGCCAGCCAAAGAATGAAGGAATGCCTTGGGATGTGACCCCTTTGCCAAAGGAGGAGATGGGTAGGGTTAGGAGGGTGGTGCACTCGGATATACTCCCACGCTGTCTGAATGGTGAAGACTCCTCTGGGGTTAGGCTGCCAAATAACCTGGTCTTCAGTATTATAGTTAGGAGGACGAATAGGGACCCCGTCCCACACTGTTCTCAGGAGATGGTTTCCCTCTGGGAATCTCCAATCATCCCCTTCCAGGATTGCCGAAACCTTAGCATTCCAATGAAGGCCAGTAGATGCTAGCTGGCGAGGAGTGAGCAGGTCATATGGGCGCTGGCCTCCTTGAAGCCAATAGTCAAACCAAAGGGAGGTTGTATTCCCATTACCAATCTTTACTGTGAACAGATGCCTGCATTGATCTCTAGCTTGAAGAATCTTCCTCCAGCTCCAGGAAGGGTTATAAGGCATCCTTACCTGCCATAAAGATTTACCCTTCAACAAGTGGTATTTGACCCATTCCGTCCACTGCGAATTCGGATTGGTTAGGAGAGTCCATATTTGTTTCATAATGGCTGCCCTATTCCAATCCTTAAGTCTCATAATTCCCAAACCTCCTTCCGATAATGGACGGCAAACATGGCTCCAAGCCACCTTAGCTCCTCCGTGACCCATGGAAGGACCTCGCCATAAGAAAGCAATAAGGATGCTCTCAATCTTCTTAACAATAGCACAAGGGATGATGAACTTTGTGGACCAATAAGTCTGCATGGCAAACAACACTGCCTTTATAAGCTGCACCCTGCCTGCAAAGGAGAGAGTTGCCGAGGTCCACAATTTAATCCTTGCCGTGATTCTGTCAATCAAAGGCCAACAGTCTATGGCTGTGAGTCTCCTCGAAATCAGAGGAACTCCTAGATAAGTTACCGGGAGCGATGGAGTTTCAAACCCCAGGATGCTTTTAATTTTGTTTTTGGTTGTTTCATCTATTCCAACAGTGTAGAGGGAGCTCTTGCTGCTGTTCACCGTAAGCCCTGAAGTATCGGAGAACTGGTCAAGAGCATCCTTAATGGTGGCCACCGAAAATTCATCTGCATGGCAGAACATCATTAGGTCATCCGCAAATCCAATATGGGTAATCTTGGTCTCTCTGCAACCCCAGTGGTATCGGAACCCTTGGTTCGAGGACGCTCTCCCCATGATCCCATTCAGGCCTTCCATTGCCAAAACAAAAAGGTATGGGGATAAGGGATCGCCTTGGCGAAGCCTCCTGGTAGCTTTGAAGAACCCATGTAACTCCCTGTTAATGCTTATCGTGAAGTGAGGAGTTGTAATACAAGTTCTAATCCATCTCACTAGGTTCGCTGGGAGGCCAATACCCTCCATAGCCTGCAAGATAAAATCCCAACTTACTGTGTTAAAAGCCTTCCTGAGGTCCACCTTCAAGGCACATCTGGGCTTTCCTTTATTCTGGTGGTAGTTGTGCATCAGCTCTTGAGTAAGGAGGATGGCATCCGCGATATTCCTTCCCGGCATGAACGCGGATTGATTTTTCCCCACAACATCTACCAGAGCTTCTTTGAGGCGGCTAACCAGCAACTTTGAAATGGTTTTATACAGAACAGTGCAACAAGAAATGGGCCTGAAGTCTGCCATGGTGGCCGGATTCGCCACCTTTGGGACACATACTATTCTTGTGGCACTAATGTATCGGGGCATGAAATTATGAGTAAGGAAGTACCTGACAGCCGCAAGGAAATCCCTTCCTGTGATGTCCCAGGTCTTCTTGAAAAAACAACTAGTGAAACCATCTGGCCCAGGAGATTTGTTATCCGGGATAGAAAATAAGGCCTCCCTTATCTCTTCATCCGTGAAATCCTTGTTTGCTTGGTCTGCGGTTTCAGCTGAAATTGGATTTGGAAACAGGTTGTAATTTGGGGTGGAGTGGGATTGGGAGGTGCGAGGGGCCGTGAGAATGCCCATGAAATAATCTTTAGTCATTCTCCCAATCTCAGCTTGGTCTGCCATGGTCCTCCCAGCCTCATCCCTAAGCTCATTAATCCTCTTTCTGGTTTGCCTGTGCACCAAAGATCTGTGGAAGAACGTGGTGTTCCTATCACCCAACTCCAGCCATTGCATTCGCGATTTCTGTTTGAAGAAGGACTCTTCGTCTCTACTCAACCGACCATAAATCTGAGCACATCTTCTTTCAGCTTCCCTATTGATTGATGAAGTGGGATCTTGGTCAACTTTGAGCTGAGCTTCCTCCCATCTCTGCTTAGCTTCCATAACCTTCTGCGATATGTGGCTTGTGCCCCTGTTGTGCTTCCTTTTAAGAGCTTCTCTCACCTGCCTAAGATTGGCTTTGAGGTTAAGCATGTGGTTTCCTTGGGGATAATGTGACCAATTGTCCCGAACAGTAGCCATGAAGTGCTCCTGGTCCACCCATAGATTTAGGAATTTGAAATGGCCTCCTTTCTTCGGCTGGTTGCTTCCTAGAGAAAGCGTCATAGAGCTGTGGTCCGATAGGTCACGAGTGGAGAAATGGCCAGTGTTTGGGGCCATTGATTCATCAGCTGATTGTTCCCGAATATCCAATCCAACTTCTTAAGGATTTCATCCCCTCCTTGTTGGTTATTATGCCAAGTAAGTCTGACTCCTGAATAAGGGAGTTGGATTAAGTTAGCATGGTTCATGCACTCTCTGAATTCTTCGTGGTGGCTAAGCCATCTCCGGTCCCCACCGAACCTGTCCTCCGGCCTTAATGCTGCATTGAAGTCTCCCATCACTATCCATGATTTGCTTGCCTTCCAAGGGCAAGGCACAGCAATGTACTCCCACAGCCGAGCCCTTTGGCTAGGAGTGTTATAGGCATACACAAAGGTCACTGTGTATTGGTCCCTTGTGTGCTTGTTGGTAATATCACATGTTATCCATTGATCTGCCTTGCATATCCTGGTAACTTCAATCTTCCGAGAGTTCCAACTCACAAGAATTCTGCAAGGAAGATCCTCTCGAACATTGGACGTGTAGTCCCATCCCTGATTATTCAATTTGTGTTGAATATCCGCCAAGTTACTTGTCGATATTTTTGTTTCCAGAACTCCATAGAGGTCTAGATTTTTCCTCCACACCCATTGTTGCAGAGCTACTTGTTTCCGGTGGCTATTGAGCCCCCGTATATTCCAGCTTCCCATAACTGACATGTATTGGTTTGGTGTTGTAACCCAGAACTAGAGGTCCCTGACCCCTTTCTTCTTCTTCCCTCCTTTCTTCTGAATTGTTGATGGATGGGGCAGGTCATCATCACTTATCAACAGCTTACTGGAAGAAGCTGTCTCCGCTAGATCATCTCCCCTTCGGTCTAAGACTCTACTTTGGGATGAGTCTATACTCTAGACGATGGGATTAGCTGCTATCTTCCCAACAGTCTGCCCCCCTTCATCCGATCTTGTGGCCTCTTCCCGGGCCTTATGTCCAGCCGTGGTGGTAGTCATGCCGGCTTGGCTAGATCCCGTGTCTGTGATGGGTTTAGTCTGGAGTTGTTTGGGTGCAGGTTCGGCTTCGGGTATATGTGTTTGGTTGTGGGTTTTTTCCTTTGGTTTGGAGCAGGGGTGGCTAGAGGTTCTTTGTTTGTTCCCGGGTCGGGTTGTCCATTTTGGGTTATGGGTTTGCTTTGGGATGGCTGCTGTTTGGATTTGTCTGTTTTTGGAAGTATATGGTTTGTGGGGTTTGTGGGGTTTTCGGCGCCGCCAAGTACGGTAGGGTTAGGGATCTGATCTTGCTCCATCCTATGCTCTTGATTCAGGCATGAATGACCAAATGTCTTGCACTGTTGGCATCTTGTGGGCTTCCACTCGTAATCCACCCTCACCATGCATGGGGAAGTTGACGATGGCATTTCCAGTTCGAAATGGTGGACGAACTCATCGCCTGCAGTCACCTCAACACACATCCTGGCGTAGTCCAGCCTGGTACCATGGAAGGTGGCTTCGTCACAAGATAAGGGCCTCCCCACCATGGTCGCAGCCTTGCTTAGGCCCTCCGTAGACCATAGTGGAAATGGCAAGCCATATAACCTTACCCAAACTGACATGGTTTTTATGTTGTTTCTGTCAAACTGGAAGTGGGGATGCCATTATTGTAAAGCAATGTGCTTTCCCCCAAACATCCAAGGCCCCTTAGCAATGACCCCTTGGAGATCTTCTTTTGTTCTGAACCTGAAGATCAAGAAGCCATTGTCCATAGCCATTACCTGTTCCAGCCCATGAGCAGTCCATGCTCTGCGTGCTATGGATTTCGCTGCATGAAATGGCATCTTGTATCCGGGGAAGAAGCCTACCATGTTGCGCATCCATTGTTCTGAGTTGTCCAGTAGCGTGTCCTCGGTGATGACTAGGCGAGTGCCTGTTGGTTGTCGTTCCAGCTGTTGGAGCTTGTATCTAGTGGTAGCGTCGGAGACCCTTACTCTGTCTGCCCAGGATTGAGCTGGTACTAGCCTGTTTTCCGTCCTGCCACCATCTTGGGGTGCTTGTGTTTTGGTATCCTGTTCCTGTCTTTGTTTGCGTGTGGCCATGGTATTACCGTATTCGTGATAATACTAAGCCGTCAGTGAGTCTTGTGGGCTATAGTAGTTGTCTGTGATAGGTTGCTGATGGTGTGTGGCTGGTTGATGGGTGGCTGAGTTGTCCGTTGGGTTCTTTGGTGAGAGTTGTTTGTATGTGCAGTGGAGGGGTTTGTTTCAGGTGAGGGGATGATCGGAGATGCTTTAGTGAAAGTTTGAATGTGGGATGATCGGAGATGCTTTAGTGAAAGTTTGAATGTGGGATGATCGGAGTTGCTTTAGTGAAAGTTTGAATGTGGGTTTTGTTGTCGGCGGCTCTATCCTAAGCTAGAGAGCATTCTCTCTCTACAGTCTCTCTCTACATTTCAAAAAATCGCTTTTTTTAGATATGATATTGATGCTTTTATCACACTACGTTGCGGGCAGAGTAAAAAGTTTGTATAATTGTTAAAAGAATAAAAATTATCAAAATATCCCGAGAGAAAAAAAACCTAAAAAACATTAACAAAAGAGTAAGAGAAAAACATTAAATTATTATTATTATTATTATTATTATTATGAAAAAAAATAAAAGACTAAAAAAATCATAAAAACTTTAACAAAAGATCAAACAAAAAAATAAAATAAAAATTATCAGGTAAAAAAAGTCATATGACGTAAAAATAAAAATAAAAAATGAATAAAAAACTAAAAGAAATAACAAAAAAAAATACAAATATCAATTTCCAAATGATCATAGATATAAAATAAAATTTAAGAACTAATTTTTTTGAAAAAAAAATATACCACCCCAACAAATAAGAAAATAACAAAAATTAAAAATCAAAGCTAAGCACAGTTATATATATATGGACAAAAGTAAGGATTATTCTTGAAATAAAAAGAAATAAAGGGATTAAAATAAAAAATTAAAAGTAATAAGACTGAAATGAACATTAAATATAAAGGGATTAAAATCCAAAATTAAAAGTATAAGGGTCGAAATGAAAATCAAATATATTATCAATTTTAATGAAAGGACAAAACTGAAGAAATTAAAACTACTATACCTAATAAATTCATCTTTTTCAATCCAATCCGGAAATTAAAAGGAGGACCGAATTGAAAAATGGACTTTGAATCAATTCCAATCGGAGGACCCAATCCAACTAAATCAAAACTTATATATCAGAAATCAAGACCAGAAACGAAATTAAAAATTAAGGGACTGAAGTGAAAAGGGTGCAAATAAGGGGGACTTTCCTGCACTTGTACGTACAGGAGAGAGAGAAATGTGGCCAGCCGCTTTAACCGGCCGCCGCCGCTTCCACGGACGGTTTGGGGTGAAACACGCTGCGTGTGGAGGAAGCCCAGGAGGAGGCGCACCGTTATAAACTCTGAAACCTCGTCTCCGCCCACCGTAAGAGGCCGCGCGCGCCACCTAAACAGGGCGTGGGGCGGGACATCGGCTGGCGCGTGCCCAGCACGCACTGACAGCAACGGGAAGAAATAATAAAAAATGAGGTCAATTACCGTCCTGCCCCTGTCCCGAAAGGCAACGTTTTTGTCTTATTAAGGGCTAAAACCGTATTTAGCCAATTTTGAAAAATAATATAATAAGCAACAGACCGGCGGGCCGGACCGGACCGGTCCGGTCAGACGCGCGCAATGACGACGGAGCCCCTCGGTCTGGCGGCGTTTTTTGTCGTTTTCGGGGGGCTTTTTCGTTAATTCACTGTTCAAAAATGAAAAAAAAAAAACACTATTGAAATCCACAGTGTTTTTACTCACAGTCCACAGTGTTTTCATGATCTCTTTTAGTTATATTTATAATAATATCTGCACTAGCATGCACGTCGTATATCATTTTCCTGTCTATTTTACAAGAGAATATTGATTGGATGATGATGATGCTTTGTTTCTGTGACAGCTTCATCATGCAGACAAATTTGATGGGGTTCCATATGGGCTGTTTTTGGGACCTAATGTGAGCTCTCGTGTCCTCTACTTGGTTTAATTCCTTCTTTTTTTTGATAAATTAATTAACAAGACAAGGAATGAATCGTTACTGGAGAAATTAAGCTGCATCTTGGTGCAGGAACTAGAAGAGGTGGGAGGCTTAGACGAGATGGATAAGGAGGTTCAAAGAAGGATTAAAAGCATCTAGATAGAAATAGTTTTCTTTATTTATCTGCCCATTTACTTTGAAGGAGGCAAAGACCAAAGTCAGAAACTAGAGAATATTATAGTTAAAATCTTAAAACCATTTCCCATAAAATAAAATTAAAAAAAAAAAAAAACAATCGTTGCCTGTGGGGTTGGATTTCACACCACATAGACCAATGACCCTGGAGAAAATATCCATTTAGATAGTCTGCAAAGAGCAAGATTATTGGCCTCCAGGATCAAATCTCTGTGACAACTATCAAGGCATTTTACCATTAGACAAATACTTAAAAAAAAATGCAACCAACTGGAATGCTATACAGAACACTAACTCTGATCTAATTACAGCATATTACAAAGGATGGAAGATCAAAATTGTACATGAACCTTCCTCTATTTATACCATGGTTTCATGTTTGACTCACAATCGATCCTTTATAAATTATATTTCCTGGCTTAACTATTGTTGCTCAAGTTTCTCGATCAAGGCTTTCTTTTCATCATCTGGAAGAGAGTTGAACATGAATACAGATTTATCCCCAATGTCATCCTTGAAATTAAATAACAAATCGTCAGAAAAATCCACGGATATCCGCTGTGTTCCAATCATTTCAATTAACCGCGGACATTAACATGAATTATTGACCAATAACATACCTTGATGGGCTGAGTGAATTTCCTTCCGGCAAATATCACAAAGAGGGTCATCCATGAAGCTAAAAGAGTAAGTTTGACTCCATCATCCATTAAACCAGTCTGCATTATAGCAGATGACAGCCATCAAAATCTAGATAAAAATAGAATACCAAAACCCAGGAATAGAAGTGTGCTACACAAGCACGCAACAAATACAGAAGCATGCAAGAGGTTTTCACAACAGCCTCTACCATCAATTGCATGGACACCTCAGAACATGCTTCCTCAAGGTTCAATATTCAGATAATCATGAAGGCAAGCAAACAACCTCTGCCCCAACCCAAGCCCCAGCAAAATCTAGCCCAAAAATTGACTTAAAAAAAGGAAGAAAAACTAGAATAAACTTTCCTATCAAGCAATTTCTAATATCTTGCAAGGGTCGAAAAGAGGAAAAACGAGTAATCAGAAGAGCAATCTCCAGCATCTCAAGCAATTTCTAACATCTTGCAAGTGTTGCTAAGAGGAAAAACAAGGAGTAATAAGAAAATTGCAGACAAGATGACTACAAGAATAACCTCGACTTATACTAAAAAAAAAAACACCACTCTACAGCATGTGAATATATTTCCATTTGACCATAGTAAGGGAAATATAATGATCGCAAGCTGAATGTTTCCAAACGCATACCAGGTGTCCAAGAAGAACTGCGGGTATAATGAATGTAAGAATACCAGCTTCCAGCTTTCCATAGCAGAGGCCTGTAATACAAAATCATGAAACTTAGTATACCTAGCATTTGGAACTAGGTACGTAAGATGGATCATGAGCTATGAAAATAAACACACAATAATCACAAACTACAGACTCATACTAAGAGGCAAAAGGCAGCTTTAAATCCTGATATACTCAGAACAAAAGGATGAAAATATCACATCTAAGGCAATTTCATATCACATTGAGGGGCTGAACACATTGTATTCTTTTTGCACTCCTCTCTTTGTTCTTGTCCCAGCCCCCTGATCTCATAAGAACTTTGACAAAAATAATTGGATATGGAAAAATTAAAATGTCCATTTCCATTCAATGGTTTGACACGGGTGAAATAACAATTTTCTACTGACTTGTTTTCCCTGTATCGTTATTAAGGAATATTTGAATAGAATACAATTTATTATGCGAAATGGGGGCATTGTGGTTAAGTACATTCCTTCGCAAGGATTTATCCCCGTTATTTTCCAGCTAACCATATCTTAAAATCTCCATGAGGTTCAAATTTGAATTCACTCATGAATCTTCAAAATCCGGTTGATGAGTAAGTTTGGATCTATCCTGAACTTAAAATTTTAAATTCATCATGTGAGTCCCATTTGACCATGGTATTTACGAAATTGAAAGGTGAATACCCTGAAATAATTTAGCATTCAATTGATAAGTGATCACCCAAACTAGCAGAGTATGCACAGAATAATAACAACCATATTACCTTCTTTAAAGACAAGTCCAGTAAGTGCTGCAAAGAGCGGACCAACAAACCAGACAGCTATTGGGTTATCAACAACATATTGTATCAAGTTTTCACCAGCTGGCTGAGCAAGGTTCGTGCATGTCGCAAAAGATCCAATAACACCCAGTGCCCAAAAAGCTTGAAGAGTGCGCTTAATTTCAGTTACATAGATATGAATAAGAAACAAAGATAGACCGAGACCCCCGGCTCCAAGAGTGTATAATAAATCAAGATTTTGTTTGATTGTTTCACTCAACTGAGAGTCGCTAGGTAAAAAAGCATATGATGCAGCGAAAACGAATGATGAAGCAGCAGTAACTAATCCAGATCTGTATAAAATCACCTGTTACAACAAGTGCATTACCGTCAATAAAGAGCTAACTATGAAAAGTATTATTTAAATTTAGTTGGTTATGTCTAGAGGCAATAATTCAAACCACAAAGCTGTTACCACTGCATTCAAGATTGACAAATTAGCATGAAACAGCTTGTTTTTCTCGCAATTTATAAAGTTCCATAATTTTGATGTAACAGCATCTTGATTCAACAAAAACAAGACTATAAAATAACAATGAACGTCAGCAAATGATTAATTAAACATAGCCACAGCATTGGTTCTTAAGGAAACTCAAGGCAATTAAAAAATGGTCAAATGCAGTGTGCTCTTCTTGAACAGAGAAAAAATCTTACATGGAACACACCCTAACTCCAAAACCACACCAAAATGTGTGAAAATTATAGGTTTTGTTGAAATCTTATGCCCCATCTAAAATTGCCTATGAGGAAATGAACCTTGCTATTCCATTCCGTCTTCCCAGGCCACTTGGCCCAGACTGAATAGCCGAGATCACTAAATTGTATCCTCCCTTCCACCTTAAAGCAGCCCTCATTAGACTCGTTCCATAGTGGGAATCGGTAAAGATCATAAATGCGCACCTCTACGAACCAGGTTTCATTTTGTCATTTATCTGATGCAGGAGTAGTCCTTTACTATTCCATTAAACCATTAAATTTTCAATTTTAGGAAAGAACACAACTTTCAAATCAAATAAAAAACTACCTCTCGGACGTCCGATGATTCAACAGTCCAGGGACCGTAAACACCGTTATATACCGGCTGAGAGCTGTCCCCAACAGCCCCACACTTGATCCGCCCATTTTTGGACCTAAACCATGATGCTTTATTTGAGAATTTCACAGGAGGAGCATGGGTAAATTTTGTAGGGGGAGTGATTAAGCAAGCGGAAAGCACGCGAGACGCCATGACTAGAAACTGACCAACAAGAAGATGGGTGGTGGTGAAGAGAGGAGAAAGGGAGAGAGCGCTTGAGATGGTTAGGGAGCTGCTGTTGTGGTTTTCTATAGAGAGAAGGATGTCAGCTGGTGGTTTGAACTTTGAAAGATAGTGGGACTTGAAAGAGCGTGGTTAGAGACGGCTGAGAGAGAGAAAATCTGGTGGCCGGGAGAAGAGAAGAGATCTGATGGGTGGGGTGGGTATTTCTATTTTCTTGATAAGAGACAAGACAACGAGAGGGTAATGGAAATGAAACGTGTGGGCTACAACGGTCTCATTTTCTTTCATTTCTAACGAAGCCACATTCTTATTTGGTCCATTCTTCGCATACTTGTTTGGGTTTTACATTATGAAGAGTTGGGTTCAATAAGAAACATTATTGGAAGGCTAATTGAACACTCATTAGTTAATTCTCACATCATTTTGATCATGGCCAATGATGTATTTATTAAACAAACATGGAACAAGTTCGATTTTATCGTCAAAATCGTTGCTCCCCCATGCAGTAGACTAGTTAAAAATGTGAATCATTTGCATAGGTGATTCAGAGTATAATATAGTCTCTAAACTTTGTTACGTTGCTTGAATGGAGGGGTTGGAATATTGTTTTCTCATAATAAAATTAATTGATGATAAATTTCTCTTACACAATATTAACGAGGGATAGATATTCCTTACATAATATTTATGTTGATAAAAAAAATAATAGGTCTTAAGAGATTTTTATACACTTAGAGATGTAGGAAAATGATCATTCTTAAATTTTAAGATTTTATGCTAAAAGACATGAAAATAAGAACAAATCCTTATTACCTTACATGGGACCTAAAAAATATCAACTTCGTATATATCTGGACCTAGAATGATTCCAAATTTACGAGTGATAGGTATGACATCTAATCGGATCCATATATATTTGGGCTCAACTATATGTTGAGCCTAAGAATGTTAGATCTGACATCTCGCTAGACTCATATATACTTGGGCTTTGCATGTAGTCTGATTCAAAGGTGTTAGGTCTGGCATCTCACCAAACACATGACACATAACACATAACAAAACCCAAAGGTATTAGGTCTAATATCTCACTAGACTCATATACAATTGAGTTTAACATGTAAACTAAATATAAAGGTGTTAGGTCTAACATCATGCTAGACTCACATGCACTTAGGCTTAGCTCGTAACCAAAATTAAATGTATTGGGCAAGGTTGTCAAAATCACGATTTTGACACGAATCGGAAAGCCATTCAGAAACTCGGATCGTAAAATCGTACCTGAATTTTTCCGTACAAAAATCGTAAAATCATAACTAAAATCGTGGAGGTAGAAAAATCATAAAATCGTAAGTAAAATATTTTTGAATATAATATAACATAATCATGGCCATAAAACTTCATTAGTTATGATTTAAAAACATCAAAAAAAATTAAATAGTGTATATATGACTTTTTTGTCAATGTGTTCTCCAATGATAAAAACTATTTTGGAGAACAATTTTTTTATTTTATTTTAAATAAAGTTCAATTATTTTATATATAGTTTAATTATACAATTAATTATATAATTAATAGGAGTAAGTTATATAATTAAATAATTACTTTTGAAAAACCCTTCAACAATAAAATTATTATTTTTAATTATATTTAAATTAAAAAAATGAATTTAAATATAATTGAAAGACCCACAATATTTGAGATTTGAAATTTAAACTATTTATTTTATGTTTTTCAAGTAATTGTATATTTTTTTATGATTGTTGTATTTGAAATTAATTAATGTTATTTATTATCTTAAATTAATAGAATTTTTTTAAAATTATTTTTTATGCTAACTATTTTTTATGCTAATTATTATTATTATTATTATTATTATTATTATTATTATTATTATTATAAACCTCCATATTATTATTATTATTATTATTATTAATATAATAACCCCTCCCCCCATATATTATTATTAATAATAATAATAATAATAATAATTTATAACAAACCCCCCGTAGAAAGTAGAAACCACCACCTTTTTTTTATTTTTATTATTATAAGTATAAAAGGGCCAACTAACCCTAATTCTCTTCTCTCACAGTCTCACGCCGCCGCCCACCCTCTTCTTCTTTACTCTCTTCCTCCTCATCCTCTTCTTCTTTACTCTCTTCCTTCTCAGTCCTCATCCTCTTCAATGACTATGAAAAAGAAAGATTGAAACTTGAAAGTTGAAGAGCAAAGTGAAGGTCGTGCAAAGTGAAGGCCGAACACGGAAGAGAAGAGAGGATTTTGATTTGAGGATTGAGCTGTAAATGAAATATGTAAATGAAAGAAACGAAAAATTGAAAACGAAAGCAAAGCCCTGGCCGAATGTCTTGAACTCGTAAAATCGGACCGATTCGGTCCGATTTTATGAGTCAACCCGATTTTGACAGAGTTTGACCGGTTTCGATTTTTCTTTCCGGTCCAACCAGGTTTGCTGATCCAACTCGCAAACTCGTACGAGTTTGCGAGTTGACTCGCGAGTTTGATTACCTTGGTGTTGGGTATGGCATCTCGCAAGACTCATATGCACTTTGGCGTTCTACATAGCCAAACCTAAGGGGTTTTGGTCTAACATATCATCAGATACATATGTACTTGGGCCCAACACATAATGGGATCCAATGGATTTTTAGGTTTTAATATCTCACTAGGACCACGTATACTTGGTCCTAACACATAATTGATCTCAATGGTGTTAGGTTTGGTATGTCACTAGACTCACATGTAATTAAGCTCAATGTATAATTAAACTTGGGGTGTTAGGTTTAATATCTAGCCAAACTTATATGCACTTAGGTTTAACGTGTAACTAAATTTAAAAATGTTAGGTCTGATATATATATATATATATATATATATATATATATATATATATATATATATATATTCAGATTCGCATGCACTTGGGTTCAACACATAGCGAAACCCAAAGGTATAGGGTATGACATCTTGCTAAACTCATATATACTTGAGTTCAATACATAGTTGAACTTAAAGGGATTGAGTCTAGCATCTTATTAGGCTCAAATGCACTCAGGTCCAACCCATAATTAAACTTAGAGGAGTTGGGTTTGGCATCTTATTATGCCCACATGTACTTGGATTAAACGTATAACTGAATCTAAGAATGTTGATTCTGACATTTTATCTACCTGCTTGTATCCAGGCTTAATATATAACTGAAATAAAAAATATTGGGTTTGACAGCTCATCAAATTTATATATATTGAATCTCTTCACATAGTTAAACTTAAAGATATTCTTAAAAATAAGCTAAACTCATGTCAAGTCGAGTTATGTTGGGTGATTACATGCGGCCATTTTAATCTTGGGTTTTAAACACTCTCTCTGATCCATTACATGTAATTAAAGATTTTTATTATTGATAATCACATGCGCATAAAACCACGTACTGTGGTCACTTCAACTCCAAAGAAACGAGGGAGGAAGCAATGCTTCTGTCCAAGAAAGGCTAGTTCCAAATTGAAAAGACAGATCCTATTGTTCCCTCAGCAGACCTCCCCCGTTACAACCTGTTCGTGGACTCTTGATTGCTCTTTCGTTGATCGAGATGTGGTCAAGCCATGATGATGACTGACTGTTCGTGTTCATGCACACAAGGCTGTAGTGACTGCATCCTATCCAAAATTCTTCTTCAGAAAATGGAGAATTGTGTTTAGTGCAAAAGCAAATAATCTTGCAATGAGATTCCAGGCTCTGATGTAGCCTGCCAGAAGTGGGTTGACAAAAGGTGCCAAAAGTCTGCTGTAGATTTTTAAACAGAAACGCGTGATGACATGAGGACTCTTCAGTAACCCTGCAGGAAAAAAAGCATAAATGTCATCTTGCTATGAGTTCGATGCCCGTGGCCGTATTGCAAATGAAAGCTAACTTACACTCTGCAGCTTTTGGGAAATCGTCAAATATTGCAGTCACGTTCCTTAACAGGGTCTGTATTTGTCGGTTGAACAAAGATCACGTCCAGAAGAAAGCAAAGTTGTTAAAATCAGGTAATAGAATTCATTAGAAAGACTTTTCTTTGACCACCAAGATTTAAGGAGTGCTAGAATCTTGTTAATTTGATCAATTACCAGAACTATGCCTCCTGGTTTGATGGGTGATTCTGTCACAACCAGAGCTTTCCTGTAGCAAAGCGTATTAGTGAGAAAATCGTTTTCTTATGAAATTTGGAGGTCAGAAATGTTTGCTGAGTTGGTTATACTTAATAACAAGTCTGTCCTCCTTCTGAGAACATTCGTAGAAGCTGCTTCCTTTGGTGAAGGGTATCTGTATCGTTTTCCATTCTGCACAGAGAATTCTCATGAATTTGTTAGACTGCTGCGAAACAAATACATCTTAATGCCAGACAATGGATGATGATTATACCCAAGTGCCAGTTCACTCCTGCTGTAAATCCATCATCTTCACATACATGTTCAAGGATGATCTTCACATTCTGGCCCATGCCTGCTGTAAGCTGTTCAAAGAAATGCATAACCTCCTGCAGCGATGCATAACAGGCTCTCTTAATAGGAAGAGTCGAGCAATATGTTTGTCAGATATAAAACAAGTCTGACGAAGAATAAGAAGGTACCTTTTTCCCTTGCATTGGTTGAAGGAAGGAGCAGTCCTCAAAGATACAGTCATCCGAAATATAGCCATCTAGTTCCTTCAAATTCTTCTCATTGATGCATGTATAGAATTTCTTGATCATATCTGATGGAGAAGGACTCAGTTTCAGGTCGAAATCATCTGCCCCTGACACAACCAAATTCACCCATCTTTTGCTGAATGATTTGTTACTTGCCGGTTTTCTTAAACATGTCATCTTCATCTTGTTCTGCATTGATTGAGACGACCCTTTGAAGGGTGAGAAGCCAAAAGTGAGTCCAGCCACTCCTTTGGGGCAGATGGCCTGCTGCGGGGGTTGGCCATAGAAATTGACCGTAGCTGCCATTGGTGACTCGCATAAGAAAATGGTGATATTGAAATGTACATATGGGAAGGGCTATAAGGATGAACCAAGTATTAGAGAATCGAGCAAAGAATAAAGTAGCATGCTCTTTGCCTTGACAGGAAATCAAAGAATGTTCTCCACGTACTAGCCGTGACAGAACAAGTTTGAGCCGACGAAGCTCTTAACCTGTAAAGTTTGTGAAGAATCTCCGGGACTAATTTCACCTTCGTCACTTTATGAATGCTTAATTTGGAATTTTAGAAGAAAAATTCCCGACAGTGCAAATATATTTATGGAGATATTAGATGTACACAAGAAGCTGAAAACTCTGAAATTTTCACTTTCATATTTCACCATGATTACACTCTAGACGTGTTCATAACACAATCAACGAACAAATAAGATGTCTAGACGTAGAGGCATCAAATGGAATAGCTAACAGCATGAACTACCCTTGCGAGTCTGAAGGTTCTGAATTGTAATCTGATTAGAAAGGAAGCGAAGTGGTTTACGAGAAGGGAATTGACTTGTTGTTTTGTTGTTGTTTTTTTAAATCAAGTCCCTGGGTTTACCTCGAAAAATAAGATGTTCCAAAGTTCCTTGTGCAAGGCCAACAAAGGATTGCTCGATGGCTAAGGTCAGATAGCATGTCTGGTTCAAACATTTTCATGGTCATAGTTGGTGGTTGGCACTAAAAAACTACATTTTGATTCCTATACCCTGTGGAGTCTCGTTTGTTCACGCCATGACACCTCGAAAAAGCTTTAAATTTTGCTCTAGTTACGTATGTGGTCCCTTCTAGAATTTCCTATGCAATAAACATTTTCGTTAAGCGGATTATATGATTTGGAAAATAGATGGCAAATTAGAAATAAACATTGGGTGTTATACCAACCACAGAGTAGAAACAAAAACATGCTTTGCAGCGAGAATCGGAGGTTAGGAGGCATGCCAGCGAAATTGTTGTCTTGCACGAGGGTGTAGGTTGAGATTCTGAAGATCAGTAGGCAATTAATAATTGACTAAACAATCAATGGTCTGGTGTTTCTGGGTGACAATTATGCTCGCGTTTTTCTTCTCTCCCCTGTTATCTTCCCGTGCTCCCTGTTTTTTTATGTAAAAAAATGGGAACCGTGTCAGCGTTTTCCTGATGGGCGACTTGTTGGCAGACAGATTTAGAGCATGGCCAACAGAAAAGGACGAATTTTCTAAGGTTGCCTGCCCATGCAACCCAGACAAACAGAAGATTGCCCAGTAGCTTCATTACATGACAATGAAAACGGCTGCTATATGATCCAAAGATTAAAGAATCCTAGTTGATATGATTTTGTCCACACTGACAAACTGCACATGGTAGAGAGAGATACCCTTGTTTCTACAGATGAACATAAGGTTAAAATAATCCAAAATGGGAAACAGGGTTCACATACCAAAATAGGTCTCTCTCTTTTCTTTTCTTTTCTTTTCTATTTGTTTTTGTTTTTGGCTAAAATAAGTTTTCCTGTGTCAATTTCTTCACCAACTGAAGGCTCAAAATCAACAGGGGACTGTCATAGACTGGCAGAGTGGAAGAATTGCCAGCGACAGTCATCGAACATGATAGTCATAATTGTGGTACTCTCTCTTGTGCATGAATGCGTAATTCAGCATCAATTACACATAAATTTGCAATAGAAGATGGTGGACAGACCTGCATCGGTGATACAAGTTTGGAAATTTCAAAGGTTGTTTCCCTGAAAACATGGACAGGAATATTAAAGCAATACAGGAATATTTGTTTAACTAGGTTTTGCTTCCCTAGTTAAACAAATAAATATATCTGACAAAAAAAACTTAGAAAACAACCCAACAACATGTATGTTATGTTGTCCCCATCCACCAAAAAGTCTAGAAGCCTGCCAGAGATCCAGCAAAAAGCTCCTAGATAGCTCTGGAAGCCGCACGTGTTCCTGGGCAGATATGCTCAGAGCTATCACCATGTGTATTAAACAATGGATCATTTGTTCAGTCAATCAGTCACCAAACTACTGTGAAAATCATTATCTCCCAAGTTGAGCTACAAGGAATCTTGCACAGCCTGACAAATTGGCTGGCATGCCTCCCAACCCCTCACCATTATCAACAGCCACTGTCTCACTCTTCTAATCAATAACATCCAGGACCTGGTATTGCAATGAGTTGTTGTTACACTATATAAACTTCTTAAGTCCAGACCGAAGCAACTCAATCAAATATTCACAATTATCAAGCCGAGCCTCTTCAAATAGAAAAACTCAGCACATACCTTGATATACACAATGAATAAGGTCTGTGATGTTACTGCCGCTGCACTTGGCAAGATTTCCAGGGGCACCAGGCCACTTCCAAAGAGAGGGCAGATAAAGTCAAGGATAGCAGCAAATGCTTTCCACTCTATTGTTTCCGTGCTATCCAAAGCCTCTTCACATCAACATCATTCCCAGAGAAAAAGCTACCCGAGGAAGGCATAAAAAGCTGGATGCTGTAAGTAATATTAGACATTGTATGATCGCCACAATTATCAAATCAAGCCCCTTCATCTTTTTTTGTTCTCTTCCATCCAAATTCCAGTTGAATTATTCATTTTTAGTGAGATATTATTTGGTTCCCAAAACAAAAGGCTAATAATATTCACAACAAAAAATTAGCATGCGAAAGAAAATAGGCATCCCACAAGATTGGCACAACAAGCAACGGAACTAACATCGAAACCACTTGATATGCTCCTTCCTAACAAATTATGTTGCCATAGTTATCATTAGCAGTATCCACCCATTAACAAGCAAAGCCATTTGCAAGCACCAACTTGATAATATCTAAACTTATAACTGTATCACATGATGTCATACAGAAAGCAAATTATTAAATCATCATCTTCACAGCATGAAAAATTTACCTGGAATTATTAGTTGCGTGGATTTTCTTTCCTGCTTAATCTGCTCAGCCTGTTGTGTAAGACAGTAACATGTTTCCAGAAAAGGCACTACCTACCAATACCAATAAAGCTTAGAAATAATAACCAAGAACTTCTAAATATATCACTAAGGCATTGTCAACATCTAAATCTAAACATGAAGGTGTGGCTCAATAGCCTCAATTCTCGTACAAAAATTTCATTTGTGAAGGATGCTTTTATTGAAAAAATTTATACTTTTGTTTACTTCCAGGCTCTATTGCCTTTGATTTCACGTTGGAAAAAATTATATAACAGAGCCTCCAGACTAGGGAAATGAGAGCATGAAGTTTTAAGACTTATGGTTTGACAGCATCAAACTTCAATCCAGAATGATACTATGAGAAATCAGATATAAAGAAAACATGCAATACATGGAAATGGGTTGGTAAAGCATAGTGAAAGCAAACGTCCTGGGGATTCACAAATTAATTGTAACAGAAAAGAATTTTGTTGTATTACCCAGTCCTGATCCATTTTCAAGAACAACTAAATACCATAATGTAGTCCAACAAGAAATATCCATTAGTCCCAAACGCATGTGTTCACAATGCTGACGACCATTACATGCTCAAACATGGACCATTATTGTTCAAGTTCTCAAGTCGATCTGAACAGAATCTTGTATAACAACCAAATGAGTTGCTGGCATGCCTCGTAACTTCCCATTGACTTTGACAAGCCTATCCACATTTCCTACCTAGACCAGATATCCCACCTAAAGACCCCCACATCCCACCCACCTCACCCACAGAAACATTGAACTAATTCCTGACTTCTTAGAACTTGCTATAGAATATGCATGGAAGAATTTCTGCTCTACGATAACAAATGATCATGTAATCATACATGTTTTGCTAGACACACACCAAGATTGCACTTCAACGGTATATCATGTTTGAGAAATATTGAAAATGTTGGGATATTCTCATTGATATGAAATATTGTAGAATCACAGACATTTTATATCTTCTATCTTATTGTCAGTTTTACTGCCACCGGGAGAAATTTTTATTTGGACAGATCAAAATTTATCATTGGTTACAGTCCAAAAAAGCCAATCTCTACCCTGCTATTTATGGCAACAGCATGATATGCCACGGCAGCTACCATCTCCAATGCATACACTCTAGGCTCTTAGAGAGTTTGTTTCCAAAGGGAATTCAGATGATAGATTTATATTAATTGATGATAAAAGAACTTTTCATCAACATAATCTACCCTTTTATTTGCATAGCATTTCCATTCTAACAGAATAATGAACATATTCTTCAAGGTGTCTGAATGATTTTTAATAACATAGAGCATATACAAAACAATATGATAGCAGGATAAACACTAAAATTAGAAGGATGATGCCAGGAACACTAAATCTCGAATTTTAAGGGACCACTAGAATATGATGGAAGGCAATTCTTTCAAACACTTGACTTGAGTAAATATTTTAAATTCTCGGACAGACTATCAGCAAGGTCCTTTCACAGAAATAACCTCGCTAACATTTGCTAACTCAGCTTATCTAGAAGATCAGAATCAATGAATTTTAAGGAAATAAATTGTTCATCAACATGAACACAATGGAGAGACATCAACTTGAATTAGTACGCAGGTAAATCAAAGCAGAAGAATCAAGAATTATATGAAAACGTTTCAAAGTGTCTGACTAGATAATCTTATCCTCTACATCAAATAGCAGGAATATCAGCATTACCATGGTAAACTAACCTCCATGATACCATCATACCAGGATGGAGGGATCTGAGCCAAATATCAATGTCCTGTCCTGATTTTCATTTTTTATGAACTGCATAATGCACCTTGCTCTAATTAATACTGAGGACATCATTAAATTTCCCATGCTGTAACTTTAACATACACCTCACAGCAACCGTAACCGCTCATTCATTGATCAGTATGACAACTTACTGGATGTGTTCTGGAAGGGTTGATACGAGGATAGGGAGGGTTTTCAGTGTTTTGAGTGCGTTTAATCATTAAATACTCATTTCAAATACAGACAAATTGAGCAAATATTCAGTAGATGCTATAATTGAGGGCTCCAGATTGGATATAAGTATTTAATAGTTCACTTAAGAAATGTAAAAAACAAGGGGTATTTGTTGCCTCTCATGGAAATCAAGAGAATTTTCTATGCCGCAAGGACCATTGTCAATAGAGAAGCACCATCCTGTTCCGGTTCCAGGGACACTATCACTTGTTTATACAGCCTTATTAACTCCTCGTATATTTCTTTACTTTGAGGATGTGAAGTATCATTAACAAAAAAGGTATGACTTTTTCTACCTACTTGAATCCAACTAGAACCAGGTTCCTTGCGGAGAGTTTTTTCTTTCATTTCTTTTCTTAATCTTCCAACAGCATTCCACATACCAGAAGAAGCATAAAGATTTGATAGAAGAATATAAGCAGATTCATTTTCAGGATGAATTTCAAGAAGTTTGCTTGCTGCAACTCTTCCCAGCTCAACATGTCCATGGATGTTGCAGGCAGATAGAAGAATTTGCCATATATGAACATCAGGTTGAATAGGCATATGATCTATGGTTTTCTTTGCATCTTCCAGGAGCCCAACTCGACCAAGCATATCAATCATGCAGGCATAATGTTCTAAGTGTGGGGTTATTCCATGAAATTCAAACATAGAGTCTAAGTAGTGACGTGCTTCTTTCACGAGCCCTCCATGGCAGCACGAAATAAGAACACCAAGATAAGTTATCTCATCAGGTTCTATTCCAAATTGAGACATCTTGTCAAAGAGATCAAAAACTTCTTGATAGCAACCATGATGGGCGTATCCCATCATCATGGCATTCCAAGCAGCCAAACTGTTCATAGATGAACTCCTGAATGCTTTTTCTGCTTGTCCTATGCTTCCGCACTTGCAATAAGTGTCGATGACAGAACTTTCAACAAAGCTATCCTGATCGAATCCATTTTTTAATACTAGGGAATGAACTGCTCTTCCCAGTTGTATATCTGTTATAGCACTACAAGCTTTAAGGATAATGCTGAAAGTTCTACTGTCCACTTTACTGTATGAGCTCCATGTGGTTTGATACAATGCCAAAGCATCAGTATAATATCCAGCATGGACAAAAGTAGTTATCATTGTATTCAGATGTACCAAGTTCACCTTATCAATCTCAGAAAACACCCTTTTGGATTCATCCATGCTGTTGCTTCTCCCATATGCTGTTATCAAGCAAGAAATCATAGAAACATCAAACATGAATCCACATTTAACAACAAGTGCATGGATTTGTATCACCTGCTCTGTATAGTTCGAATTGGACACTGCTTCAAGAATGCTAGCCATGGTATGTATAGTAGGCTGCAATGACAACTCACGCATCTGATAGAACACCTCTAGAGCCTGATTAACAAATCCATTCTCAGAACATGCAGAGATTAGTGAATTCCAAGAAACAGAATCTCGAATAATCATGTTATAAAAAACACTCCAAGCATCGCGAATTTGCCAGCACTTCCCATACATGGACACCAAAGCATTGCCGACAGAGACCACCTGGAAATACCCTTTCTTATGACAAAGTGCTTGAATCTGCTTCCCTGCATTCAAAAACTCCACTCCTCCAATCATTGACAAAACATTAATTAAAGTATACTCATTCACATCCAATCCTAAGGAAAGTAAAATTCTAAACAACTCCATAGCTTCATGACCATCAGAAGCAGTTCCTATCCTCTCAGTCCAAGAAACAACATCCGGTTTAGCAATTTCATCAAACACCTTGATAGCACTAACCTCTCTTCCACACCTAGCGTACATACTCATAACAGCATTGCTAAAATGCATTGAAGAACCACGTAAAAATCCCATCTTTACACCAAAACCATGAATTTGCTCCCCCTCTCTTACATCAAACAAGGCCCCGACCACGCCAGTTAAGCTAAATGCATTTAACTCTAAACCTAACCCCCTCATTTCAACAAAAACCTGTTTTCCCTTCTCAAACTCCTCATTCCACACATAACCCTTAACCATAACAGAAAAAACCACATTATCCAAATCCAAACACTCCTTAAAACACCTCTCAGCTGAACCCAAATCTCCATTCTTTGCATAATTGTCAATCAACCCACTAATCACAAAGCTTCTAGACCCGAACCCAAGTTTTAAACAAACCCCTTGAGAAACCCAATTCTCTCTCAAACTCAAACACCCTTTAATTAAAGAACTCAAAGTAAACACATCAGGCACCAGACCCGCATGCCTTAACTCATTGAAAAGCCCCAGGACAGTCCTAGAATCATTAGCCCTTGCAAACCCAGAAATGATAGCATTGTAAGTGATGATATCGGGGTTTTGTGTGTCTAAGAAGAAAGAAAGAGAGCGAGAGAGATTGTTGTTGTTGTTGTTGTCGTCAAGTTTGGAGAAGTGAGAAATGAGAGTTGTGGATAAGCAAGGTTCAAGAAAGTGACCTGTTTTTATGAAGAGGGAGTAGGTTTGGTCGGTGAGGAGAGGAGATGACAAAGTGAGTGAGGATTTGATAGCTTGAGGGTAATCTTTTTGGGAGATTAGGGTTTTGAATTGAGAGGAGGGGGCTTGTGCTAGGGCTCTTAGCTTCTTCATGCATGCATGGTGGTGATGATTAAAGAGGTTTTGGTTTAATGTGAGAGGTTTTTCAAGGGTTTAAGCAACTAAAAAGTGGTTATAATGACGTGCTAAAGGCGGGAAATGAAAAGGAAGGTTGAGTGGAGAAATGAGCCGGATCCGTCCACTTCATGTAAAACCTGTTGATGGTTTCAACTAATTCTATTTCATGAAAAACGTTTTTAATGCTAATTTCAAACTGTAATTGTACTTACTAGTCGTGTTATCCCTCTGCTTGCATTAAAAAATAATATAACATGAAAAAATAATATTTAAATTACCATAAACATTTCAGTAATGTGTTAAACGTCATTTACTAATTTAAACTTGAAAACTCTCAATTTAATTTTTTATTTTACTTGAATTTTAAATTAAATTATATGGGGTTGAAGCAACATGAATTTATTGAAGGGATTTATTCAAATAAAAAAATCAAATGAAGATAAAAAAAAAAAAAAAAAGTCACATTAACCTTAGTTAACACATCAAACCGATGATATGGGTCATTAACTTTATTGAGTTAAGTTAATTTTTCTAATATATAATAAAAAATAATTTATAATTAGCTCATTATTAAAAAAATAAAATTTAATAAAAAATCAATATTAAAAGATGGATTTGCAAAAAATAGAGATAAAAAAAGAGTAAAAAAAATAAACCCAAATTGCTTATAGTTCACTGTTAATTTATTGTTATTATTATTTTATTTTATTCAATTTTAAAAGTAAGAATCAGGATCAAAAGTAATAGATAAGGATAATTCTACAGCAAAGAAGAGGAGAAAACCCATATAAAACATCCGCTTTGAGCTATAAAGTTTGATGGCATGAATGAATGAGAAAACCAATGGCATGGAATATGAGTGTAGGTTGGTAGACCTAGTTTTCAACAGTTAAATAAAGTTTTGACCAAGGACTAAATAGTATAGAAAAGTAAATGTATTTATAAATTAAAACATATTTTAAAAGGTATTTATTCTGTGGCGGAAAGATTGTTCCAATCCACCGCACATATATATAGATACGCATCTTCTATCAAATCGTAGGAGTGAACCGTGAAATGACCTCCGATCCACGCAACGCCTAAAAAGTTGCTCGTTTTTCTTCCGGCAGTTTTACTTGTGTGTCTACAGTTTACATGGTGTTCGATTTAGTTTTTTGTTTCTGCCTTTTGTGTTTTTTAAATATATTTAGCTTTAAAGATATATTAAATTAATTTTTATTTTATATTATAATGTTAATATGCTATATAAAAACAAATAAAAAAACAATATTCCCCCTCCCAAACCCCACACACAGTCTCTCTCACTCGACTGCCCCTCCAGAAGCTCACCGACACAGCACGCCACTCGATTTAATTTTTTCAGGAGTTCTATAAAAAAAACGAACCACTCAATTTAGTTGAAGTTATCGAGATAATGAGGTAGCAGAAGAGTCAACAAGATCTAGAGAGTTTAGGCCCTGTGAGCCCGGTCCCTGCTTCTTTCCATCGCTCTCCACGTGGCAAGCTTTCTTCTCTTTCGTGGGTTCCAGCTTACCAACCAGCTTCCCCCGATCAAATGAGTGGCACGTCTCACAGCTGTGAAAACATTTTATTGATTTTAGGATCTGGTTGCTTTTTCTTCTTTTTTTAAGTCTAGAGACTCTAGACTAGTTTATTTTTCTTACTCCGCCAGTGGATCGAAATAGATTTTTTAAAATATTGAATATTTAAATAATTTATGGGTTGTGCTGTTAAACTTGGTTTAGGGTCAATATTAAAACCCCATGACCTATTTGTTTGAATTTAGCTTTAGGTTAAATCGGCTAGAGATAGCCCGGATTTAATTAATTAATTTTATGAATTTAAATATGATTTTGGTGAGTGATAAAAACATGGCCTGAATTTTAAAAAAGTTTTAAAATGATAATTTTTAAATTAAATGATTATTGAGTTGAGACAATGACAATTTAGGTTAATCTTAGTCTCTCAACAACCCGTATCATAAACTTCATTGAATTTAATAATTTTTCTATAAACCATTTTTTAATTGTATGGTAAAAATATATACTTATCAAATTAAATACCAACCTAAAAATAAAAAAATTATTTGAGACACTTGTAATTTCAGGAAAATAAACAAGGATAAATCATAAAACTTATTTCCAAGCAAATATGATATTAAATGATAACATTGAGAGAGAGAATATAGAACGAGTAAAATATATTTGGCTTATGGATGAACTCGTTGGACCTATGAGCAGGTCAAGCATGGCCATCGGCCGTGTCCTTGAAAAAAGGTATTATGTCATTTTCCTCTGAATATGATGTGTGATAGTGGATGGTAGATGAGTTATTGTCGATGATCGTTTCTTTTTTTCTTCTTTCTTTTATTTCATCACTAGAGAAAGTGCATTTCTGCTTTCTTTTCTTTATCTTTTTTAATTTCAATTATTGTGTTTTTTATCACTTATTATCTTTTTCTTTTTTGGATTCAAAGAAACCTCACCCTCTTCTAGGTACTCTTTACATGCCCGGGTTAAGCGAGTAAAATCTTAGTTATTCCAGTCTCTTACAAGGTGTGCATGCCCTTACTCTAACCCGAGACCTGCAATGCAGATCTCAAGTCCTTTCTCATCACGCCTCGCCCCTTGGGAACTTATTATTTCCATATTTGTTAGTTCTGTAAAAGTTTTTTATGCTTTAGATTTGGTCCTTAAATCTCAAATTGCTATATGTTATTTTTTTAAAATCAATCCTTGATCTTTTAGTGTTTTATTTTTTTAGCTTTTTTATTAAAATTTTATTAGTTTCCAATTTTATCCTTCAAGCAAATTTTATGTTGTTTTATTTTTTTTTCCTTTGTTAACGTACTTTTCTTTTCAATTTAGCCCTCAAATTTAAATTTTCTCGATGCCCTTCAATTTATTTTTACCTTGATTTTCACCCTAATTTTTTTAATTATAGTTTTTTATATGATTGATTTTTTCTTGGTTTTATCTTTCAATGTCAAGGATAAATCATAAAACTTATTTCCAAGCAAATATGATATTAAATGATAACATTGAGAGAGAAAATATAGAATGAGTAAAATATATTTGGCTTATGGATGAACTCGTTGAACCTATGAGCAGGTCAACCATGGCCTTCAGTTGTGTCCTTGAAAAAGGTATTATGTCATTTTCCTCTGAATATGATGTGTGATAGTGGATGGTAGATGAGTTACTATCGATGATCGTTTCTTTTTTCTTCTTTCTTTTATCTCATCACTGGAGAAAGTGCATTTCTGCTTTCTTTTCTTTATCTTTTTAAATTTCAATTATTGTGTTTTTTATCACTTATTATCTTTTTCTTTTTTGGATTCAAAGAAACCTCACCCTCTTCTAGGTACTCTTTACATGCCCGAGTTAAGCGAGTAAAATCTTAGTTATTCCAGTCTCTTACAAGGTGTGCATGCCCTTACTCTAACCCGAGACTTGCAATGCAGATCTCAAATCCTTTCTCATCACGCCTCGCCCCTTGGGAACTTATTATTTCCATATTTGTTAGTTCTGTAAAAGTTTTTTATGCTTTAGATTTGGTCCTTAAATCTCAAATTGCTATATGTTATTTTTTTAAAATCAATCCTTGATCTTTTAGTGTTTTATTTTTTTAGCTTTTTTATTAAAATTTTATTAGTTTCCAATTTTATCCTTCAAGCAAATTTTATGTTGTTTTATTTTTTTTCCTTTGTTAACGTACTTTTCTTTTCAATTTAGCCCTCAAATTTAAATTTTCTCGATGCCCTTCAATTTATTTTTACCTTGATTTTCACCCTAATTTTTTTAATTATAGTTTTTTTACATGGTTGATTTTTTCTTGGTTTTATCTCTCAATGTTTGATTTATTTGAGATTAGATTTCATGATTTTTTTTTATGTGTAGTGCTTTCAAATATAATGACACAAGTCATGAGTATTAATAATCAATACCGTTAGGGATTTTATTTTTCTTTTATTTTCTTTTATGATTTTATCATTATATAATATTTTTTTTACAAGAAAATAGTTCATGGTCATCTTCAATTTATCAGTTTATCCCGATATCATAACCTAAATCACGGGTTTCACAAGTTTTTTTTTTATATACATTTTTTTTAAAAAAAAACTGTTTTGTTTTGTGTTTAGTCTTCAAATAAATTTTTCAATTTTATACATATAAGCTTTATTTTATAAAAAAATATAGTTATTTTTAAATTATATTTCTAATATGTTGGACCTTGCATAATATTTTTTTTAATTCACTTAGTTTCATATGTGTTTTTATTTCTATCTACAAAATTAGTTGATAAAAACAAGTAAATATCTTTTTTTTTTTAGTTATTGTTAATGATATTTGTTTCTATTTACATAGAGGACCTCTTCCACATGGTGATGTGCGTGTTGTCTCATGGTGGCCGGGGACTTATCGGTAATCGGTTGTTCTTTTTTTGCCTATTTCCTCTTTCTTGCAACAAAAAATGATTACATGTCCTTTTTGTTTATGATTTTTGCAGTTTAGTCCTTTGTCTTTTTTATTATTTTTTTCATCCTGATTTCTTTTATTAAAGTTTTAATTTGTTTCAATTTTGCTCTTCACTGAAGTTGACCATCTATATTATTTTTTGATTTTTGCCCCTATTCTTTTAATTTTTTGTTGGTATTAAGTGTTTTAATATTTTTGGTCTCAAAGTTTTATTTTGTTTCAATTTTGTCATTTAATTGCAAATGATCATATACTTTGTTTTTTATTTCGCCCTATTTTTCTTTTAATTTCTGGTTTTGTTTTGTTTCTTTTGATTTTTTCGGTCCTTTTAGGACAATCTCTATTTTTTGTTCGTGTTTGTGTGTGTGCACACGCACGCGTTCTTAGTTTTAGTTTTTGATTTCTATCATTTTCTCTTTTATTGGGGTTTTATTCTTATTCGACTTAGTATGAATTTAAAAATGATATTTCTTCTTTTTTTCTCTTTTTTCTTTTTTCAGTTTTTTATTATTTTTATTTATTCTTCAAATCAAATTATTTTTTTATGTTAACAATATTTTTTTCTATTTTGTTAGAGATTTTAGATTTTTTATTATTCGAGATAATATTATGGTTATCATTGTTTACATAATAATAATAATGATAACTTTAGTGATTATTATTATTATTTTTTATTTTCTTGCTTGCTTTTTTGTTAAAGTTTGTGTTTTTTTATATTTATGAGTACAATTTAATAATTTTTATTGTTTAAGAAGGAACAATAATGATAATTTTAGTTGATATAATAATAATAATAATAATAATAATAATGTCACTAATGATAATGATGGTAACAATAATAATTTATTATAATAGTTGTGGCACTTTGGTATTAATAATTATGACTGTGGTGATAATAATAACAATAACTCATATAATAATATTAAGAATATAAATAACAATAAAAACAATTACAATACTTATATTCGTTATGATAATAATATTGATTTTGATTTTGTCCTTCAATTATTTTTATTTGTTCTTCAAACCAAAATATTTTTATGCTAATAATATTTATTTTAGTTTCATCATTTTTTCATGCAATAATAATAATAATTTTAGTGATTGTTTTTTTTATTTGTTTTCTTACTTGCTTTTTTGTTAAAGTTTTAGGGTTTTTATTTTTATTTTCAGGACTATTTAATAATTTTCATTATGTAGACAATAATAGTAATAATAATTGTAGTTATTATAATCATGATAATAATAATGGCGTTACTAAATAATGATGTTAACGATAATAATAGTTGTAGTGCTTATAATATTAATAATCATGGTTGTGATGATAATAATAACAATAAATCATGAAATAATATTTAGAATATCAATAATAACAAAAATAATTATATTAATAATGATAACAACACCGATGATAATTTTAATGATATTAATATGAATAACAATGTTAGTAATCATAATAGTTATTGTGACGACTAGGATAAAAGCAACAATGAAGATGTCAACAATAATAATGTCAATAATAATTAGAACATTATTTTTTTACAATAATGGTAGTAGTATAATTATTGTGACAATTCAATAGTTATAATTATAACAATGAGAATAATAGTTAAAATAATTTATTATTCGATGTTATATTTGTTAAGAATTATATTTTGCATATCTATATGTTGTTCTGAATCCAATACACAGGAATAATGTTTTGATTTTTTTTTTTTTAACTCAATGTTATCTTTGATTTATTTTTTTTGAAAAATTATATTGATTAACATTAGTTTTTTTTGAAAAAAAAACCTATCATTCAATTTTCATTGAAATTCATTAAATAAATAAATTTATATTAATTGAAAATTCATATATTTTACTAAAATCTCATACTTAGATTTATTTTTTTACCGAAATTAATAGCACTGTAGAAAAAATCTTATATTTTTAATATTTGTTTTTATATTTTTAAAAATATAATTCTGAAACGATGTAAAAGTAACTAGTAAGAATTGTATTTTTGAAGCTTTATGAATTCCATGACGAATTCATTAACGAAGAAACAAAACCATTTAACACCCAAGCAATTGTAATTAAATGATTACTCACGTATAAAACAAAACAGAAAATCATCGAACCCGATACAGTAATACTAAAACTGTTTAATTGTATTGTCTGTTTAAGAAAACAAAGCATTGCATTTATCTCATATTTTAACTATGTCGTATGCGCATTTTCCTATATGTATATTAAATCGTTTGATAAAAGTCTATATTTAACTGTGTTTGTTGTATGTCCACAAATATAATATATACTTGCTATTTGACATGTATTTCACCGAAGGTTATATAATTTTTTCTGCAAAAAGAAATTATATATGTAGATTTTATCTATGTATTTTTGTAATTGAAAAGTTTTTTAGATGTAAATCAAAAACTTTATGCAAATATATAATTGAATAAATTGAGAATCATGTGTGTTATTAAATAAAAATACCATTGATGATGAATAAAGATAAAATAAAAAACATTTAAGAGATATGTATAAATTAAGATATTTGTGATACAAGTATTTGACATGTTCTTTTTAATAATTTTGTCTACTAAAATTAGATTTTTATTTAATTAAATGATGCTTTTCTTTTTTCTCTAGGACTATACACTAAAAATATAATAAAAATACTTTTTTATACCAAAATCAAATTGAAAAATATTGAAGGATCAGATAGGTATAATATGTGATGTTCAAGGACTAAAGTAAAAATTTATGTTATAATTTTGAAACCATCTCCTATTTGTGATGCCTTTTCCACTTTGCTCCCCTATTTTGTTTTTACTCTCATCAACAAATTTGATTAAATTGTTCTTTAATTAAGCTCCAAAAGAATGCAATTATAAAAAAAATTCTTTCAAGGAATAAAAATTAAAAAATAAATAAACAATGAATACACATTAAAATATGAAAGACTAAATAGTGTATCTGTATAGTAAAAAACTCACAGTTTTTATTATTTTTTATAATTATATGTGTCTAGTAATATAGTAAAAGATGTTTTTAAAAAACAATTGTTTGAAAATACATCGAAATAATTATTTCAATTTTAATTGTATTTTTTAATATTAACACATAAAAAATTCATCAATGTAATATTTCTTTGAAATAAAATATATTTAAAAACAAAAACACATTTAAAAGCGAAAGTTACCACATTCTCAGTACTTTAGTGTATGTTCTGTATTCTCATATAAAGTGTTTTATAAAAAACATTATTATCTTAAAAATATATTAAAATATTTCTTAATATTAAAATTATAAGAAAAATCATTAATTTAATATATATATATATATATTAAATAAACAGAAGCTATAAAGTATTATTATATATAATATTTACGTGGAAGCACATCACGTAAGTAAAACAAAAGCAATACAGTATTATTATATATAATATTTCTCAGGGTAGCATTGTACCGAGGAGAGTGAACATCTGGCAGCTCTGCATGTTCCCTCGAGCCTCATCTCATCTTTATCCTGCTTCTTTGCTGCTGCAATTCACTTCCCTCATCTCTCACATCCTAAGTTTTTCCCCTCATTTTCTTTCATCTACCTTCTCTCATTCTCTCTTTCTGGGTTTTAACATTGGTTTTCTCATTCATTCAAGTCCCTCAATTTCTCATCACACTAAATTCAAGCTCCATTTGTTCTTTCCATGTACCTGTATCTCCGAAATCTAGCAAAAGAAACCCGCCTGGATTCTCCTAAAATTTAACATTTTTCAACAACTTGTTTTTTTGCTTGCTAACTAGAAAAAGCCCACAACCTCAAACCAAAAATAATACAAGTGTTCTTGCAAAGTGAGGAAGAGAAAACAAGACAAGGAACATGAAAGTGAATACCCAGAAAGACCCAGAGAAAATAATCTGGGATCACATGAGAAGTCCATCTTCGAACCTAATCTCTGGGTCACAAACCAGAACTGTACCAAAACTCATGGTATGGCTAATCCTCTTTGTTTCAGTCACTTATGTTGTCTACACTCTCAAGCTTGTTTCAACTTCTCGTGCCTGCAATAATGAACCTTTCACTACAAATCGTCATCTTTCCTCAACTCCCAGCAACAATTCCTTACCTTTGGTTCGAAATCATACATCTTTGGCCATTCCCAGAGGAGAAAATCAAGAACCCCGTCTAGAAACTGGGTTTCAACACATAGTTTTTGGTATTGCAGCCTCTGCAAAGCTATGGGAACAACGACAAAATTACATCAAGATTTGGTATAAACCTCAAGAAATGAGAGGCATTGTTTGGTTAGATGATAAAGTGAAGAATCAAGAGAGAGAAGACAGCAACTTGCCACCAATTAAAATTTCAAGTGACACATCGAGATTTTCTTACACAAACAAACAAGGTCATAGGTCTGCAATCAGGATCTCTCGGATCGTGTCCGAAACATTGCGTCTCGGGCTAAAAAATGTGCGGTGGTTTGTAATGGGAGATGACGACACATTTTTTATAGCGGAGAACCTCGTGAGAATCTTGAGAAAATATGATCATAATCAGTATTATTACATTGGGAGCTTATCAGAATCACATTTGCAAAACATTTTTTTCTCTTATGGAATGGCTTATGGTGGTGGTGGTTTTGCTATTAGTTATCCATTAGCAAAAGCTCTTGTTAAGATGCAAGATCGATGTATACAGAGATATCCAGGGCTTTATGGATCTGATGATAGAATGCAGGCTTGTATGGCTGAACTCGGTGTCCCACTCACTAAAGAAGTTGGCTTTCACCAGGTAATTAAATTTCTAGTTCTCTTTCACATTTTAATTGATGCCTTTTTGTGCATTTTGCTCTTTTTGGTGTTTATTGGGTTTTGATTTCTCTGCTTTGATGGGGTTTTACCAAATTGGGTTTGTTGAGTTTACCATACCAACTCAGTGGCTGATACATGCCTCTGCTTAAGAACTCTGGATTCTTATGTTTTTGGAGTTGTTGCCGATATTTCGGTCGAATCGGTTGCGTGAGGGGCCATAGAGCTAAAAGAGACGCTTAATGTTACTTGGCGTTTAATGACTGCGTCCTGTGCTTTTAATTTTTTTCAAGGTTTCGGGTAATTTACTTTCCAGGGTAGATAATTAGCATTGAATTGTGATATTCTAATTGCAAAACATTGGTGCGTGTCCGTAAACACTCGAGGTTCCAACCCTATTATGGGACCCACCTAGACTTGGACCTGGTTTTGTCCCGCACCATGCCCGAGACCTAGTTTTGTCCCGCACCATGCCAATGTCATTACCTAGTAGTGTGTGAGATAGCTTTGTTTTAAATGTATAAAGTTACGTTTTTTTTATAAAAAAAATATTTTCAATATTAGCAATTAAAACCTAAAAATAATTAATTTTAAACAAAAATATTTTTTTTGACAAATCTCTGGATCACACTCCTCTCAAACGGGGGCTTGCAGATTACAATGCATTTCGAAGAAGTGCATATTATACTCATTTAACCAAGGAAGTGGACAGAAGATTCTGCTATTGCAATGTAGAGGGCTTAGATAAGGAGTCTAGAGAAACTTATCTTGAAATAGTGCGTACATTTTTGTTAATTGTTTAAGGAAGCACATTATTGGCGCACTAAGTTCACGGGCAATGTTTGCTGAGGAGTCTGGAGAAACTCATCTTTGGTGTCGTCGGCGCTCATTTCTTGTAATGGACAATAGGCAGTTTGCTACTTTGCTTAGCAATTTAAGTAAAGTTTATAGAGGTTAATAGACCAGATCGAGGATCACTTTTGAACTGCTTTTTAGGCTTTCCTTGCGGGTCAATCATGGGACATGTTCTGGGAATCGCGTGTTTATGGTGCACTCTGTAACTTTAAAGGGTTGCTTGGACGTAAAGCACTGTCCATAATGAGCTATAAATATCATTATTTGAATCAGGAGCTCAATAATGCTGCGTGATTTGTAGGGTTCTTGTATCATGTTTTGTGGATGACTGTTGACGAAGATTGTTGACAGGAAGGACGACTTTCCCACTTGGCATTATATAACCTGTTGACGTTTTTATGAATTTTTTAGTTTTTGAAGTGTGTTTTCTCTAATGGGGATAGTTACTGATTCTAGCTGTTTGTGTTGCCTCTCAGTATGATGTGTATGGAAACCTGTTTGGACTCCTTGCGTCACACCCTGTTACACCCTTGGTCTCATTGCATCATCTTGATGTTGTTGAACCCATTTTCCCAAATGCGACTCGAGTCCAGGCCCTACAGTGGCTAAAGGTGCCAATGAAGCTTGACTCTGCAGGGCTAATGCAGCAATCCATTTGCTATGATAAATCCAAGAGGTGGACCGTTTCTGTTTCATGGGGTTTTGCTGTTCAGATTTTCAGAGGAGTCTTCTCTCCCCGTGAGATAGAAATGCCTTCAAGAACATTCTTGAATTGGTACAGGAAAGCAGATTACACCGCGTATGCATTCAACACTCGTCCAGTTAGCCGAAACCCTTGTCAAAAACCCTTTGTGTTTTACTTGTCGAAGGCCAAATTTGATTCCTCGCTTAATACAACAGTGAGCGAGTACACGAGGCATCACGTCCCGCATCCTGCATGCAGGTGGAAGATGCCTGATCCCGACAAGATTGAGACAATTGTGGTTCATAAGAAACCTGATCCTCATCTATGGGACAGAGTAAGTAGCTCTCCTGTTTTTTACTTTGTCACTACCATCATTAAACTTTTTACTTGCCAATTCTGCTTTATAAACCAGACCGACTGATACGGTGTTCGTTGGCATTGTAATTTGCAGTCTCCAAGAAGAAACTGCTGCCGGGTAATGAGCTCAAAGAAGAAAGGAGGTGTCATGGTCAATGTGGGTGTATGTAGGGATGGTGAGATCAGTGAAGTACAGGTTTAAGCGGAAAGATTTAGTATAGTTGCTGCGTCTCTCCTCTCCCTTCCAAATTCTTGGCTCTTCAATTTATTTCTTAATTTACCGATTTTGCAAGTGTAGTTACTGTATTCAAGCGCAGACTTTACAAAAGAATAATTAGAAAAGAAATATGTTAATGTATAAAACATCATGGTCCACACTTCTTATACATGTGCTCGATGTGTAGTTTTCAATTAATTAAAATATTTTTCTAGCTTATAATGGAGAATTGAGACGGGATATATCGCCTGACTAAACATGTGCTGCCCTAATTGCTCTCAAATCATGTAATGTACATGATGGTTGCTTGTATTTGCAGTAATTTTGCTTCATGTGGAAGCAGCATGGATGTAATGTTGACCTTGGGATCATATTTTTAAGTAGAAAATTAATTACCGGTGGCCACTGGCCTTTTGTTTCTCTGTCCAAGCTATTAATCATTTTTTATGCGTGCATTGTACATCTAGTTTTCATCAGATGGAAATGACCAGTTCTACCGCGACAGTTCAACTCCATTAGCAAGCGCCAACGATACATTTGTATATATTAATGCAGGCAGTCTAGCTATATTATTCTGTAATACCCTGAATACTTAGATTTATGCTTTGTTTTTATTCAATAGAATAAGAGTAATGAGATCTGAACTCGTGACTGGTAAGATTATGATACAATGTTAATGAATTATTTCACCTAAAAGTTTAAACTGTTAAATAAAGGCCTATAATATAATTTATATTATTGTCTAATTGCTGCTGATTGATTACTTAATCTATTAAACTTGCTACCCTGGCTATAAAATTATGATGATTTGATGGAAAATAATTTGAAATAAGCAACAAAGTTTAATTTTTAATCAGTTCAGTATTGAAAAAAAATAATTAAAAAACAATTTATATCAATAAGCTAAACTTATAATTTAGATCATGAGACTAAAATAACCTTGTAAAAAAAAACTGAATCCGATCCGAGTTAACTTGTCAAATTCATGACACTAGTTAAGAGACTTAAATAACCCTATAAAAAAAATAAAACTCAATTCTCAATCGACCATGTCATATTCAATGTTTAACAATGAAATTTAAAAAAATAAAAATAAAAAAATAACAAAAATAATCAAAGTCAACCTATATTAAGCCGGGTAATTAAATAAAAATATATATTAAAATACCATTATTTTTTTAACTTATAAAAACCAAACCATGTCTCGTGATTGTGGATCAAGTCACGGATGCATCTACCAAGTTGAAATACCAAATTAATTTTTATTTAATTTATTTCAAAACTCAACTTAACCCCAAAAAAAACAGATTGACAGTCACCGTATTGGTCCATCGGCAGCACACGAGAATATAGCTTACGAGCCATTTTAAAACATGTATTTTTTTCCTGCATCTCGTCGAGGCATGCACCCCAGATTTAAAAGAGTACTGGGCCACGGAGGTGAAAACTATAGCCATCAGAACCCATAACATGTGCTTGAAATTCAATAGGCTAACAAACAGAAGGCAAAACATCTCATAGCTGGTTCAGTAATAAAAGTTTAGAATTAAAGAATTTGTTCTCCTGCAATTTTAAGTTAGAGCAATTTTAGGGTTGTTAATATAATAATTATTATAAATTTACATAGTTATTAATTTTAAAACTAATAGAATTAATCGAGATGCAAACAAACTGACCCGGACATCCACGTTAAAAAAATAAATAGTGGATAGCAATATTAAAACGTCCTCTACCAGCTAAAATTTATTTGGGGACATCAAACCAAAGGTTGAAAACACAACACACCTTGCATTTCTTTCTCGATTATCTGATATTTCTCTGGTCTTTAGCCAGAAAACAAAAGAAGAAGAAGAAGAAGAAGGTGTGCAAGAACAATATTGGGAATATTTTCATGACTCACGAGTTATGAGTAGTATGGTCATATTAACAAAACGAAATGAATTAGAGTCAACATGCAACGACTAGCTTAGGAATATCATATACATTAAAACCCAGAGAGAGAGAGAGAGAGAGAGAGAGAGTAGAATGCTCTCCCGGATCTAAAAGAAGTGTCGGTGCAAAAGTTAAGGTAAATGAAGTGCCGGCATTGCTATCTCTTAAAATTCATGACATGATAGCAGTGATCCTACCAGCTGCTACCTCCAAATCCAACCGCAGCTTCTCGAGGTAGGCCACATCTAATAAAGGAGAGGGGAAAGTTTTGTCTCGTTTCCCCAGGTCCTGAGTGGTCGGCATTGCTTCCATCACCATCATCAATTATTGTACCGGACTATCACTATATATATACTAATTATGTCTAAATTTTTTTTTATAACATAAATTTATGACAAAATAATAAATTAGTGTAGAAATTTTGTGAATGGTAAGTTTTCAATAAAATATATGAATTTTCAATGGATATAAATTTATCTGTTTAATAGATTTCAATGAAATAACCACTATAAAATTATCATTATCATTAAAACAAACAAGAAGATTTGGATATACGAATTGTTGAATATATTGTATTAGATTAGTTCATTCTATAATTCAATTTAAATTAAATACAATAAATAAAATATAAATTGTGAAAGAACATGCATTAATCAAATAACAAAAATAAATAGTTGATTTTTTATTTCCAAAAAAAAAAGAAAATATAAATTAAAAATCCATCCCCACATTACTGTCATTATCATTACCATAACAAACAATTAAAATCATTAAATTATCCCAAAAAAAGTAAAAAAAGTAAAATATTTTGTCAAAAAAACAATCACTTATATTATCATCACTATTGTGCAAACAATAAAATCATAAAATTATCTGATCCAAAAATCAGATAAAAATAATAGAAAAAGAGAGAAAAATGGAGCAATATTGATTTTAAAATGATCACCAATAAAAATTAAAATTTCATAATTGAACCGAATAAAAATAAAACTCCAATAAAAAATAAAATGACAAAAATTCAAAACAAAAACCTAAAGTATAAATGAATGAATACGGACAAAAAATAAACATTGTTCAAGAAAGATCAAAAGAAAGAAAGGTATCAATACTAAATAAAAAAATAAGTGCTAAAATGAAAAACAATATATATAATTAATTCCATTTGAATGAAAAAACTACAACAAATCAAAACCTTGAGACCGAAAAACAATAAAGAAATTTTTAAAAATAAAATACAGTGTAACCAACATAAATTAAAATTTTAAAATAAAACCCCGATAAAAAATAAAATGATAAAAAATAAAAACAAAATTTAAAAGCACAAATGCATAAATATGGACAAAAAATAAGCATTGTTCAAGAAGGACAAAAAACCAAATGAATTAATACAAAGAAAAAATTAAAAGAATAAATGCCAAAATAAAAATAAAAATATATAATTAATTCTACTTAAAGGATAAAAATAAAACAAATCAAAACTTAAGGACTAAAAAACAATAAAAGAATATTAAAAAATCAACACGGTGCAATTATTGAACTAATTAAAAGAATAAAGACCGAAATGAAAAGTAACATATACAATCAATTTCAATTTGGGGACAAACTTACAACAAATTCAAACTTGCACACCAAAATTATTAAAAGAACCAAAAATAAACAAAAAATCAAAAGTTGAATGACCGAAATGAAACTTTTCGTATATAATCAATTTTAATTAAAGGGCATAATTGAAATTAATAGAAAGTTCCATTGAAAAATTAGCAATAAAAATGAAATCAAAAGAGCAAGGATCGAAATGAAATGTATACACATATCAGGGACTGTCTCGTACTTCACCGACAACCAGAGAGAAAAAAGACCGGGAAAGAAAAACTGTCCATCAAAGATCACACGGTCACATATTTATGACACGCGTCGCATGTGGAGGCATACAACATGGCGGAGAATCATATAAGACGTCTGAATCACATTTTACACCAACAGAGGACACCGTATTTAATGGCGCGTGCCAACGGAACACTGCAGGTGCATCCAATGAAGCAGGGGCTCATCACTGTCAGTGTCATCGTTTTCAAGCCGTGTAAAATAGTCTCCGGGAACAAAAGATGGCATGCCAGCAAATACATAATTAAAAACAATAAAATAATAATCTGGAGCTCCATTAAAGGGCATTTTGCACGCGTTCACTATCATCATCTTTGATTCTAGTACGAGGACACCAACTTCTGGGCTCATTCCTGCAAACAAAATCATCTTCTTCATCATTCTCCTGTTTTTCTTCAAAACATGGAGGGTTGCTCTGCTACTGAACAACAACTTCTCAACAAGCTCAGTGGAAAAGCTGTACTTCACCAGAGAAATAAGTTAAATATTTCTTGCCGACTACAGAGTTAAGGTGAGACCGTACGGTCAACCCCTCGAAAACCTAGAAAAAGAGGTTTCACCAAAAGCTAGCCTCTATTTGTTTCCCCACTGTTTGTCGAGCTAGACAAAAGCTTTTCATTTCAAGACAGAAAAAATCATGTGAAACGTTCGATTGTGGACCTGCAAAAATTCGTCCGTACCTGGTTGCCTCGTCAGGTTGATGACACTGGGGCCTGGGTTATGGTCCTTCAAAACAGCAGGCATTGGACTCGTCTGTTCGTAAGCAGGGCTACTAGGTTGGTGGGCATCATTCATTCATTCATTTTCTCCCCATAAAATTCGTTTTTCAAGACTATACGAAAAAGAAAATCAACGTATAGTTAAATTACACGTATTTTATATATAACAAATAATAAGTCAATACAAATGCAATGGTAGCATTTAAAAAAAATGATTATCTATTTATTTTTTACTTTAAAATAATTGTTTTTGGTATTTTTATGTTATTTTTATGTACTACTATCAAAAATAATATTTAAAAATAAAAAAACATTCGCGAAACTCTTCTCAACCATGGTTTTTGAGATTATAATAGTATTTTTAATATATATCAAAACATTAAAATATAAAACATAAAAACTAATATGAAACAGGAAAAAGTTAAAATATCTCAAAAGTGTTTTTTGACAGCAAAAACAAGCAAACTCTACGACGCCGAGTTTCATGAAAAAATGATATTTTTTTTGCTTAAAACTATAAATTATTTTTTTATGTATTTGAATCATTTTGATGCAAAAATTATTTTAAAAAATAAAAAATATTGTTTTGATATATTTATAAAAAAAATATTTTAAAAAATAATCTCCATCAAAACCCCTACATAAAATCTCTAAACGCATGAAATATACAATTCTCTCTCTCTCGAATAAAACTGGCATTCTTCACAATTATTTTCTTGAGAAAGAATTAGTTTTCTTTTGATAAAAAAGGAAAAGAAAGTAAAGATAAACTAATCACACACACCTATATGATGGGGAATATTATGCATAACACACTCCCGCAGCACTTACTTTGGGGATAAACATTATGCATCTAAAAGTACATTTTATTTATTTATTTATTTTCAAAGATGTCCACGATCACAGATAAGGCCCAAAATATTGTGATATCAAGCCAGACTTGGACTGGGCCCCGCCAGATCTCCAATTGAAATCTAAGAGAAGTTTGGTCCAAATCTGCAAGCAGTGGTGAAACTGCATATCCTACTAGTGGACCCATTTATTGCCAGTAGTGGATTTGTGAGGCCCAATTCGAACTTAGGGGGTGAATTTCTAGTCCGTAATGCTCTCCTTCGGAAAGGAAGAAGATAGCTTGCCATAGCTAAGTCACGATATTTTTTTTTATTGTCAAAAAATACATTGTAAATGCTTTATTTACATAATGAAACTTTGGGTGGGAAAAGAATTTTATATTGTGTAATGGGTGATTGAGATAAAAGAAAAAAAAAACTGATGCTAAATTAACAGACACTATAAATATTCAATTTCACATGCAGAGTTCAAGGTTTTAGTTTTATTTTTTTATTAATCATTAATTAAAAATAGATAAAATGAAACTTTAGGTGGGAATTTTAAGAAATTTAAAGAGATCGGTGAATTTACGTTATTGAGTTTGACTTCATGTGAATTTTGATCGATTAAGTATGTGTATCGTGATAGAGATGGAATGAATTTAATAATCTATATATATTTAGAGTTTTAATTGGAACAATTATAAATACAATAATTATATTATATATCTACATCAGATGAAATATATTGAATTGGATAAGTGGTAAGACAAACAACAAAACTATAAAAGACAAGTTCAATTTTGTTTGGCGATAAATTAGAGTTCAATTCAAGATAAGATTTTCTACTCTAGGGATATACGCTATTCGCTCGAATGTGTGCCAAACACAAACCATTACAGAAATACACAATTGGAGGTATATTTTTGGTAGGAAGAATTTTAATTTTATATAAAAAAATTATCCCTTATCAGCATAAGAGAATAAATTCTGTTTTTACTTGAATGAAGGAAATTCCTCTCTTTATGCTCTCATTAGTTCTAGAAACGCTGCCAAAAAATACATGCAGATGAAGTGAGCGAAAAGAAAACTCAATCACACTAGCTAGGGTGCTGCAGTATATATAAGAGCTAGTATTTGATGCTAATTTAATTATTTTAAAATTACCCCCCCCACCCCCCCCACACATATATATTGAAGATTAATTTCGACAAGTTTTTTTTATTCGGAAAATGCATTAATTAGAAACGCAAATTGTTCTTGATGACGCATCCTCTTCACCCATTTTGCCAAATCTTGTTGCTGACTGCACGTTTAGCTCTGTTCATGTCGTATGATCATTAATAGCAAGAGATACAAATAAAAACCATTTCTGATGCTAAACTTATTTACCAACGTTGATCTACAAATTCAAGAATCAAGAGGGGCTAGGTGTTTTCCCGTGGAAAAAAAAGTTATTTTGCTGAAAAACCCCAGCAAGAACACATCTTAAATCGCGGGGAATAATTTCAAGGCCAGAAAAAAATAAAATCTGGAGGAGCTGCATCGATCTTCTACTTGAAGAAGCATATAATCCTAGAAAAACTTAAAGCAATCACGCCGTGTTGAAAAGGCAGGCAAAAGAAGAAGAAGGCACCTTTCCATCAGCAAAAGCAGCAGCACAAACCATGCCAAAGTTGAAAAATCATAAAGCAGGCAACTCGTATGAGCATGAAAGGTCCTGCTCAGGAAGATGAATCAGGGACCACTTTTTGTAGCCATTGTCTTAATCTCCACAACCACGGCCCAACCAAACTGTGTTGCTAACTTAATTCTGTCTTCACGGAAAAAATCTAGCTAAAATGAACCATTTTAAAAATAAAAATTAATAAATTTAAACCAACGACTTAAACAAGAGCCACAAGTGATTCAATCACGGAGTCATATGCCTGCAACATGATATTTTCTTTTTTGGAAAAACACATTCTAACCAGAAGAGGTCAGAGATGTCTGTATGAACTTCCACCATTCACTTGCAATTTCAAATTAGCCCATGTAGAAAATAAACAAGCTCTTAATTTCCAATGGAATAATAACAATAATAAAAATAAAATAAAGACGCAAGACTGTTCTAAGCCATGGAATGAATGCCCGTCGATCCATAGTATTTTTTAACGAAACTAGTGTAGCATTATGTATATAAATATGTATGGAGTATTTATCTATACCTATACTACTTATCAGCTATCACCATCCTTTGGCATGAATTCCGGCCACACTCCCCACCGGATGTCCGGTGCAGCAAGCTTTTGTTTTATTTCTTTATCCAGCCAAATCATGCAGCAGCTGAGCTCCCATCAAATTCCTGTAAGGCAAATTCTGTCCTTCACCATCTAGAAGTGAGTATTGAACTTGTTGGCAATCTTCAATATGGTCTCTAGGGTAGAATAGAGAACTTTGAGAGGCAGGAGAGAATGCTAAGCCCACTCCACTCCCCCCATGCTGTTGCAACCCTAATGTCAATGATACTCCACCGCCATTGAAGTTCTGGTTATTAACACTATCATTAGCATAAGAAACCCCTGCCGCCGTATGATGATTGTAAGATGAAAAGTCCAGTTCCATAGCTCCAAAGTTTCCAAAATTCTGCTGTTGGTGCTGCACGTGGTGGCTCTGAAATGTTTTGGTGCTGTTGTTGGTGTCATTTTTATCTGGGTTAGAGATGATGGAAGAGAGGCATTCAGAGTCAATTCGGATGAGTTGGTCCGGTGTCGGTTTTTGATCTGTTGAAGAAGGGTTTTGATTAGGCCGGCCATTAATATTCTCATCAAGACCAGTAACCCCATCCGAGGAGGCCATGCTGTTGTCTTGCTCCTTTGTTTCTTCTAAGTACATCTCTTCCACCATAGGTTTCCATAGCCTCACTCTTGCATTGATAAACCAATTGGATACCTATTGAAAGACATGTAAGAACAAGAGGCACCATATAAGTTAATGCTACATATATAATATTAATCACATTTTGTAGTCATTCGATTAGAACTTTGGATCCTAAGAAGACATGTGCTCCATTGATAATATAAATTAATTCTTGGAAGATTAAAATAATCTATAGAGAGATGTAGACTTGCCTGGCTTCTTGAGAGACCAGTTTGTCGGGCTAAGATATGTTTATCAACATCACTTGGGTACCTGAAAAAGGGTTTAATTGCCATTAGAGGCATGAGGGTTAGTGTTTGATGCGAGGCTGGAACTACGTATATATGCATATATTAGTTAACTCCTCTTGCGTGTGCTAGTGAGAGATATGGGTCCTAGGCAATAGAATCAAATCCACACAAAAATGAAAAACATGCACATAGAATGCATGGCAACTAAATGATTGAAATAATATGACAAAAAGGAAACAAAGAATCTTAATGGGAGTGGGTAGAAACTAACAAGGTAATTGCTTTTGTTTTTTCAAGCAAAATGATTGGGACCCCTCTCAAGACTTAACATATGAAAGCTGTTACTGGGACTAGAACACAACACTTAGCATGTGTTGTATTTATGCTTTTGTTTGGAGAATACTTTGATTCTTTCATTAAATCTACTTTGTAGTGCAGTTATATAAAGACTAAATCTTGTGGGAGATTGAGAGAGATATTACGGGTGGAGAAAATGCTCAAACAACCAAGCTCGAAGAACCGACACAGATCTTTCAGGCAGGCCTCTTTGAGGTCTCCATGGATGACTCTCCATCATGCTCATTTGTTGAAAAGCCCTTTGCTGCCTTAAAGCTTGATCAAGAACCTTTAGCCTTGGAGTTTCACCTCTTGTGGTACCTGGTGCAACTGGATCTTTCTCTCCCGTAGCTTTCTGTGTTGCATGAATTTGAGCCACGATTCCATCTCTTAAACATCTGAAGTGCCTTGACATGGCCTTCGATGCTAGAGATGAATAGACTGAGGCTGCTCCAGTACCTGCCACAGCTTCAAAGGATGATACCACAGCCTTCATCTGATCACGGTAGTGCCTGTATCTTCTATCCACCTAGAAAAAAGAAAAGAAAAAAGGATAGAGATATATAGGTGTGAAAAGGAGTTGAAGTTTCTTAGCCATTGAAAATATTACGAGTTACGGAAGGATTAAGACATCCAAAAGGAGAGTAATTAATGAGATGAACAGAAAAATAAATAAATGAAGGAATAGAGCTAGGTTTCTAAAAGTAAACGAAAGGCTTGAACTGCCATGATGTGGGAATTAAAGAAGAGGCCCCAGGTCGCTGAATTAATTCCAGAACCGAGTTTATAACCACAGCAAATCAACTACAGGGGTAGTAGTCTCAGTCTTTCTTAGCAGTAATTAAGGTCCAACAATTATGTTCGTGTTTGAAAAAAATAACGAAAAAGATGGGCCCATTATGGACTTTGAAACAAGGAGTTCATGAAACACAAATACCTCTTCCAGCATTGAAAGCAGCTTTGTCTTTCTCTTCTGCAATTCTATGAATTCAAGAGACTGGAGAGGCTGCTTTCTTGAAGAGCTTCCGTTCTGATCATCATCCCACTGTTTAGGCTTGTGGAACTTTTGCTTTAGTTCATCACCTTGCTTCGTCCCAAGACTACAGAACTCATTCAAAAGGTCCTGTGCAGGACCCATAAACTTTGAGCTCCTCAGCTGAAACTGTCCCTGATGATGTAAATTTGCAGCTTGCATCATCTGTTGCTGAATATTTGCTGGAGATTTCCCAAAGGACCTCATTTCTTCTTGTTGATTATCTTGATTCTGATTAGTAGGTGTGTGCCTTAGTTCAAAAGGCTGTAACCCAATAGAAGACGGATTACTTGAGCACAGAGAGAGTGAAAGACCTTGACTTGGCCTCTCATTTCCTTCGCATGGAAACACACACCTCAAAGAAGAATCGTCAACAAGCAACCTGTTTTCTTGCCAAGGAGCTGAGTGATCAGGTCCAGCCATTAGATTCTCATTACTTGAATCAGAAATCCCAGTTGAGAAATCAGGTTTACTGAACTCATGTTGATAAAAAACACCACTTGTTGAGTCATTGATTGTCTTTGAAGAAGAAGGACCACCAGGGTTGATGGTGTTTGGTGGTTTGTTAAAGAATCCTTTCCACATAGAAGAGTTACTGTCACTTTTTTGCTGTTGCAGGTTCTTTGAAAACCCTATCATCTCCATGCCTGTAGTCAAGTTGAACATCTCTGGATTGGATTCAAATCCGTGGATCTGATTCACAAGATGGGTCTGGATTGCTGGGTTACTAGATGAACCATCTGTATAGCAAAAACTTCCTGATGATACCATGCTTGTTGACTTATTTTCACACAGTTCTCTCGCCATGTAACACCAAGAAATATCTCTTCCTTGTGTTGTTCTCGCTTCTCTACCGTTTCTTTAAGCTGATGTTGACTCTGCAACAACAATTTCACGATCAAGATTCACTCTAATAAAAGAGCTCACATAATTCACATCATTAAAGCTCGATCTGTTACAAATATCATAAAGCAAAAATCAAATCAATGAAATTACCACTTTTGATATTCAACTAAATAAAAAGAAAACGAAAGAAAACAAGCCAAAAAAGAAGACTAACTTTATGCTGCTAACTTAAGGGTAGACTTTACCTCGTTCAAGGAAGAAAGAGTAGAGGGTTTTTGCTGGTTAGTAGAAGAGGCTTGGTGGAGAAGAAGAAGAAGAAGGTGCTATGGAGGGAGAGGTAAAGAGCCCACTTTTTTTCAGTCTGCTTCTCTTAATAAACCAACATGGTATGCCATGAAATGAAAAACAATCCTAAGAAGAAGAAGAAAAAGGATCAAGTAAATCTCCTGTGAAATGGAAGATCAGATAGAACTTAGAAGTGATGATGACCCTCTAGCCATGATCATCATTTGATATATGCCCCCTCTCTCTCTCTCTCTCTCTCTCTCTCGCTCGCTCGCCCGCCCGCTATAAATACATCCAAAATAGACTTCTCCTAGTAAGAAAGCCATGTAATCTCCTCAATTATTTCACACCGGCCAAATAAAATATGACCGTACCAAGAAAAAACACATCCTTGAATCATTATTTTAAAATGATTTAAGTAATAATTTGTGTATATATATATATGAAAGAACTCCTCTGCTTCACAAAGTATAAGACACAGAAACCAGGAGCAACAGAAAGTAATAATCGTCCTTTGCAAGGTACACTTAGAAACAAGCCGCCACGTGACTTGCTGTTTTGCGTACTTTAATTACTGATCCCTCTATTATATGCCAGTACCGCCCATAATCCTAGGCATATAATTCTTTTGGAATGGCTTTAGATTTAAACTGTCAAGTATATATGTTATTTTACGAGGTAAAATTAATTCTTTTTTTAATTAAAAATTTTATATTTAAATATTGATAAACTTTTATATTAAAATAAATACATTATGTTGGGGTTGACTTGATATAATATGGTTGATTTTATGGATTCAAGAAATAATAATATGGATGACCCGTAAAAATATAATTTAACTCAAAAAGCTTTTAAAAAATATATACCAATTGGTTTAATATTGAATGATAAAATTAAAAAAAATCAATTAAAAATAATATACAAACCTTAGTCAATTTTGGTAAACCCTTTAAACATTATTTTTAGGTCAAAAAACCTGAATAACCTAATATAAATCTAATAAAATAAATCATGCAGCCTTATTTCTAATTCACCCAACATCAAAATATATATAAAAAAAAGCCTTGTTAACCTACTAAATTTGTTATATGTGTTATGAGAATAAGATAATTTAATAAAAAATACATATAATATTAAATGATAAAATTTAAAAAACAACATAAATGTTTTATTTTAGAGCCACTAAAACATGTGGGGAAAGTAAAATTTATTGTTTCGGTACATTTCATTGCTTGTTTTAGTATATTGTTAATAATTCTTTAATCCCAAGAGAGTTAATGAATTTCATGAAATGGTTCCATGACCTTCAAAACAGTGCAAGAATATCATTGAAGGCAATAAATTCAAACAACTCTCAGCCATGCCCAGATGTTATTGGTGGCTGGTTAAGAGGTGTTTGTTACTGTGTTTCAAAATATTGAAAACAAATAAAAAAAAATATTTTATTTTTGACTTTAATTTTTTTTTGGGTATTTTTAGATCATTTTCATATAATGATATCAAAAATATATATTTTTTTTAAAATAAAATATTATTTTGATGCATTTTAGAATATAAATTATTTTTAAAAACAACCTCAATCACATTCTCATTATTACTACACCCAACTATATATGCTCCTGGAAATACCCCGCGATAATAGGTAGATGAGATAAAACAGTATTGCAAGTTTCCAGCCCCATAAAGAACTAAGAAATTAAAAATCTTAAATTTCATAATATATATTATTAGACAAGATTTCCTTGTAGTTCTGTCGAGTCCCGAGAAATCATTCCTAAGGAGGAGTTATGTCCAGGCCTTTTCAGACGGGTTTCAGTGAGACATGTGTCACCTCTCATTGGCGGGCCTGTAATAAAATCGGTTCCTTTCCAACATGGCCGAGAGGACAGAGAAGAGTTTTGAGAGAGACAGAGAGAGACGATGGAGTGGTTGCGGTGGAAAAAATGTTTCCCAGAATCAGGGATTGTGGTAAGAGAGAAGGAGGCGACGTGGTCCAAATGTTTCCCCATTTTTTAATCCATCTAATTAATTGCTCTATTAAAGTATTCCACCCATCTCTCCTCCATTGCATGGGGGACCGGCTTCTTCTCTTTCTATTCATCACCATCAAATCCTTGGGCACCCATGCATTGCTCAAGGATTTATTTAGTTTAATTATACATACATACATACATACATGTATATACACACATATCTATCTATCATAAAGCTGTTAGTGAATTTATAAACTGTAACAATTCGTATCAAAATTATTTTAGTAGGTGAATCCCTGTTAGAGAAATTAAGAATTCAACCTCTCTTTTTTCGTTTCTGACAATCACAGCCATCCCTGTACAAGCTCTTGTCAATGCAAGAAAAAAGTGTTACTCGTCCGTATACATGTTTATATTTCAAGTCATTTTCTTTGAAAATGAAGTATTTTAGGTACACGTTTTTCCAATACATACACTCATACACGCACACACTCTACAAACGCCTGATGCGAGAGTTGGCAAAGAAACTCTCTCAAGCTTTAATTTTTGTCCATTTAAAGCAGGTGGTCCTCTCTCCCAAGCTTTCTCCGCCGCTTGCCAATTCTCTCTCTCTCTCACTCTCAATCTCTCTCTCTCTTCTTAGCCCTACGACACTACACTGCAGTAAACTACACATCTTGCTTACATCAACAATTATGCGCTCTCTGCCTGTACTTTTATTCTTTCCATCTTGCCTAAGCTGCACCATGGCGCATCTTATCAATCAGCAGTAGCTCAGGGTCTGGACTCTGCAGTCACTTCACGTAACTTTCATTGGATCTTATACGTTAATGGGGGTTGTTTTTAACCGAGGCTAAAAAGAAAAAAATATGTATATTTTGTTTGTGATTTTTGAGGTAAATTATCACCCACAAAATTCGGGGGATTAAAAGGAACTGTGAAACTCTGTCCTGTCACTGTCTCACTAGCTGCAGTGTGTGTTTTTGAGATATTTTGGAAAATTGTGACTGTAGGGTTTTACAAGAGCCTAATAGAGTGGTCCACCGTCAATTTTTTTATTTACCTGGACCGACCTAGGCTAGTAACAGTACTTCATGGTAGCTGTGGGGCATGCAGTAAAGATCATAGGTAGTGCAGCTTTATTTGATGGTGATCATCAACAGGTTGGATCTGAAATAGTGATTGGGAGTTTGAGGAAAATATTTAAAACCCTAAAATCAAATGTTGTTTTTGACGGTAGTTGGTTTGGATTGGTGATTATGATTCTGGCAGGGGATGGTTGTTGTAGATCCATGGAAGAAGGTGTATCTTTTCTTTTGACAGTACGATGTCAGAAAGGGACATTGGGATAGGGTTAAGTCAAATCGGTGATTGATTAATTTTGTAATTTGCAAGATGTGTTTGGATTTTTTTTTACTTGAAAAAATAAAGTTCAAAATTATTTTAAAAAAATAATACATTTTAAATTCTTAGACATGAAATCATAACCATTAATTTTTTATATTTTAAATATTTGGAGAGAGAAAATTAGAAAAAAATAAAATTACATTCAATATATTTTAAAAACTTCTAGAATGACACTAGAAAAATGAATTTTTTGGTGTTTTTAAATCATTCATGTGTTAGTATCAAAAATATCAGCTCAAATATTCATATTTTTTGGTGTTTTTAAATCATTCATGTGTTGATATCAAAAATAATTTTTAAAAAATAAAAAAAAATATTATTTTAATATATTTTTAAACAAAATATATTTTCAAAAACAATTACAATAACTAAAAAAAAGAAATACTGTTCAGCATCAAGAAGTTGGTAGAACTTGTCTATCTAATGATTGAGAGTTTTGACATCATTTCGATGGTAGAACTTTAATAAGTAATTAGTTTATTGTCACTTTACTTGAAGAAGTTGAGATGCTCAATCATATATATATATATATATATATATATATATATGTGTGTGTGTGTGTGTGTGTGTGTGTGTGATGGGAAAACTACTACCAAGTCTCAAGGTCCTTAAAGCTGAGGAGGCTTAACAGGAAAGAACAGAGGGAAATATTTGCATGTCCCACTTTAATGTTTTTTTTTTTTTTGTGGGTATATATATGCTTTTCAAAACTATATATATATATATGCTAGGATTGTTTTGACGAAATGATGAATATCAGAATAAGACTATACCTTATATGGCTCAACATTGAAACTACTGTATATGTCAGTCCATCATATATATAATATAATGTCAGTCGATCCATCGTAATAGCAAAAGAGGAAAACCTAATTAACATTTGTTCTCCTACGCATTTTCTCAAGAGACAATCGTTATATACCGTACAAATCAGGTGGGTATCATTCGTTCGATTCACATAAACGAAGTCGCTGGAAGGTTTCTCCCATCAGAAGATCAGTGATCGGGTACGTAGTGTTAAAATTCGATGGAACCACAAGTGACATTAATTATATATATTAGTTTCTTCTACATTCCCATTTTTGTGGGGGAGATTGCAATTTGTCACTGGCTAATTAAGGTGCTTGATAAAACAGCATTAAAGTGGCCCACATGTAAAACTTCGTGCAAGGGGGCATCATGCGTGTCTCTCTCTGAGTAGCTATGTAGTCTTAAATCCAAATAAAGATGGAATTAAAGAGGGTTCGTTTTGTTTTGCATAGCCGTTAGAAACCAACATCAATATCTTAACCCCATTTTTTGTTCCTGAACGAAGTGTCAAGATCTAAACGATGCTTTCCCACTTCTCAGTCGTAACCAATTGGGTTGTAAGGATGTCAGCCATCAAACTAGGTAATGGTCTTGATCAATCTTGTTCGGCATCAAGATGCAGATCCAGATCGAGGCGGAGGGCCAGTTAATAACAGACATGAAGAAACTCACTCCTCTTCAAAAATGGCGAGTGAAAGTGAAAGTGAAAGTGAAAGAATGGATTTGATATATATATATATATATATTCCGAACCTAAAAATTGCTTAAATTGTTGACGGTTTTACCTACCGAATGAATTAACCCCCACAATGCATACCCCCGTTGATATGGATGTTTAACCCACTTGAATGCCTGGTTTCGAGTGGTTCTCGAAGCGAGGTAAATGACAGCCTTAAAACCTAGACCACAGTGTTTAGAGCACGGGATTTCTTGAATTCGTTTATTCAAAAACACGTGAGGATTTTTGAAAAATGATCTCCGACCAACTACATTTGAAGGGTCCTTAAAACTAGTATATTACTTGAAGAACATTGGACATAAAATCTTTCGAAGCAACTTGACCACCCAAGCTGTAAAATCACTCAACCCAATTTTTCCACCCAATAAATTTGATCACAGTTTTTGCGAAGAGTGCATGCGCGTGTCTGTGTGTTCTTCTGAAGTACTTGATCAGCACATTAAGTTAGCTACACCCAACCTTCGAACCTGCCTGCCAACAAGGTGGGCTCCTATTGATTGTACTTGTAGCCAATATTGACAGTTCATGTTTGATCATTCTCTAGGGTCCCTGCAACTAATATTTTGTCATTTTTTTTAATTAAACTCGAAACCCATTTTTCTAAACTGGATAACTGTTGAAAGTATAAATTCATATATTTCAGAGTTATTTTCCATTACAATTAAGAATGAACTTATAGAGTAATTACAAGATTAATTTAAATAAAGATAAAAACTACTTTATCCCTACTTTATACAATTTCCATATCTGGAAATTAACGGCCATATTTTAACGGCTATATTTTAACGGTCATATTTTAACACCCCCCCTCAAGTTGGAGCGTAGATATTTATCATGCCCAACTTGTCAATAGCGTCATAGAACGCCCTTCCGGAGACTGCTTTTGTGAGAATATCGGCTAGCTGATCTTCAGATTGAACAAATGGAAGTTGTATAATTTTCTGATCAAGATTTTCCTTAATGAAGTGTCGGTCGACTTCAATGTGTTTGGTACGATCATGTTGAACAGGATTATGAGCAATTTCGATAGCGGCCTTATTGTCACAATGTAGACCCATAGATGTTCCATAATCAATTCCCAAGTCTTGTAATACCTGTTTAATCCATAGTAATTCACACACACCATGAGCCATACCTCGGTATTCTACTTCTGCACTTGATCTTGCGACCACTTTCTGCTTCTTACTTCTCCAAGTGACAAGGTTGCCTTCTACGAACGTAAAATATCCTGATGTTGATCTCCTATCAGTCTGATTTCCTTCCCAATTTGAGTCTGTATACCCTTTAATATCTTGGACCTCCCCTTTAGAAAATAGAAGTCCTCTTCCTGGTGCCCTTTTTAGATACCTTAAGATTCGATATACAGCTTCCATATGTTCTTCTCCTGGTGAATGCATGAACTGACTTACCACACTTACTGCATAGGCGATGTCTGGCCTAGTATGTGATAAGTATATTAGTTTTCCAACTACCCGTTGATAACATTCTTTGTCCGCTGGTGTCTGATTTTCTGCTTGTCCCAGTTTGTGATTCATTTCCATAGGTGTATCTATCAGTTTACATGCAAGCATTCCGGTTTCTGCCAATAAATCTAACACATATTTTTGCTGTGATAGACATATCCCCGTTTTTGACCTTGAGACCTCAATCCCTAAGAAGTACTTCAGTTGTCTGAGATCTTTCATTTTGAATTTCGATGCTAAAAACTGTTGTAGTGCCTTCCTTTCTTCTGGATCATCTCCTGTTAAGACCATATCATCCACATATACTATTAGTGCTGTTACCTTCCCTCTTTTGTGTTTTATAAACAAAGTATGATCTGAATTACTTTGCTTATAGCCAAACTCCTTCATCGTAGATGAGAATCTTCCAAACCATGTCCGAGGTGACTGTTTTAGACCATACAATGCCTTTTTTAATTTGCATACTTCAGTTTCACACGAGGACCTGGTTTTAACTCCAGGTGGTAATTCCATATACACTTCTTCTTCGAGATCTCCATTTAGGAAGGCATTCTTGACATCAAATTGTTGTAAGGCCCAGTCTCGATTCACTGCTATAGATATGAGAATCCAGATGGTGTTCATTTTTGCAACTGGGGCAAAAGTTTCTTGATAATCCACTCCATACTTCTGTGTATATCCCTTTGCGACTAATCTTGCTTTGTATCTATCAATACTCCCATCTGCATTCAACTTCACTGTGAACACCCATTTACACCCAACTTTCTTCTTTCCTTTTGGTAGTTGACATAACTCCCAAGTGTTATTCTTCTGAAGTGCCGCCATCTCCTCATTCATCGCCTTGGTCCATTTTGGGTCTGCTAATGCATCCTGTACATTACTAGGAATATACATATTGGATAATTGATTAACAGTAAATGCCTATGATTCCGATAATTTATGAGTAGAGATATAGTTACTGATGGGGTATTTAGTTTTATTTTTGGGATCGGGTTCATACTGCTTCTTTGGGACTCCCTGGTTTAGTCTTTGTGGGTACCTATTAATCACATTATTTTCTAAGACAGGAGTTTCATTTATCTCATTAGAAATAGGATTTAGGGATAGCTGAGGTGATTGAGGAGAGACATTCTCGGTTGATTCTTCAGTTAATGGTGTAGGCGTTGGTAATTCCAAAGACATAGGGGGGTCGTTTCTGAGATCATTTCGGTCTTTGTAGAATTCCAGGTTATCACAGCCTGGTCTCATTTCCTTGAACCCTTTATTTTCCTCTAATTCAAATATATTTTCATTCTCTTCAATGTTACTCTCCCCCTGAAGAGAAGACCCGGGAACTCCCCCTGAATAGTAGGGTTTGGATTCTCGAAATGATGCATCCAGGGTTACATGTAGCTTTCGATGGTGAGGATCATAGCACCGATATCCTTTCTGGAACTCCGAGTAACCTACAAAAACACACCGCTTTGCACAAGGATCCAGTTTGCTTCGCAGGACTTTTAGGATGTGGACATATACCGTACAACCAAACACTCGTGGTTCCAGATTTGGTAGATGAGGAACAGAGAGAAGAGATTCCATTTTCTGTTGAGGAGATTTAAATTCAATTGCACTTGATGGTATTCGATTGATTAAGTAAGTAACTGATTTTACTGCCTCGCCCCAATAGTATTTTGGCAGATTCATGCCAAATAGCGAAGCACGAACGATTTCCATAATCTGCCTGTTTTTCCTTTCTGCTAATCCATTCTGCCGTGGAGTATACGTGCAGGAGGTCTGATGTCGAATTCCATGATGATTTTAAAAATCACCTAACACTTGATCCATGAACTCCGTACCATTATCTGATTGAAGTGTACAAATATGTCGTTGGTATTGGGTCCGTACCATTTTGTGAAATTTCTGAAAAACTATACCTACTTCGCTTTTATTCCGGAGAAGAGATATCCAGGTCATCCGAGTACATTCATCAATAAATTTAACAAAATATCGTGCATTAGAAAAGGACAAGATCTTGGCAGGACCCCAAACATCTGAATGGATGACTGCAAATGGTTCCATACTTTTCTTCAAACTTGGCAAATAGGAGATACGGTGGCTTTTCGCCAGTTCACAAATTTCACACTGAAAATCCAAAATACTTAAACTGGAAAATAAAATATGTTTTCGCCTATCACAAATTTCACGCTCTTGTAATTTCTTAAGGTACCCGAATGAAAGATGTCCGAGTTGTCGATGCCATAACCATACGAGAGCATGAGCGTGATCCTTACTTCTGGTCTGATGTGCGTGACCCATCACTGACCCCTCTTTTTCTGTTAACTCTAAATAATACATGTTGCCCCGTCGAACACCATAACCAAGAATCTTCCGGGTTAGAATGTCTTGAAAAACACAAAACTGAGGCCAAAACGTTACCGTGCACTTAAGAGTAGCAGTAATTTGACTTACCGACAAAAGATTATATGCAAGAGATGGAACAATAAGGACAGTATCTAGGGTTATAGTGTTAGTCAAAAAGATAGATCCTTCCCCCATAACAAGGGAGATACTACTGTTAGCAGTGCATATAGCTGAATGTGAGGAGGCTTTATGACAGGTTAAATTATCGGAATCGTTAGTCATGTGACTAGATGCACCTGTATCAATAATCCAAGTGTTATTTTTAGTAATAACAGAGTGTGCAAAAGTTTTTTCGATAATACCTGGATGGACCACATTTGCTGTAGGTGATACCTGGTTTGCTTCTGTCAGATGTACCATAGATTTTCTGATATTTTTCCGAGATTTTTTTGTAAAGTCCCACCAATACGGGTAACCAATAATTTCATAACACCGTGATTTCAAATACCCAGTCTCACCACAGTGGAAACACATCAACCCACCCGGTTGGTTGTAACCCGAATTAAATGGGTGTCCGTGACCCATTTGTTTTACATTTCCTCTCGTCTGCCTCTCTCCCCCAGCCCTCTCACTCACGTGACCTCTGTCACGTCCATAGCTCCCCACTGATCGGAGGTTCCCGGCCACCATCACCGAGCTGTCATGGAACGCCGAAGGGGCTCCCACCACCTGCTCGTCGTCCATGGTGTGTTTCTGGTTTCGACCTGGAGCTTGTGGTGACGGGATAGAGGTAAGTATGTTTGTTGGATTGATTTCCATTTGTGGGTTATGGGTTTCTGGGTGAAATGAAGAGTTATGGGTGTTCGATGGATGTTTTTTTCAATGTTTGGGGTTCGTGTTCATGGGTTTTTTATGTTGTAATTTCTGGGTTTTGGCTAGAATTTCTAGGTTTGGGTGGAATTTCTGGGTTGTGCTTGAATTGATTTTCGTTTGGGTTTCTAACAAGTAACCGTGAGCTGATGGGTTTTGCTAGTTCGAGAAGGGTTTCGCCGGAGATGACGAAGAGGTACGATGAACAGGACTCGCCGGAGATGACGAAGAAGCCCTGATTCCTTTTCCGGGAAAAAATATAATTTTCCGGGAAAATCTGGGTTTTTTCTGGGTATGAACAGTAACTTGAACAAACAGGTACTGTAGAGATCGATATCTGGGTTTTGAACCAGGAACAAGAAGAAAAAAAATTCAGCAATACGATTTAAAGTAAAAAATTCGAGATTTCTGGGATTAATTTCGAGATGAACAAATACTGTTCAAGAGAAAAAAAAACTGGGGATGAATAAATACGGTTCAAAAAAATTCAAGATTTGCTCTGATACCATGTTAAAAGTATAAATTCGTATATTTCAGAGTTATTTTCCATTACAAATGAGAATGAACTTATAGAGTAATTACAAGACTAATTTAAATAAAGATAAAAACTATTTTATCCCTACTTTACACAATTTTCATATCTGGAAATTAACGGCCATATTTTAACGGTCATATTTTAACAATAACATTTTCAATCGATGAATTTGCCTTCCCAATTATCAACCAGAAAACCTATCACGAGGACCTACAAAATATAGATCTGGAATTTAGAACTGTCTTGCTCATCTGTGCAAATTGCAGGTCACAGTATATAAATGATAGTGAAACATAAAAATATAGCCGAGGAAATGTCATAGTAAGTACATGTGAAAAGCTAGCCGGTGTTTCTGTCAAAGCAAAACTCGAATTCTAACAGGAAGCTAGTGTTAAGTGATCTTTAATGGTGATCACAAAACATGCAGCGACTTTTTTGTGAAATAATTAGCTTTGTCTTTGCCTCGCGTGCCCGGAAAACAGTGGAAACACAGCTAATAAATCACCTAGCGGCTAGCGTCCACCTATGTGTAGGTGGTGTTCCTGGGAAACAAGGCAATCGTACAATCAAATTTTGTGGTCCATTTTATAACCTATAAATTCAGTGTTTCCTGTTTTTGTTTGTTCTTATGGTGTTTTATACTATGCTTTGCTCAACTTATGAAGGCACTGTAGTTAATATGCTCCTCTTTTTTTTTCTCTTCTCATAATCTATAAAATTATATAGATAATAATTTTATGCGTTATATAATCAACCATGTTAATGCCCTGGTCTCTGATTATCCATATATAATCAACCATTTAATAATTTAAATAATATTGATTTAACATATTATTAAAATTCTGTTTATGCATTGCCATAGTCATTATTATTATAATTATAGTCTCATTTATGTGTTATCCACATTTAATTTTTTCAACTTGGTTATTAATATTAATTTTTTAAAATTTATTTATTGAAAAACATAGTATATCCTAAAACTAGTATTAAAAAATTATAGAGATATATATAATATAATCTATATTCTTGATGCATATTTAAATGTTTTATTACCTCGATTTTATATTAAAAGAAATACTAAAGTATACCATTTGATTTCATAAATCCATGTAACTGAGAAATAACAAATGTACAAATACAAGAAGATTTAAGTTTTATATTATTGTAGATTCTTGAACAATTTAGGTGATTTTGACGTGCATTATCATAGTATTAGATATTTTTATTTTTCTTTAAAAAATATTGAATATAGATGAGTTTTCAATTTCTTAGCATACATTTAAATGTATGCTAAGAAATTATAATTCATAGTTTTAGTTATAAAAAAACCCGTTATATTACCTCTTTTTCAATATATTTGGTATCAATGGTTCAGTTCTTCTCTTTTTTAGATGTATCATTTACATCATTATTAATTTCGATTAATCTTCCTTAATTAAATTATGAAACGATGACATTCAAATGGTAATAATTCTTTGAAAAACAAGAGCAGTTGTGAGTTTAAATCGAATATGCATATCGACAACAATTTAGATTTAATGTATCAAATATTCATATTTTGACATTCTTTCGTTGCTTTATTATTATTAGTATTATTCCTGATGGTGCGAGTTTTTTCAAGTCCATTTCAATAAACTCTGCAAATATTCAATCGCACGGGATCAATAGATTCTTATATTATCTAATTGGGCTGTATAGATAATATGTTTATACACTATGAAATGAGTTTGAGGAAATAATTAAAACCCTAATAAAATTCTTTCGTAGTTTGTTAAATTTAAATCGCTGCAATCAATCATTTGATTTCGTCTTAAGACTAACTTACCTCCATGCTTTAAACGAAACAAGTAGCTAGGACTCGAACCCTTCCTCTTACCACCAATCTAAACACATATTGATTAAAATCAAATTACTTGTTTTTATCACGAGATTTCATATAATTCCAGAGTACAGACAGGAAACCTGTTGGGTTTACAGTGTGTCGATCCAGGAACAGAACCAAAACCTACGGCATCCAGGCATGAACGAAAATCCTTGCTATTGATTTTCACGAAACATAATCTATGATGCACTCCATATAATTAATTCAATATCAAATGGCTTCTGCAAGGCACGCGCTTGTACTCATTCACAGCGTCAGAGAAGAAGAAAAACGTTGATCACGTAAATATTCCCTCTCATGCTGACACAATTGAGCATTAACATCTCTGCCCATAATTTATAACTCGACGGCTTAAACATTTACATCTTGTACACCATATAATTAAAGCATTTTAGGGGCATGTACCTGCTCGTTTGGTTCAATGTTTAGGTACAAGTCCATACACATTTATAATGATAAGAAGAAGCATAAATGCCATTAAAAGTTGATGTAGATGACATTCAATATTTATGCATCACATTTTTATTATGTTTGTATTTCATTAACTATTTATCAAGTATAGTTGTATTTTAAGATATTCATATTTAATTTATGGGATTTTCATACACACACACACACGCAACGCATAAAGTAATGTATATATTCTTCTTGGTTGGTACGTTTTATCTACTTTAATCTTATCTTAGGCACATCCATTGAAATCAATCTTTCATAAGTTTATATATATATATATATATATATTTATAAGCCAAGATCTATTAAAAGTAGATCTAATGATTTACTAAAGTGAACTTTGGATTGTCATTTTCACGTGCTTTAACGCTCCACGTTTCAATTAATGCTAGCTTTATGCAACCTTCAATTTCACTTAAAATTAAATTAACTTAACTCGAGATATGTGGCTCTAGCACAAGTTTACACTTTGATTCTGATCATCAGGACTGTATTAAATGCTGATAATTTTACATCTGTAGTACTTATTGCTTAGATCTTGGCTCGTAAATCATTTAATTTTGCTTTAGTAAATTTCTGGTGCATTCGAGGTTTCGCTGTCGATGTTGCATGGATTTCTCCACATACAAATATATATATATAATTATATATATATATATATGGCTCACGAATATCATCGTAAGAGGGTCCATAGATCTTAGCCACTATGTCAATACTGACAATACCGTCACCAGCACAACGTCCTTTGAATTTTCTATATTTCGATTATTTGTTTGTTTGTTTTCTAGCATTTAGTGCGAGTCCTCATATGTCAAGATCATGGAATTTAAGGCCATATCAAGTTGGTGTGATTCTTTTTTTAATATGGGGTTTAATTTAGATTATCTGGGCATAGAATATTGTAGCAATTCATATATAATACGAATGGTTGGGCCGGTTGGGTAGTCTGCTCTAATATTCAGGTGAGATATAGTGAATTCAACCAAAAACCAAATTTCTGAATATTAGAGAACTTTTATAAGTAGAACTAGTTTTTCTCAGCGAGGGGACCGCATTAACATTAGATTAGATCCATCGCTAATTTGGAGTGTTTTATATTTATTTAAGAAAATATCTTCACCAGCCACAGTGACTTGATCATCATTCTAGAGTTTCAGATGATCGGTCAAATTTAAACCTCCTTCAGCTCTACGGGAATTTATTTGTTTGATATTGACAAATTTTAGGTAATTAAATTACTAATTAAGAAAACATTTGAGTGTTTCTTCATAGCTAAAGTCACTAATATATTTCACTTTCATGAAGTAATGTTCAATTATCGTGCGCTTTCCATACCTGGAAAAAATAATAAATCAAGTAAAATTGACAGCAGCCATTCAATTTTGGTGAATGTTCCTTCAAATATCACGTGGATGTAGTAATTTAAAACCCTAAAAGAAAGATTTTTAGTGCAAGGTATCTTGACCCTGTTCTATATAGTCATCGATCCAGTAGCCTTCCTCTCTCTATGATAAGTCACCAACAAGACTAAGTGCCTTTGTTTGGAAGTGTGGAAAGAAAGGGTTTTGGAAAAAAAAGAACATACATACTAGAAACCATGTGTAGGTTGTTATAAGAGTGAAATCATGAAAGGATAATGAAGAAAATTGGGAGGTAATAAAGCCTATAAAGGCCTGCCACGTAAAGAATTAATGGGAAATCTTGCATTTATGATATTGTTAATTAATCGTGTTATAAATGTGTGTATGATCATGTGAATGGAGTTGAATTTATGAAATGATGAAATGGTGAATAATTAAAGGATAAAAATATGAAATTGTTTAATTTTAGTAAACTTGTAAATTGTAAAAAAAACTTTATGATAATTGGAGGAGGATATTGTAAAAATAAGTTAGATATTGAATAATTAAATGAAAATTAGAATTGTACTAAATAAGTTGAAAAGTAAATGAACTTTGGTATGGATGAGCAATTGAGTGTAGTTACATTAGATGTTAAGATGAATAAGGAGTGTTTTAGGATGTAATAATAATTGATGTAAGAACTTGTCAATTTAGGTGATACTATTAGAATGTTCCAGCTGGTCGGATGAGTTAGACATAACTAGATTATAGGTAAGTATTCCACACCTTGTAGAAATGTTTTGTTAAAGTTTTTCATTAATTTTATGTGTAAATTTGTTGATATATGAAAAATATGGATATTGTTATTGCTAGTAAACATTAAAAGAAATATATATGTGGATTCATTCGTGCAATTGATGTTTTTTTTCAAAACTTACACTTCAAATATAATCAGTTGGATTTTATGGGCTAACCTCCTCAAGCTCGATCAGAGACATTTATGATTTAAGGGCCCAAGCTGTAAGAAGAATTGGCCTAGGAAACCTCAGTGAAAATAATGATATTTTTTTAGTTCCATGCTCGTAATATGGATTTTTTTTTTGTTATTATTATTATTATTTCCAATTTAATCCTAGAAGATTGGGTTAATTGAGAAGATTTATAAAACAATATTTGTTTTCTATGTGATTATCATTATGAGTTAGGTTGCGAGTTGAGTTAGATGACTCAAGGTTTTATCCTATTTTTAGTTTTTTTTTTATTAAGTTTAATATTTAATTTCTATGAGGTTATTAAGGTGTTATAACCTAAATAATGAATCTAACTATTAAACTCAAATTGATCCAAATTCACCTTAACTGTTATTAAGAGTAAATTGCATTTTTTTTTGTTGCTCAGGTTGATTTTTATTTATTTTACCAAGTCAATAAGGTCAATTTTATATAGTTTTTTTTTTTTTTGGCTAAAAAAAAACGTTAATAATACCTATATATTTTGTATGTTAATTCAGCCTACAGCATAAACATGATTAATGATTAGTTAACATATACTAAAAGATCTTGGTTTTCCACTATAACAATGGACAATTAAAAGCCAAACATTTTTTTTTTACTTTAGTTCTCATAATTTCTTAAGACTATTTTTTTTTTAATTTCAAACTTGTTTTTTTAAATCATCCCTTAAGATTGGATTTAATGGGTATAGTGCTTCATATATATTTTTTTCTTTCCATGGAGTTATTTTAATTTTATAATTCAAGTTACGAGTGTAACAAATTAGTTGTGTTTGCTTGGGTCATTTATATGTCCACTTTTTAATTATTATTTTTATTTATTTTATCATTCGATACAGGTTGATTGTGAATCAAGGTTTATAATATTTTTTTTATTTTTTTTTCTATAGAGTTATCCTGATTTTCTGACATGAGATGTCAGATTTACTCAAGTTATTTTTTATTCTTTTTATTGGAGTTTTTCAATTTAATCCTTAAAAAAAAAATGGGTGTATTGAGAATTGCAATTTTTTTATATGCTTTTTATGGGTAATCTTATGACCTAGATCGTGGTTTAAATTGATCGACACGTGTTTTTTTTTTTAGAGATTTTTTTTAAGTTCATAATTCAATGTTAAGTTAACTAGAAATTAAGTTTAATAATTTATTTTGATGTATATTATATGAGGTTATTTAGATCTTATGACCCGAATCGCGAGTTTGATATGTTTTTTTTGTATTTTTTAATTTATTTTAATAGCAATTTTACCCTTGAATATTAGGTTGATTAAAAATTTAATTTTAAAATTTATTTTGAATTATTTTCTGTAGGGTTATCCTAATCTTATAGCTCATATTTATCAGGTTAACTCGAATTGACTCGACTAAATTTTTTTGTTATTTTTTTTTCAATTACATCATTCAACATTAGATTGATCGAAAACTGAGTTTATATTATTTGTTTTCTATAGTGTCTTATGTCACGAGTAGAGAGTTTAATTAATTAATTTGATTTGATTAAAATTGATCTAATATATTGTTATTTTTGATAGTAAAAAGAATATTACACTAATTGGTTTTTAATAAAACTATATCTTATCTGTAGCTAGATTGTTTTGAATTTAACAACTTAATCAAATCACATCGTAACAATTCTTATAAAATTTATTTTATTTTATAAATAAAAAATACATTAACGACACTCAATTAGTTTTCCTTACATTTTAAAAAATTAATATTACGTGTTGCTGCGTATCACGAACAATAATTTAGTACAAGTCTAAATGAGTGGCAAAACATAGTGCATCAAATTTGATAGATCTTTACTCGAGAGAAAGATTGCTCGTCAAGAAAAATAAGTTTAGTATAAATGTTGTTCGTGCATAATGTACAAGTTCATTGGGATCAACAATGCCGACACCTTGCACAGATAAACAGGAAAAAAAATTAAATTTCTATTTAATGATCATCTACAGTTCATATTCCATTTTAAGTAAGAAAAAACTTGAAGAACTGGCTCATCTATGTCTAAATGGATGTTTTGAACTTGAAGAATTGGGGTGATTTAGGGTAGGTTGAAAGCTTTGGTTTTTTTTATATATATATATATAATTGGTTCAATTTTGATTGATTTTATCTTTTTTTAAAAGAATCAGACAGGTTTTTTTTTATAAAAAAAAAAAAACTAGTTTTTTCCTCAGTTCGGTGCATTTTACTATGTTAACGTGGAAGAGCCTTGTATTGAATTATTTATGGAACCTTGGATGTTGGCCTTGCACTGGGTACCTTTTAGCAGCTTTTGCCACAGGATTGTTATAATAAACAACTAGACTCTTAACTCAAGGCAGCAAATCGCACCCCCATCTTTTCCTGGCACGTGTATCCTGGAAAGTGGAGTTTCACTTTTTCAATATGGTGTAGGAATCATCCCTCAGCAGGTTGGACCAAAATAAACTTCTATTCTGAAAATGTACTGGACAAGACAGTCACATATTCTCCCCAACAAAATCCCTAGAGAAGTCATTCCCGAGAACTACGAAAACGAATCACTTTACTGATGCTACAAGAAAAGCATTCTCTAACACCATTCTGATCCCAGCAGCAGCTGCAGCCATAAAGTTTCCGCGAGATCATCCAGTTACAAGTCCGCGTGGTCATTTGTTTCATCCTCAGGCCAGGAGCCCTTAACTGATGTGAAGCTGGACGGTAGATTTGCAAATTGTCAAACCTTAACTTGAAACAAACAGAGTTCTCGACCACAGAGGATATGCAGGAGGTTTTTCCAGGCAACAAAGAGAGAAAACTCGCAGGTTGATAGATGTAAAAAACAGCCAGAAATGAAAGAATATGGTTACTGCCAGTGAATACAGCAGCCAAAGATTATACAAAGCTTCGCTAATAAAGGAGAAAAGAAAATGTTCAGCAATCCACAGTATTCTGTCATAAAACCAACATGGTTTTCAAGAGGTAAAGAGAAGGGGGGAAACCTCCTTTCAGAGAAGTGATCTTTCTTGCACTCCAAAAGATCATAATTTAAAGAACAAGGTTATATATGATAATTTGGATATAAACCTAACCTCACAAAATAACACGCACCAAGAAAGACAGGTATTGAATTAAGTATCAAGTTGAACAAAAGAAGCAATCTCTATTAATGTTTAATCCCAATAAATCGTGGAAGTTGCACCCAAATTCTTTCAATCTTCTTCCAGACTAAACCTAGGTAATTTTCAGGATTCAAAACACGTCATCCACCTCTATGCAATCTTAGCTCCAACATGGGTCCTGGTTTAGAAAGGAAGATGAATGAGAATCGCAACAGACCTATAAGAAACCATCACTTCTTCGCCATCATATCATGCATTGTGGAAGCTCTAAATTTTTATGAGTTCTCAATGGTTGCAGTGGTAATTCTTATTGGCCGTCTCCTTTCCTGCTCACCACTTCGTCTCCAAAATGCCCTCCTCCACCAAACCTCAAATCCCCTTTGTATATTAGGACAATCTTCACCAGAATTCAGAAACCGATCAAACCAAGCAAGCAAAATATCCTGCTGCCAAGCAAGTGGGAGAGTTAAAATTGTGTTACTCAGGCCATCCTCGATCAAATGTCGATCAAGGCCTTTTGATCCCCTCCTCATCCAACAAAAATCATCATAAAATGGCACCAACCATGTCTGTAGGAGTAAGCATCTTGCCTCCTTTGATGCCAACAGCTGCCCCTTTCCGATCCCAACAAACAACCTGGCTGTAACTCTACTAATCTCATGCCTATGAACGGCTGGAATTTTAGAATGTACATCAGATAATTCAGATTGAGAGGCCCATGTTTTCAAAAATTCCTCAGCAATCTGTCTATCAATCATAATATCCAAAATCCAATGCAGGTTATCTGCTTGTCGTGCAATCTGTCCAACATCATTCAAATCCCCTGTGGCTGCACGGAGAAAGTGGTCTTGAAGCAGTTGCAAACACCCATTGCATGCCAAGTACAATGACTCTTTCCGAAGGTCATTCTGAGAAGAATTCTCGCGAAGCATCTTCGACACTAAGCCTTTCATCTCACGCCTCGCTTTCTCATCTTTGCCTTCCAGAACTACTTGTAAGAGCTTGAGAAGCACTTCTTCGTTGTCACTACTATCACCAGTTCCACGAGTAGCTTCAACAGAAACCCTCTTCAAAACTTCGCCTGCTCCAACCCCTTCAAGGTGGAGCTCTGATAGCAGCGAAGCCACCTTCTCTTCTTCATCCTCAGCCCATGGAGCAGCCTCTAAGTACTCCAAACAAGATAAAACCCCAGCATCAAAACCAATTGCTGCAGACACCTAAAAAACACATAACTAACATATTAAGCACCCCAAGACCCTAACCAACCATACATTTTCCAAAAATTCAATCAGCAATAAGATCAAAATTTTCAGAAAACAAAAAATAGCCTACATTTCTTCAGCCACACAAAAAAAATATAACTAAAAACCTTTTAACTCTACTGATCTATTTCCACAGTTTCTCCTCCACTAAATATATCAATCTATCATTCCAAAAAAAAAAAAAAAAAACTAAATGCAGTTTCTATTTCTACAGTTTCGAGCGACAAAAAAAACATTATCAAAGAAAGACTTTACCTTTAAAATACCAAGAACTCTAGACACGTCCTCTTTCATAAGCTTCCTTCTCAGATCCTTACAGTACATTAACCTCAAAGTCTCAATATAAACCTCAACATCATCACAATCAGCAATCTCGACGACGTAAGGAGTCGACGTTCTTTGTTGCTTATTAGACCACTTATCCGACAATTTCACTGCAAAAAACCGACTATGACCCACCAAGATCTGCCTATGCACACTCATTGAAACGCTAATCCCATCTTTAGAACTCAATGTCAACTTCACATCACTAGAGCTCGAGTCATTAAACTGATTACCAGGACTCCGGCTTCCCAAAATGTCAGTGATACGTTGCAAGATTAAAGCTTGCCTATCTTGAACCGAGTTTTGACTGCTCTGTGTGTTTCTGAAGCTGATATTTCCATTATGGGCGTGAATGGGCACCTGGGTTATAGTTTTGGGCTGCGTTTCGGGTTCACTAGCCATCATCTCAAAAAGGGTCGGGCTTGACCGGGGTTTATGATCAGGTGGTGGAGGTGACATGGGATTTAACAGACCGGCAGTGAGTGCAGAGTTAAAGTTGGTAAAACTAGACGGGAATGAGTGTTCATTTGGAGAAGCAATGTGATGGTGGCCATTAGGCGGTGTTGCTGCTGTTGTTGTAAAGTCCATGACTGGCGACAGACTTCCTGGAGACAGCTGGATCTTGAATTTTGAAGATAAAGTTGAAACCGTATCAAGTTGAGGACTCGGGCTAATGGGCAAACGGGTTTTTTGTGGAGGTGGTGATGGTGGTGGAGGAGGTGGGGTTGGGAGAGGTTTAGAAGCTGAACAGCACCAAGTGTTATCTGGGGAGACTATAGTTGGTGGGTCAAGTTTCCGGGTTTGGGCCAAGGACGCAGACCCAGAGTTATTATATGTGGTGGCGGAGGCAGAGGAGGAAATGGTGGTTTCACGGTATTTACGGCGTTTGGGCTTGATGGGCTGAGCTTGGACTTTAATGTGTTGAGCTGTGGTGGTTGTTGTCGATGCAGTAGAAGAAGTGGTAGTAGCCATGGGAGTGATTAATTTTAATTGTCTAAATTTGTTGTCTTTTAGTTGAGGGCATTGCGCAAATGGGCGAGGAAATGGTGGGTGTTTTTCTGTGGGGATTTCGATTAAGGTGTGAATTAAAAATGGCGATTGATACGAGGCAGAAACAGCAAGGAGTGAATCATACGGCATTTATTTATTTATTTATTTATTTATTTATACGAACAACAAAGGAAACTCGGGGGTCTCTTTAGAGTTTATACTTTATACCTCACCTCGCTCACGTAGAGATGAAATTTCTCCTCTTTTTTCTTTTTTCCTTTTTTTTAGGCGGTAAATTATATTTTAGCCCTTCTATATTAAGAATTACAGTGAAGAAGGCTGTAATTAATTTTTCAATGATATGCGGATATGCCTAAATGCATTTTTTTAATAAAAAAACATATAATCTGTGCATTTAATGTTTCATTGTAGAAGGAAAAAAAAGTCTTTTTAGTAGGGTTCGAATTTTTTAAAACAATTTTAAATATAATTTTTTTAAAAATAGGGTTTACCTCACAGCCTCAAACGAACTTATTCTCATATAGTGTATTCAATTAGGGCTTGAATTTACTATAATTTTTAATAAGTAGCATCATTAAATAGTTGACATGGATTATTAATGATTCCATTCTTGCTTCCTTTCCTTTTATTTTTCTATGTTCTTATCCCATCTTCTCCTTCCATATTTGTATACATGCGAAAGCATTCCAGAAAAAAATATTATTAAAAGCTCTAAAAAACAAATTTGTAAAGGTGGACTAGCCCTTAAATTCCATTCATGGAATTTCAAACAAGAGTTGATCATCTTTATCATTTACTGTCCGTGAAAGAAAGGGTCTCTTGTGTGAGTTTAATTTCTTCTTTTAAAAAAATGGGAGTCCGCCAGGTGAGTGGGGACGATGGAGATTTTAATACAACCTAGACAAGACAGGAAAAAAGAGCAGAGGAAAGAGAGGCTGTCCCCACAGTCGCCAGCAGTGTGTGTTTTGTTTTTTTATTTGATGATGCCTGCTGCTGCATATGCGCTTGCAGTGATGCCTTTCTTCTTCTTCTTCTTCTTCTTCTTTTTCGGTTCGTTGCTTGAACAGGTGGGATTATGCCAGCTGTAATTCTATTTAATTAATATAATTTTTGGAATTTATTTTCGAGGGCACACCCACTTAATCAGAGAGGATTAGGAATCGATGGCGTGATTAACTACTGTTTCTTCTGTGTGGGGATGACCCAGCTGAGAAGGAAAGGGGTCCATGCTCCTTTTAACCATTATCAGGTCTCATCCCACGCGTCCATGGATTGTTCTTCAGAGGTCGAGCCATCCCCACGAGTTGCTGGGGCCATTTTAAAAACAGATGGGTTGGAACTTTGAAGGCATGCTTCTGCTTCTAATTTCATCTCAATCATCAATAATAATCAAACATCATTACCATCATCATCATCGTGTGTATCGTAGAGGGATGAACAATAAAAAGCTAGTAAATTCTCGTGAATTTTTACTTGTTGATTTGGCTAGTAAATTCCCAGGAATGTTTACTCGTTGATTTGTAAAGACGGATAGATAATGGGTGATTAGCTTTTTTGAAGACAATTTGGAAGTAGCTTTTGAGGTGGAGCAAGCATAGTTATCAAATCCGTTCCGGGTACCGTTCCGGTTTTTTATTTGGAACGGAACGTTTCGGTTTCGATGCATTCCGGCGTTCCGTTCTGGTTTTGTACTGTTCATATTTATTTAATTATATATATGAAAAAAATAAAATATTAATTTGACAAGTATAATTTAAATTCAAGATAAATGAACTTTAAATTATACAATACAAATATAATCTCAAAATTAGAAACATCTCTAAAATTCCAAAATATTATGAAAGTAAAATGTTCGAAAATAAAAGAAATATAAATCAAACATCTTCTACATCATTAATAAAAGAACCATTTTTTTAATTATATTTAAATTAAAAAAAATAAATTTAAATATAATTAAAAGACCCACAAATTTGAGATTTGAAATTTAAAATAATATTTAAAAATTAACCCTCCAAAAAATATTATTATTATTATTATTATAAATTTATAACCCCCGTAGAAAGTTAGAAACCTTTTTTTTTTATTATTATTATTATTATTTATAACTAGTATAAAATAGTAAAATACCCCCCAGTAACATAACCCTAAAATCCTAAGCATATCCCACGCGCCGCCCACCTCAGGCCTCATCTCCTCAATACTTTCTACTAGTTCAATCTGGGTCTTGGTTATGAAAGCGATTTCCTTATCTCCTCAATACCTCGCCATGGGTCTTGTTTTTTCTACCAAGGCTGCACGCAAATCAACCCCAACAACAGGAGGCGTGAAGAAGCCACACAAATACAAACCAGAGCATCGGCTGTCAAGTTCGAAGAAGTTGCTGTCTCTTCTGGTGAAAAAGACGAAGAGGCGTGCCGTCGATTTGGATCTGGAACAGATCCTCTTTTTTTTTTTTTCTGCTGAACCCGGAACAGAACGCCCGGTACGGAACCGGGGCGTTCCGCCCGGAATCCGGCCGGAATTGCCGGATCTGGCCGGGATTTTGACCGGGACAAAAACGTCGCCGTTCTGTCCCGGATTTTGCATTGGAACGGAACGGGATCAATAACTTTGGGAGCAAGTGAAGAAACACATGTCTCTAAAAAAAATCATTTATTGATGATAAAAAAACTTGTGATCTATACAATAAATTTTAAATTCGAATACAATAAATTTTAAATTCGAATCAGATCGTGTATATATTATAAGAATCTAAAATTATCAGAATTTTATATTTTTATCATTTCAAATGTTAGGGTTTCTCGAGAAAAATAAAAGGGAAGAAACACAAGCCATCTATGGTATTGTAAAGCAAGGAGCAAGGCGGAGAGGGTGTCCACTTTTGCTTCAAAATATTGGTTCGGCTTTGGATGTCGTGACGTGAGTCTTGTGGTCTCTCTCTCCTGGGAAGACATTTCTTCTCATGGGCTCGACGTGGTGGAATCTTATGGATCCATCCCTTGAAGGACACGTGGCTGATAAAAGTTAACCCATAAAATCTTATGAGTTGGGACTCTTTGTCTTCAGTCGGGGCCAGTCATAGCCGTGGGTTATGAGTTGGGACTCTTTGTCTTCAGTGGGCCAGTCATTGCCGTGGCTCGTGACCCATGTCGGAAATACTGGTCAAGCCCGACAATTGAAAATGACGTTGCACCCGTTGCATTTGGAACCGCGGTTCAATTGATAAAAAAAAAATGATTGATTGATTTATTTAAAATTATTTATATATATTTAAATTATTTTAATGTGATAATATGCTAAAATTAAAATTTTAAAAATATATATTATTTTGATAAAATAAAATTCACCCACAGCAAAATATTTTTTGTAATTTTAAATATTTCGATAAAATTAAATTCACATAGTTTTTCAAGATATTTTTAGTGTTCAATTGCTCTAAATGTAATTTTTTGTCCTTATATTTATTTCAATTTTTTTTAGTAAGCATTGATAATTATTTTTGAAAAAGAACAAATTTGCTTGATACTTAATTTGAAAGTGCTTAAAAAACACACGTCTTCTTTTCTATCATTTCAAATAAGAAAACCTCACAAACTTAATCTCTTATTAACATAGAATTGTTAGAATTCCACTAGAGTAATAAGTTTAATACTGAAGAAAAAACAAATAAAAAATCATAAAACTAAAGCGTTCCCTCGTGAATATGGGGTGTTGAAGTTTTTATTCATTTTATATTTAATAATTTACGAGATTTAAAATTAAATCGTGCGCTATCTTTTCCTTGCTCGCACGAAAAAGTTGCCACGTTCCCTTCACCATTAAAATTCAACGGTGAGCTTTGATTTAGTTACTATGGTAATAAATCCTTTGTAACTCAATTGCGGGGATAGCTCAGTTGGGAGAGCGTCAGACTGAAGATCTGAAGGTCGCGTGTTCGATCCACGCTCACCGCATCTATCATTTTTTTTTATTGGATTTTAGTAATGAAGACATGCTGAATGGGCCTAGCTTTCCTGCACTTCGACCCATGCTTTACTGGACCCAGAATGGGCTCTACTCATTTTCGTTATTGATTATTTCACATTGCAATAATATCACATTCATACAGATGCAGCAGATCTGGAAGAGATACGTGGAAATTGAAAACTTTTATGACTTGTATAAATAAATTGATTGAAAATAAAATTGATTCAATAAAATTGATTCAATAAAATAGAAATACATATGAAATTGGTTGAATAAAATTAAAAATAAAATTATGCAAGGTTTCACATATTAAATAATATTTTCTATTTTCAAAATAAATTTTATCTATATAAAATATAAACTTTTGTATAGATGAATCAAAATAATATCTTCAAAAACTAAACACATACAAAATAATTTTGAAATTAGCTCTGTTAGAACAAAGGGTAATTAAGCACGATAAAACATCATAGAGGAGGAATATTAATTTAAACATTAATTAAAAATTAAAAGAAGGCATCAATTAGAATAAAAAACAAAATTAGAATATAAAACAAGAAAAAACAGCAATACTCTAGGTGCCGTAAATGTGTTTCAAAGAAAAAAAGACTCAAACTATACTTAAGTAATTGATTTTATTTTAACAAGTTGATTTTATTTTAATTATATGATAAAAAAATAAGTACTAATAGTAAATTGATATTTTAAAAAAAAATCATGATAACTCAAAAAAAAAATTAAAAGTACAAAATTGGATAAAAAAAAATAGTCTAAGTCAACTTATATAGCGTGATAGACATTTAATATGAATAATAAAGGACAAACAAACCTCGCTTAACCTCTAAAACTCGTGTTTCAAGCAATAAAATTGGAATAAATCAATCCAAAAAAATTAAAATAAACCACAAATTAATATATATAAATATATATATAATAAATCAATCCAAAAAAATAAAATAAACCACAAATTAATATATATATATATATATATATATATATATATATATATATATATATATATATATATATATATATATATATATATTTGTGTTAGCATCTATAGAGTTTTCCACGCATTACATGCACCTGAGAGGGAAAATAGGTAGCTGTTGCCTGTTGATGAAGAAAATCAAGCACGGGTGACAGAGTCACATGGGTTCATATATGGCCAGATTTAATGCATGTTTGGGAGTGTGGTTATGGTTTTTTTTAAAGTGATTTTTATTTAAAAATATATTAAAATGATATTTTTTTTATTTTTTAAAAAATTATTTTTGATATCAGCACATCAAAATTATCTATAAAAATTAAAAATAAAAATTAATTTTTTTTTAAATTTTTTCAAAAATACTTTCAAAAAAATATCCCAATCTCCCACTTATGCAGTTTTGGGGACAAAAAGAAGAGACATCCCACATGACAAGATGACCCACGGTCTGACTAATGTCCCGGGCTGATGTCGTTTGTCTTCAGAATCTGCCATCGATCACTTTTGTCCTCCTGTTCTTCTCGGGGTCCCAACCCAAAACATTCCTCCTGCGATACTCTCTTCTCGGTAGACCATGCTCGACCTGGTTACGGTAATGGAACAGCATGTGCGATCTCATTAACATTATCAAAGAAACTAGCACACGAGGGACATTTGCTGTGAAAACGGTATCTTTATGATTTTCTTAATGTTTTAATTTCGATCTCAATTTCAAGTTTTTTTTTTTTTTATAATCGGATATACAGGACAGCTTAATAACAGACATATATATATATAGTGGGGCTAGACACAGACTGCTCAATTTCAAGTTTTAAATCCATGGGTGCGTAATCAAAGGCAACCCATAATGATATCATCGGACACAGTCCCACGTGTTTTGCAGCCTCTTTGCATGCATAACACGATCTCGGATGAAGAAGTAGGTCGATAGTTTTGTCTGTTTGCTTCTGTGGTTTTCAGCTCTTCTAGTTTTATCTGTCGCCATTTTCTTTCTTTCTGGGGTTTCTCCCAGCCATTTTTTGGCTGAGTTTCCACCACACAATCTATTAATAAAAAACAAAGTCTGCTACTAAATTTTGTTTTTCTTTCTATCTGGGCGTGCTACTTTGTTTTAGGCTTTTGGCACGGTGGTTGTTCTTAGCAAATGAATCAGCCCTCTTCATGTATTAAATAACCTAGGATGGAATGGTCTACGATTAGGCTATGTCTTTTGAATGTCATTTAATTGATTGGCCATGGCTACACATTTTCAAACCTTATATTAAATAATTTTATCATATATTAAGAGACTCGTGATGAAATGGTCTCACAATAGACTCTGTCTTTCGGATGTTAATAAATAAATAATAAAACCAATTGATCCTAGGTTATTTAATACCTGTGTATCAGACATGTTATAGCTCGAAGGATTTATATTATCCATTAAATGACATAAAAAGAAAAGGGCTTGCTATTCAACCATTTCATCCTAAGCTATTTAATAAATGATATAAATATTTATTGAAGTTGTGAGGTGAAATGATTATATGGTGAAATACCTTACCTATTAATTGATATTATTATTCACTTATTATACAGTATTTCACCCCTCAAGTTTCAAGTTGTACGTTATTTGATACTTGCTGTTTGAAGATTTTATGTTTGGCATGAAAATTCATTTTATTATCACATTTCAATCTTTAACTTAAATTTCCATGTAATATTTTTTAGCTTAAGTTTTAATGTATTAAATTAATTAGTTTAATTGTTTTAAAATAAAGAATAATATTTTCATTTGTTTTATAATTTCACAATACATCAAATAGATCATTTTAATTAGTTTCTCCTCTTAATTTTTAGATATATATCATATGATACGTACATTTATAAAAATTAAATAAACTATACATAACAATCATATCAATATTATTATTCATTTAAATTTTAATTAATATCACGTCTTTTATCTTTTAAATTATTCAGTATGACTTTTTTAAATTGCAATTAACTTTTTAATTATTTTTATTATTATTCCAAAGCTGGCTGAACATGTCATCCATCTAACTATATTTTTTTTTAAAATAGATTTTAATTATTCCAAACACGTAAAAAACGGTACATTTAAAGGGAGATCCATCATTAGATCTAGACACGAAAAGAGAAGAGCAATGAGAATATAAAATGCAGAGAGATGTCGACTCCTAGATCCTGGAAGAGGAAGCTAGGCAATGACAACCATGGCAGGGAATTCTGATAAAAATAAGAGCACAAACGGCCATGGTGGTACGGGCGATGCTTCAACAAAAGTAGAGAGGAGATTAAAGAATATAGGGTGGAAAAGATATAATTTTTTGAAAAAATATTTAAATATTTTTTATTTTAAATTAAAAAATTGAAATTTTTAGATATTTTTACATGATAATATCAAAATTAATTTTTTTAAAAATAAAAAATATTATTTTAATATATTTTTAAACAAAAAATATTTTAAACAACAACTTAAATAATGAACAAACATATAAATTAACAGACCGACTGTCACTTTATTAATCATTGCTTGAACAAGTAGGTCCTCCCTTCTCCTCAATTTCTGCCAAAGCATAGTAGTTAGTGAGAGTATTCTCATTAAAAAGAGAATTAAGCAAAGCTTATCTCTGAGTAATTCTGTCATGCCACGCTGTCCTCTTCTGCATGCCCTCGTGCTTTATTAATCCAATAACCATTTCATTGTAGGAAAAAGAAATACTATTTTTTTCAATCACATCAATTAAGCTATCGATCAAGTTGTTCCATGGAACAATCTAAAGTAGTTTTCCGCCTCAAAAAACTATTTCATTAAATTTTCTCTCTCTAAATAATGATAAGAAAGGTTCATGCACACGAGTATTCACTAATAATCTAAAAAGCATGAGAAAAATATTGTTTTCCATGCCATTATTTATTATTTATTATTTATTTAATCTAAGATAGATCATTGTGGATTGCCATGATAATTTTCTTTTATTCATTTTATTTTGTATTCTAATTACACCCCTGATTACTCAAATTGATTTCCGATGAAAACATATTTATTAAGGAATTACAAGATTCAAATATAGATGAACTCAAACTTTGTAAAGTATAAACTTTTAGTCTCTAATAATTTATAATATTCAATTTTGATCTCAAACTTTGTTTTCCTTACTTTTTGGTCCATGATTTGAGAAAATATCAGTTGGGACCGATTATGACCACAAAATAGATGATTTCAGTGTCAATATGTTTCTTTTGATGGAGGGAGTTTATCAAAGATGTTTCAGCACACAAACCCATTTCTACAACGATCACTTTTGAGTATCATTTTTTTTCTCCTGTTTGGAAAAAAGAATACTGTTAAACTAAACGACTACTGCTCGTCTTCTTCTTTTCACTAAAAATCTATGGTTTTTTTTTATGATCATATACGATGAAAGGATGATTAAATTAAACACAAATGTTAATAGGAAGTTGTAGGGATTAAATAACGTGGACTAGACAATATGTTTATGATGGCAACATGAGCAAATAATAATAAATAAATAAAAAATTATGATTCAGATTGGAACCCCAAGGCATGAATATAAAAACAAGAGATGAGCCAAAGGTGGTGGCAACAAGTTATAGCTTCCTTTCCTATTGGTCTGGGAGGTGGGTGTAAAGGGGATGGTGTTAGTAGGCGGGTCCTAACGTGTCGTGGCTTTATTGGAGACATGTCAGAGCCAACTTCGACTACGGTGCATGGTGGGCACAAGGGGATGAGCCCCTCCACACAAAAGGCCATCCCTTAACCTATCTTACTTGGCTATTTGTCTGGGTCGCCCTGCCCTAATCCGACACCCATTGTCCCCTCCCTCTCTCCGCCTACCGTCTCTGACCAATCCCTTCTTCGCTGTTCAAAATCATTCAAATTAACTCGTATGAAAATGAGCCCTATTTATGTAAAAATAGAGCGATCCATTCTATACAAATGTTGGTTCCCAATTTCGACCCCCTTATTGAGGTATTTTCGAAGATAAACAACTTTTTTTTTTTAGTTATGTGTTTTTTAATATTTTACAGGGTCGTCTCAAAAGTTTCAAATTTAAATGTTTATTAAATGCGTTAAGTTCTTAACACATTATTTTTAAAATTTCTGATTTTACGCTTGGATTCGACATTGATATTTTTAATTTTTTCTGTTTCAAAAAGAAAAAAGAAGGAAAAAGTCCAAAAAAAGAGATTATTAAAGAGAGGGCATCACATGGAAAAGTGCCTAGAGTTCTCACCATCATTTATCAAGGGACAAATCGTAATGGTTCTGAGGTATTTTATTTTTATTTTCATGATGCTGAGCCCACAAACTAGTACTACTTACAAGAGAGGTGATCATATTAACTTCCTCATGACATTATTATTTATCGCAGTATTTTGTTTCATATATATTTGTTTTTTAAGATTAGGGCTTGAAATATTTAAATGAAAACATCAGATCTTGAAGGTAAAGATGTCTCTTTCAAATGATGATATATAAATGCATGTCATTAATTACATAACAATATTCTGCATCCAAGGTTCCACTGGATTCCATAAAAAAAAGGTTCTGCCAAAGAATCTGGCTAATCTGTGCATTGAAATTATGGCTTCACTTTGAGTTTTGGTAAAGAAAGCTCTAACTAGGACTCAAATCAGTCCACTCAAGGCCATTTGGTGAAACCATTTAGAAAGGGAACAATGACACCATGATGTGAATTGATTAATGTGACGCCCACAGCAAGCCATGGCTGCATGATCTTTTCATTTGATTTGTCGTTTCTATAATGCATTCCTAGCTTGTTTTGTGGATGATATGTGGGTGGAGCCATTGCCCACTTCTTCATGTCCAGGACGTTTCAATTTGTCTCACTCCTCCATTTTGGCCCATCGATCACTCGATGATCGAGGATTCCTGCTAATTTCCATCTAAATTATCTAAGATTAATTTGAATTTGTTAATCTTATCAAGCTGAAGGATAATTGTCAACGAAGCTTAATGTTTAGACAATGGATTGAACCGCTACTCATTACTTTTCAACAATTTCAAATATGGGTCCTAAATTTGTTGTTGAAATGCTTGAACAATCCATTTATAATTAAGTTTCTTAGTGCTTTTTTGGATTTTGATGACAATTATCACGGAGGGTATATTAATGCTTCTTTATTCGTTGAAGTGTACATTGATTAGCCATCCCAAATCACCATTATCATAAACTCCATTTGATATTCCCTAATCACAATCATTATATTTGACATGATAGTGTGTACCTAACTATAACAATGAGGTTTTGTACATATAACCGATGGGGATGGGCTATTAGGACCTTGGAACATGCTATGCTTGTGTTTTTATTAATAACTTATTTGGCATGAAGGTTAAATTGTGTTTTTGAAAAAAAATAAATTTTTTTATTTTAAAATTAATATTTTAAAAAAAATTATTTTAATACTACTAGCTTGAGACATGATGATTAAAGGGGCAAACTCATGAGTTGTCTTGGAAAAGCTTAGAAAAACTCCATCTTCAAGGAATCGATAAATGTTGGGTTTATTCTACTGTCTTGGAACGTAGATGATAGTTTTAAATTATGTGTGATCAGTTATCATGCACGAAACATGATGAAGATAACCAACAAGTATTTGGTGTCATTGATGCAGAAGTGGTTGAATAGGGCTTTTGTCTTCACAAAACTAGATTTGAGGTTTAGTTATTGGCAGGTTAGAATTGCCCAGAGGATTAACACAGGATAATTTATGTGATAAAGTATGAGTTATACGAGTTTTTGGTTATGTTATTCAGCTTAACCAACACTCAAACTACATTTTGTAACTCGATGAACAACGTGCTATATGTTTCTAGTTGACTTTGTTGTCATGTTTTTTATGATATTGTGGTGTTTAGCATTAGCATGAAGGATCATGTGGTGTATCTGTCTAGGTTTCTATCTTGGCTAAGAGAACATCATCGTTGTTCGTCAAAAAGGAAAAATATGAGTTTGCGTGTGCTGAATTCCTAGGACACTTGGTAAGCATAAACCAAGCGAGGATGGATCTGAAAAGGGCAAAAGTTATACTGATTGAGCAGCCATCACTACCTGTCTGATTTAAAATCCTTTTTTGGATTGAAAAACTATTATCATGGAGTTACAATCATTTAGAACCAGTCTTGATCGAAGAATCACCGCAGAAACTTTCAAATAAACAGGTACCATATCTGTTTCTCTTAGATGTTTTCCCGACCTTTCCATCTTCAGATGGTTTGGATCATCCAAGAAATCCATTGCTTGCTCTGAAGGTTCCGTTGTTATTTGATTCTTTGTTAAATCCACCACTCCCACGCTCTTCTCCACCTGAATCCCTGTAAATTTCTAAGGTAGTTTTTGTTTGAATACGGTTTACATGGGCACCGAGAACATCCAGAGCGAGCGGTTTTGTGAAGAGTCAATATATATATTGAAAAACACGAAACCATATTATTTTCTCTGAGTGTATGTCTTTCACCTGGTTTTTTTAATTAATAAACTATGTCATTTTTCTTTTCTTCTTCTTAAATTTCAACTCTATCCTCCCTGTAAAAAGGTCTACCAATAGGCTATAGCATGTTACTTTTAACGTTGTAGGAAACTCTAACCTACCTGTAAAATGGTCCATGAATAAGACACTAGTGAAATCCTTTCTTATTCCCTCCCTATATTATATATGTTATGCACCTCCGGTAAAATCTGTACTCAGACACCAGAACTCCATTAGAACCCACCCTTCTCTCTCTCTCTCTCTCTCTCTCTCTCTCTCTCTCTCTCTCTCTCTCTCTCTCTCTCTCTCTCTGACAATAAAATAAAACACTGGTCGAACAGCATGGGTTTTCCTGTTGGCTATTCAGAGCTACTTCTCCCAAAACTCCTTCTCCACGCACTTTCTGTTCTGGGGCTCTTAAGAAAACTAATGAACACTCTCTTTCACTACCTAGGTCTCCCAGACTTTCTTGAACCCAGTACTTCTTCCTCTTCAACCGACAATATCCCTCCATTTCGTGTCCCTGAATTCCACAACCACTCAGTCTCCGCCCTTCTCATCCGTGAGATCCTTCCTGTTGTCAAGTTTTCAGAACTTGTTGATCCTTCTGCTGACAGCTGTGTTGTTTGTCTTTACGAGTTTGAAGAGGTTGATGAGATCAGACGGCTTGCAAACTGTCGCCATATATTTCACAAGTGCTGTTTGGACCGTTGGATGGGGTATGATCAGATAACTTGTCCACTTTGTAGGACACCGCTAATTCCTGATGATATGCAGGAGAGTTTCAACGAAAGGTTTTGGGCTGCTTCCGGTATTCCTGATTTTTATGAGGAGTATCCACAAATTCCTGACCTGTAGTAGATTCTTAGTAAATTCTTGCTTTCTATAAAAAGAAAAGAAAAGGAGAAGAGATTATTTTTTTCCTTCCTTTTTTTGGGTTGAGGTGAGTATGTTCTGCACACATACCAAAATGATGCGACCGAGGAGGAAAAAAAGGGAGAAACTTGAGGGTGTTAGAGAATCAGATTTTCTTAGTTCATGTCTTCTACCTATCAATTTTGGATATTTTGGTTGACTGGGCAGAGGTTCATGACACTTTCTCTTGTTCATTCACAACACTCATGATATTTCGTACATGGGCGTGGATTGTGGTAATGCTAGCTTGTTTTCATTTTTTTGGTTTTTTTTTTGCGTGTTTGTATGGTTTTTCAACCATAAATAATGATTATTGAATGCGACAGTGATAATCGTTGCTGGAAGTAGACAGAATTGAGGTCACAGGTAGACGTTAATGGTTTTGTTGTTCGTTGCAACTTCTAGTGCGAGGTAACAGTGGATTTGGGATCAAAGTCCAAAGAGCCACTGTAATTAAGACTAAATATATATATATATGAACACCAACAATCAATGCATCCTAGTTTCTTCCGCTTCACATTTCTTGAAAGGTAAGTTGTGTTTGGTGCAGCTCTTGAAAGGCAAGTTAGCTAGCTTCAACTGAAGTCACCTTCACAGACATGGCAGCCAAACTGTCGAGCATTTTAGCATATTTTGATCTTAGTCGTGTATTAATAGAACACGAACATGAATGCTGTCCAGGTTTTGATCTTCTTTCCTTTCCTTTTGTCTCTCTCCACCTTCGTTTCTTTTTCCTCTTTTGAAAGACGCGATTTCAGAGATTTTAGAAACCGGCCCTCTTCAAGCTTTCTAGGTTAAAATCTTTGAGGACCTTAATAGTGTTCGTTGGTTAAATTTGGAACTTCCAATAAAAAGATTTTTGTTTAAATTTTGGGGATTTTTCTATAATATGTCCAAGTGTTGAGATAAATAACTGGATTATTGTGACATGGCTTATTGTGTTCAAGAATATAATTAGAGGGAGCTCTCATTCATTCTGCAACTCATACTTCCAAAAATATCAACTTTTTTAGCTTAAGATTCGCATGATTTAAATTCAAATAAATTTAAGTTTAATTATGGTTTTATATATGGTGGATAACCAAAGTTGTTAATGGGGGGGGAGGGGGGGGGGGGGGGATTAGATCTGTTTTTGGTTTCTGAAATTCGTTATAAATAAGGGATGAAGAAGAATATTTAAGTTTGGTTTTTCTACACTATTTTAAATAGAATTTATACAGAAATTCATGACTTTCTTCACCACTTTTTCCAGATTAACACTTCTAGTTCTTAAGCTTTATTTCATCTCTTAATTTTTATTTTATTTTCAAGAGTTTAGGTTCAATCCTTGTAAAAATTATTTATTATTATTTTCTTGGTTTATTTGACCTTTTTTAGAAGCGCACTTGAATATGATTGTACCTGTTATTGGAATAATGAGAGGTTTATTAAAAATATTTCCTTTACATGTGATGAGCAATAAAGCTTTTAGAAAAAAAGAATTAATTCTTGATAACAACGATCAATTTTAAAATGTTTTGATAAATAAATTTTTTTTTAATCTTATACAATAGTATGCATGATATGATTGTGATTCAATCATTTATGAAGTTTATATGTTTGCTTGGTAATTAAACATGCTAATTTATTTATTGTTATGATTTTAGTTGCCATATTTTTATTAAACTGCATTTTAATAAACTAGATATATTTGTATCACTTTAGCCGATTCTATTTGTGAATTTCGAGGAAAAAGAAAAGGTGACAAATGGAATTTGAACTGATTTATAGACCTACGAAAGAAGGCTCCATGACATTTTGAGCTCTCGAGTTTGCAATGGGTAAGCCCTGTATTATGATTGAGACACTACTTTCTAAGAGACGAAAATATTTGAAAATAGTTTCGGTCGGTAAATGCAAAGAACGACCAAGAAGGAGAACTTGATCCAACAAGTGTACAGCAAAACCACTGGCCACGGCATCTTAAACAGTATGTCTGTTTATGAATGTAATTAAAGTTATTTTTAAAAATAATTTTTATTTATATATGCATCAATTTTTTTTTCAAAAAAAAAATTTGATTTTTGATATCATTACATCAAAATAATTTAAAAACACCATTTTTTTTAATTTAAAATAAAATAAAATAAAATAAAAAAATATTTTTCCAAAAGCATTCCAACACCTTCCTCCAGACTTGCAAGAGGCTATTGTTTCTTTCTTAGGGTAATAGGCTATCACTTCATGAAGCATCATGTTTTGCAGGAACAATGAAAGAGTAACATTTACTAGATAGCCAAATATCGGCTCTTATTCACATGATGTGACAAGGGATCAGCCCCCGTCCTAGCGAAGGCATAAATAAGTGCGCAACTCTGCAGGCTGCGAGTCGCACCAAATTTTGCAGATGCACAGAATAGAACTTGTCCAAGCACATAATGGAGAACTATACGAAAGACAACATGAATAATAACAGTGTGATTATGTCCTGAAAAATAATGGCAATAAAACTCACGACAACGAATTTCCATTTGACTTAATGCACAGTCAACGCACGCACCATTTACCAATTCCTATACTCATGCAAAGTAAAGATAAGAAACAGCTTATTAATTTCCCATTTCACACTTAACTCTGAAGTTCAAACGTTTTATCACCTGCAGACCAATACAGCCACATTGAAATGTTTGTCTGAGATTGCAAGCCAGCATTTATCACAGTGGAAAGATCACTTTGGATAGCCAGGGGGTGGGTAGCCTGCTGCAGGGTATCCTTGTGCCTGGGTTGAATAACCATAGGGCTGTCCATATCCCTGCGGTGGATATCCAACTGAGGGAGGAATTGGCTGATCAATGCGCGACATCTGCTGAAAAGGGGGCACTGCCATCACTGGTTGTGGCCCAAACATGCCGTCTCTTTTGTCCATTTCAACCTTGTGTTGTGTCTGAAAAATAACCCAGTTAGCACAGTCTGATTTGATGTCATTCAAAAAAACAGAAGTTGATAGGGTGTTTTGTGGATCAACAACATACCTGCATGCAAGCACAAACCCTGGCCAGAGAACAAAAAAGGATGCAACAAAATCAGTGAGACAGTTGCAAACCAGTTAAGTTGGGCGTGTTCAATGATAAGATATAGAAGTAAATAAATACTTACGTGCAGTACACCAGTTCAGCCAAACAAGATAGCAACTGAGAAGCCTCTTGAATTTCTCCACTTCCAACAATCATCGCAACTATAGAAAATATGCATGCAACTTGTTGGAGGCAGAACATAAAACCCTGAAAAGGAAGAGGAAACATGTTTAACTGATTGCAAATAAGCACAAATTACACGTGTTTTTGAGAGAGGGAGAGAAGGAGCGTACAATAATGCAATTATCACACCGTGTTGTCTGAATGTTGAATTCATCTTGCAACATAAAACGAGTAGAGGCCACTGAATTTCCAAAGCAAAGGAATACCTGGGAATCCAAACATGATACTGGGGTTACTAACATCATAATTACAGGAATGTGTTTCCATGGAAGGCATAAAAACATATGATGCTATTTAAAACCATAAAACCAACTAGAGGGGATAATTCCAATACATTGTCTGGCTGCATTAAGCTAAAATATGTTCACACTATTGTGAGCATAAAAGCATGTCAAGAACCATCTTCAATTGCTTATTCATGAAGAAGAATATCGATGATCCCAATTTCCTTCTGCCTTTGACTAGTTCACCATTGTAGAAAGGATGCTTCCAATTTTATATTAATTGAGTGAACTAAATGGAGGGTAAATATTTCACCAGGTATTAGGAATCAACAAAAGAACATTAACATGAAAGATACCCATATTGTTTTGGTATACCTATATGATGCACATCTTAATTCAAAATTGCTTCAACATACATGGGGAAATGAATATAAGAAGCTACCATATAGAAGAATTTCAGGAGAGAAAAAACCCTTAAACACTCAAGAATGCTTCCTACTTTAAAACTTCTACAGATGACTCTTTCTTTTTCAATAAATCTTCCAAATATCTTAGGAGCTGAATGTTTGACCTATAAACTTCTAAATAGAGTAAGACATATTGGTTGATAAAAACAAACTATTCCCTACCTCTGTGGCGAGACAAAATTCAGGGCACCGACTTTCACCACACCTGCCACTACATGGCATGTAACCAGCACAACAGACGTACCTGTGACAAACAATAGGACAGCTTACTTAAACAGAAAATAAAAGAAAATCATAAACATTATATGAGAATCAAAACCATCAATTACCTTGACATGTCATTGTAAAGTGCTCGTTTGCGGAGCAGGTACGATACACATGGCCCACTACAAAAAATGGAGGAGAATTAGGTGCTTCATGATTTAAGAAAAAATCCATGCATGACATGACAAATAAAAAACAAATTAAATGGTTATATGAAAATTCATAAATATATCATGGGAAAAAAATAGGTGTCATTATAGAACAGCACTTTTCAAGCTCAATATTTTTCAGGAAAAAAAAGTACAACACAATCAATTTGCTTTTATGCAATAAGGAAAGTACAAGTGAATTTCAAACAACTCTTTGGAAGGAATTCAAATGAACAGAGAAAAGCAAGTTAATTTTGACATTTCAATCTTGAAAATGCATTTTGATGCTAGATTAATACTGTAATTCAAAAGATTTTCCATGGTTCAAAGATGTCCCACACAGAATGCAGCGATAAACTTTATAATAATTTTAGGTCCAATGAAGTGATAAATTATACAACCCAAAACATGTTAACAAATAAGAACTCTATAAAAAGGCCTACAATTTTTCCCACCTCATCTACCCCACATTTATCTCATCTTCCTTTATTTGAACCTCCCTTCTCTTACTCATTGATATTCATCAGGCCTTTCTAAATACATGGACCTTATATTTATAGAGAAATTATAGGATAAAGTTAAGCTCAAACTATATTATTCCGATTAGTGTTCTAAATACTGATTCAATAAGAATCCTAAACACAAATCTTTTTTTATCTAGCCTGAAGATAATTCTACAACTAATTATTTGAACCTTCTATCTCTTATTCATTGATATTCAACACGCATTTCTATATACATGGACCCTATATTTATAGAGAAATTATACGATAAAGTTAAACTCAATCTATACTATTCCAAGTAGTATTCTAAATATCAATTTGATAAGGATTCTAAACACAATTTTTTTTTTATCTAGCCTAATGAGAATTCTCCAACTAAGAGTCATTGTAATGTTGAAATAACAAAACAAAAAAGTTATTTAAACCTTCTTTCTCATATTCATTGATTCTAAATACGTTGCCTTTATATTTATAGAGAAATTATAAGAGAATGTTAAGCTCAAATTATCCTATTCCAAAGTATTCTAAGTACTAATTCAATAAGAATTCTAAACACAAATCTTTTTTATCTAGGAAACATTCTCCTAACTCTATTAAAAATCCTTCTTCGACCTCTCAAAAATCCCTCACTTAAGATATCTTAAACACTCAATTTAGCAATCTCCTTGTTTAAAGGTCTTCTTGAGTGCAAACACCAAGTAATTTTGTGAAGTGAAATCTTGTGAGATTCAAAAAGGACTCCAATTTGAGGTTTTCTTCCAAATTTCCTTTGTGAAGGGTGTATAGAGCGTCAATATCCCGCAACAGCAAGTTTAACTCCGCGAAGTATATCTTGTTTTTGTTGGCTAACAGCCAAAGCATTAGCAAACACTTTTCTTAACCTTCCTTTGTGCGCGAAATAAGGGTTATCAAGTATAATTTCTTCCCTTTCTGATTATACATCTTCTTGATGGTTTCATTGCTCACTAAATTGGGTTTTATTTATCTAACTAAGATATTTTTTTGGTGGATAAAAGTGTACTTTTTCATGTGGACAAATAATAAACTAAAGTTGGCATTCCTTTCACTTTATCAATCCCAACTTGGTCAATCTTCATTTGCCCCTCAAAAAACTTGTCAATGGAGGCTGCTGTGAAGATAGTTGATGTTGATGTTGCTGTTGCTGTTGAGTGAGAATTTATTGTTGTGTTGCAGTCTTTTATACTGCTCCTGCAGCATGAAACTAGTGCTACCTGCTGCGTATCTGTTCTCCTAATCAACCTAAGCTTTGATACCGATCATTGAATATACTAAAACACCCAAGGTATTGGAACCTCCCTTCTCATATTCATTGTATTCAACAAACACATTTCTTAAAAAACAGCCGTTTTATATATAGGGAGATTATAGGGTAAAGAAACACTCAAACTACATTCCAACAAGAATTCTAAATCCTAATTCGATAAGTATTCTAAATATAAATCTTGTTTTTATCATGGAAACCTTTTCCTAACTCAATTAGAAATCTTCCTTCATCCTCAACATGTAAAGCATGAGGCCACAAAAGACATGTAGATGCTGTGATATAGATGCATGAGAAGAAATGGAAAAGGAGTATAAGATAGCACAGCATTCATAAATGGACAGGTCAACAAATATGCCCACGAAGAAGGAATCTCTGGTATATAATAGAAAACCAACACAAAAGGGAAGAATGAAAGAAGAATACAGAATTTGGGTATGAATCATAATAAAAGGGATAATATTTCTTCACTCGATATGGATTCAAGCCTCATATATTGAGCTATATTCTTAGGAAGTACAATTCCTGGACATATTGGATGGCACCATCTAATGAGTTCATGTATTTCGCAAACACTATTCATTTCAAAGAAGTTGGAATGATGTAATGTGAACAATCAAATTCCAGGCAATCCGTGCCAATTTATTAAAATCCGAAAACTTATTGGGAAAGGGAACAATAACTTGAGTTACCAGAGGAGAATGAGTATAAGAGTGGATTAGATTCTTCAATACAGTGAAGGAGCTTCAAAGAGTGATCTCATTCAACCAGATTTCCTCACTTCTAAAGGAGAAAACCATAAATGTAGACTTAAGCACAGCTCGATTAGAAAAAAAAGTAAAACTAAAGGATAAATTTTATCTAACAAAGAATAAAACCTAATCTTAATCGCCCAGATTTGAACAAAACCGTACTCTATCAGAGTCAACGTCATGTTATACCAAGTCAAGCACCCAGAAAACAATCAGATTTACATTTCAAAGCAAATAAAATTACAAGATCAAAGAGAACTCACCACCAACAAGACAAGCAGCAATCTGCACAGTAAACACACAAACAAAAGTCAACATCAAACCCAAAACCAAACACGAAGTTTACAACTTTCAGTGCATAACAAACATTGATAAAATACTAAATCCTTACATGAAGCATCAGCTTGGATGGTACCCATCAAATCAGTGTGCCAGAGATTTCTATAGTCCTGTCGTACCTGCATCTTGTTCAAGTGTTCCTGGGATGCCATGGTGTCCTAAGATCTCTCACAAAGACAACAAACTAAAGTTATTTGTTTTATACAAAGAAATTCGATCAAGACAATCACTTCACTTATAGAAAGCTCTTCTCTTTTATTGCAAGAAGGTGTTTCTTTTTTTCCAGGAAGTTTCTCTCTTGTTGAGACTTTTAAAGACTCCTTCAACTCGAAGTTTTCTTCAAAGCCAAGAGAAATGACACTAGCTATTTCCAAGGAGCGGAAAGTGGTACCGCACCCATTTCCCAACTAGGCTAGAAAAATTAAGTGATTGTTAAGATTACACGGCAGGGTCCCATTTTTTTTTTTTGTTTCATTTGATTGGTCTCCCGGCAAAAAAAATTACCTACCCCTGCCACTCGAATAAAACCGGGTTTCGACCCGGTTCGATGAAACCTGTTGGGCTTCAAACTACATTTGTCGGGCCTTGTCCATGAACTGACCCGGTTAAGCACGCTAAACTCGGATTGGAGGGTCAATCAAGGGGCGTCGTTTTTACCCCTTTGTTTTTTCAGACAAAGTGAAATAAGTTAGATTTTATTTTCTTTCATTTTCTATTGGCCTGCATTCCACTATGAGTGGATCGAGAGACAAATAAAACGTTAAGGGCACGACGGAAGATTTCTGAAACTATTTTTTTTTGTAACAAAAGTCAATTCCAATTAAAGAAACCACCACTTGAATTACTTTGACAAACCCGTAAATAATTCAAGTCAAATTTGTACAAAAAATACAGGGAATATCTGGTGAACGTGTAAGGAACAGGAAACGCGGAATTCTTATCTTTTGAACCTCAATAGTTCACATTCAACTGAATGCCGGCGGGAAGCTACAGAAGCTGCAGAGATGGAAGCTTGATTTGTAGACCCTTAGAAATCACTTCGATTGGCTGGGTAACCTCTCAGACCTGCATTGTGCTGGGATTATATTAATAGCAAATGTAAATCTAAGACTACATTTACAAGGACGAAGAACACTATAGCACAAACGTCAATTGATGTTTCTTTTATTAACCTGATTGTTCGGCTCAGCTTACACGTATCTCGATTGATCTTATAGGTCCTGAAGTTAATGACCATATAAGCCTCCAATGACCATCATATTAGTAACCATATGGCTCGAACCTGAGACTACAAATAAAACAAATCTCCAAGTCTCAAGTTTATATAATTGGATCACTGACTAGATAGTTATCAATTGCATGTTTTGTTAGAGGTAAGGGTTTTATGAGATTATCTAAGTTTGATCACTGAGATTATGAGTTTGGTGGATTGACACGTATTTTTTTTTAATCTCATGCTTCAATATTGGGCTTGTTGACAATTAAAATTTGTATATGTCTCAATTTGCTTTTCGTTTAATGATCTTATTTATATAACATGGGTCATGAGTTTATTATGTTAAATCGAGTCATCTTTTTAAGTCTTTTTTTAATTGATATTTTTATTTTACCTTTCGACATTGAGTTGATTAAAAATTTAGTTTTATAATTTATTTTATTTGTTTTATATAGAATTATTACAAATTTAGTTTTATAATTTATTTTATTTGTTTTATATAGAATTATTACAAACTCATAATTCTGATAGCTGATTCAACATGTTAACCAATGGTTAATCCAGATTAATTTGATATATTATTAGTTTAATATTATAAAAATAAAAATAAAAATTTAATTTATAGTCAAACTATATTCTATAGATGGTATAAATTGTACTTGGACCTGTAAAGTCAACTACATTATATCTGGTTAATACTCGAACAATTAAAAATTAATCATTTTTGTAATACGCTGCGGGTGAAAAATCTAGAATATATACATTCCAGGTAGTAGGGTGTTGTTTATGATAAAGTAGAAGGGTATATGTGCAAACTAGACTGCTTTATAAACCACACAGGTGAAGTGTGATGATCCTCGTGTTTGCTGTATTTTGTCCTGTTGCTAAAGCAATGCCAAGCCTCGATTGAATTAGTCTGTGCCCAAGTGTCACCTGTTCTGCTCTGTGGCAGTTCCATTGCCAAAAGTGGCCCTCTCAAACACAAAAATAATAGGCAAGAAACACCAAAAAACACTTCTCTCGGGTTTCTCGTCCTAGTTTTATAGTATTTTTAGAGTTCAATTCTCTCAAAGAATTGGGCTTTACGAAATGTCTTCTGATCTTTACGTTCTTGATGCCTCTCTCTACCACCTTTCAAGTCCTGAAATAGTCTCTCCAGGAGATGATCTTTTCTTCTCCGATCCCTTTCCTCCTTTTCGCGACTCTTCCATTGATGTTCTTCAAGAATTCTCAAATAACCAAAACACCCAGTACCCAGTTGAGAATTCTAACTCTGTAGACAGTTTTAGACCAAGCATCCTCTCATCTTCACCTCCAAGTCACCAGCTAGAGAGTTTGTCACTTTACCAGACAAACCATTTGCAGGCTTTAGCCAATAGTGAAAATCTGGCTGATGGGCACGGTGATTTCCCTGGCCTGGATGCTTTGGAGGTGAAAACTGAGGAATGTCAAGTGGGTTTTGATTCCTCCTACAATCAACAATATTTTATGCCTCATAGTTTTACTGGTGTAGAAAATGTGGCAAAGATGATGCAAAGAAGCTACAGCAGCAATTCTTTTGAAGGCAACCCTGGCTTTCTCTTTCAGCCTCGCTTTGATTCTCTCCTGGAATCCCCAAATTATCAGGGCCAGGCCTTAAGCGCACCTGAAAACAACTTTCTTGCTGGTCATTTGAGGAGGGTTTGCAGCACTGGTGATTTACAAGTACAGCCCCTCATTAATCTGCTCTGGAGTCTACTCCCCTGATTTTGCTCTGTTTTCTCTGTCGTCAATGGCTAATGGAATATTGTTTTTCTTAATTTGTTCTAGAATATTAATAAAACACCTCCGACAAAACAGAGGTCCTTTTCAAGTCCTTTCGCTACAGAGAGGTCGTTTGTTGAAGACTCAAACTTCAAAGCTGGACGTTACAGTGCTGAAGAAAGGAAGGAGAGAATCTCAAAGTATAGAGCCAAACGTAACCAGAGAAACTTCAACAAGACCATTAAGGTAACACCTGCTTTAGTTAATCGGCTGCTTAAGAGTTTGGTTTTGATTGTTTTTTAAAATGTTTTTTTTGTTTAAAAATATATTAAAATGATATATTTTTTTATTTTTTAAAAATTAGTTTCAGCATTAGTATATAAAAATGATCTAATAACATCAAAATTTTTAATTTAAAATAAAAATAATTTTTTTTTTTTTAAAACATTTTTAAAATATCTGTGAGACATCCCACAAACAACGAGTTGGTAATGCTGTGCGCATGTTTAAGACAGTGATGTTAGAACATAGCTAATAATTTTGAATTTAATAAGAGTATGAGAAATAATTTATTTTAATAAATAGACTAGTTTTTGAGACTTTGAATATAAATGGCCGCCCTGAAATCCCTTCGGAAACGAGATTAGAAGTCTTATTCGATAAAAAGTCAGTCCCGTAAAGCCCGACCGTGAAAATCACAAATATAAATTATTTAAACATGTAATTTATCTGGTATTATTATACAGCAACAACAATTTACATGCGACAAAGAGAATATAAACGAATCAAGTCATGGTAAAAAAACATACATGTTCTTTTGCTGTTGAGTGAAATATATAATTAATATTACAACAACTAAGAATGTTTTAGAAATGGCTAATACACAAAAGGTTGCTTTATATGCGTCATCATCCACTAATATATAGTTGCTGTGTTGATACAAGTATGCATGCCGCAAAACACTAGCGGACAACAGGCCACGTATACGTGGCAGATTCGCGCGAAACGAAGAGATTGGTGAGATTCCCAAGGTTGCATGCTCTACAGAGGACGAAGACGAAGAACAGAAATGGGTATTGGTTTTATTTGATATTAATTTGTTTACTATAAGGTTTTATTTTCTTATAAATGCAGGCTGTATATTGAAAGTGGGCAGTGTTGTTTTTGTTTTAAAAATTGTAGTTTGATGGATTGCACGAAGAGGAAGATGACGGGGCAATTGGAGGATCATCAGGAGGTTTTGCCCAGCCCCAGCTCCCGTACTATGGTCGTTACTAGCTGGCAATCCAAGGATTTTGTTTTTACTTTTGGAAAAACTCTTTTTACTAGGATGATTAATTAGGACCAGACAACATGAGGGGAAAAATCATTTTGAAATAAAGTATTGTTAAATTAATATATGTATGTTATTGCCTAGGTTAAAAGTTTCTAGCTGGTAGTTAATTTTGTTTATTTTTTAGTTTTCTGTCTACGTTTGTAATCATCTTCTATCATTATGAATGTATATGATCATCAATAAACAACGACTCGTTCTAGTGGTTATTTTTAAATTCAATTATATTTTCGTTCTTCGGGAGTTTATTAGATTTTCAGGTGTACAATTAGTCTCCATGGTGACTACTTAGTCTCCCATGGTGATTACTTTTGTCTGCCAGAATACAGGAATAAACAACACAATAAATTTGGTGAGTTGGAAGATCTCTTTCACATGAAATCATTCAATTTTTTAAAAGTTGTTATTATTATTATTATATTAACGAGTGGTTGACACGTGCATTACATGTGTTAACACGTGGAAAATATTCACAGTTTTCTAATGATATATATGACAACTCCTAATAGCTAAAAACTCTCTTTCGCTATATTGTTGAAATCATCATGATATTTTTTTCTTGTTAGGATGACATGTGACAACGATTGTGGGGTGGTTTGTTGTCAACGATGTTTTCTCTCTTTTCACTCTCCTCTCTTGAAATTCATGTTGAGTGTTCAAAATTTTAGAATTATCCTTTATGTATTGAAACTTTACCTTATTCCTTATTCATTTTAAAAAGAGTTCAAGTCTCTTTTATAGAATTTTGATTTGTTTTCAATCATATCCTTCAATTCCAATTTGTGATATGTTGTTTTGTTATTTATTTAACTCTTATTCTTTAGATTTTTAGGGTCTTTTGATAAATTGATTTTTTTTTTCAATTACAACTTTCAATTATAAATTTGTACTGGTCATTTAATTTATTTCTTTAATTGCTTCCTTATTTTTTTAATATATATTTTTTTGTATCTTGTTGTATAATTGAGTTTGTTTTAATTATATTATTCAATATTTGATTGGTTAGGAATTGAGCTATGCGATTTATTATTGTAGTTAGTAATTAAGTCATCACTTGGTTACATATTCAAGTACAGCTGTCAATTAAGGGTTTATTTTCCTCTTGTATGTTTGACATAAAAAATATCTCCTTTTTTTTTAAAAAAAATACTAATATCAATTAAACTATAATTCATTAACATCAAAATTGAAATATTCATAAACATCGAGGTATGGTTTTCTTAAAACATGCCTTTCGAACACTTGTTAGCGTTAATAAGAAGAAAAGGTATCACATTTATCTAGCTATAGAAAAAAAGAAAAAATATTTAAAATAACTTTATATGCTCAAAATAACAATAAGCTCGTATGATTATGTAGTTCATGAGAACGAAGAATAGCAGGAAAAAAAATAATGAAAAGCACCACGAAAATAATCAGCAAGCTAGAAAACTGACGGGTGTCCATTACATTAAAATTGTAACAAAACAATTGAAAAACACACGTGGCTCCTCCTCTTTTCTCGAAGTAACAGCGTGCGACTTACTTGGCGAAATCTGACGGGAATTTAGCCGAGTTAATTTCCTTGAAATGAGACCTTTGATTTATTTTTCTTAAATGATAAACCAGGTGTGCATGATTGGTAGACCTGAGGGGATCGAGGGTTCTTTTATAAATCTCCGTCGAGTAGGACCCTCGAAGCATCCATCCATAGGGCACTTTGTGGAGGTAAGATCATAAAACAATGCATGCAAATGGGGGGAGAGAGAGAGAGAGAGAGAGAGAGAGATGCTACCAGCATTTTTCCAAATTAAATCTCAGTCAAGTACTACATGATGCGCTGAAAAGTATGACAACTATCAACAAATGATTCTTAAAACAATATGCCTGAATCCAACACCAGGGAAGTAGTAACACTTTGGCTTCTCCTTGTGATTGAGGAAATGAATGAGGCCACGAGAAATCACGAGACGCTCGGTAGCCGACCACGATTTGACTATAGAAACATTTTGTTTTATGCTGCACTCAGGATTCGTGATCTAAATAATTGGTTAATTTGACCATGGTTTAACGGGGTCTTACCTTATTTGATATGAAAGATTTTCATCTAAGAATTGGATTAGAAAAGAATATCATATACAAAAAGCAAATATATATATTGGCCTTTTATAGAAAAAGAGAGACACCTCCTTTTCCAATCAAAGAGCAGTCAAAGAATTTTCAAGCTTGAGTATAGTTTATTTTATGATTAACATTTCAACCCTTTTTAGTGTTGTCAAATCCATGGTCTTAATGATGACTTATCACGAAGAACTTTGTCGATGCCCAACGGTGTTTAAGGCACAACCCACTTATTCAATGGGAAGCAATGTTCTTTTGGTCCAAGTTAGTATGTGCATGCTTGAAATTTTTATTTATTTATTTTGTCTAAATTACTATGTGCATGCTTGAAAATCACTTGTCCCATAAATATTGCAGCAAGATTTGCATTTTGAACCTAAAATGATCGGTGGAAAGAAAGAATTGTAATTATTCATTCAAAGATCTGTGAAGTAAGGATTCGGAATTGGATTTAGGACCAGCATGTAAACTGTCTGCCAAGGACAAATATGAAATATTTATTACATCGATGCTGGCAGGAACCTAAATCTGCAGGATGCAATCACTTCAAATAGAAGATTTGGAATGATTTAGCATAGCATCTCTAACATAGTAGATTTCATGTTTATTGAAACAATTTCTTGAATCGTGGCGAAGAGAGAGGGTATCATCGAATTAACTGGTGTATTATATATATATATATATATATGGCAACAGAAATGATAGATGCTTTGAAACATATCTTGCTATGAAATATTCAAGTCACAACTCTCATCAACATATTGGCATCTTCAGTACAGCCACTTTGTCACTAATTGACCACCCTTCTGTGGTGAAAGACACGCGCACTTTCTTCTCGATTCAGATAAAGAAACCCATGCAAACCCTAGCTAGTTTCCCTGTCTAGAATCTAGATTGATATAAGCGATCAATCAACCAAAAGTTCCGGTGGAAGCCCAAAAAGAAACGATAAGCATCTAATCACTGAAATAAATCCAAAGACCGAATCTCGTCAATCTGATGACAGCTCTCAGCTAGGGCTTTTTCTTGGTTCCAACCAACAAACCTGTCATTCTGTGACCGGTTAAGCCTGTACGGGTTAACACGTAATCGTGGACTCCAATTTATCGTGATATATATGCCACTAGTACTGCTTGTGTGCGTGTCACATGTCACACGCGCGTTCACACGCGCGCTCTATCACTAGCTAGCAAACCATCTTTCCCATAGTAGACACTAGACAGTAGACACCTAAGTTAATGGAGAGAGCAGTAAAGAAAAGAATGCGTTTAATATTTTGATCCTATAAGCACCCGCAATGATTCCACAAACTTCCTTTTGACCAAAACAATATAAGAAGAAATGATATTATAAACTACTTAAATACATCCTATCATTGCTAGCTATAGATTAGTAGATGATTATTAAAATTTAGGCTAGTTTGAAAGATACCCTCGTGAAAATGTGAGATTTAGAGATGAAAAAAAAGTTTTTGTCGACTCCACTTGTCCCTTTTTGTTAAGTCCAGCAAATGGATTCGTGTAGGTACATGAAAATCCCGAGCCCTTTAATGGATTCTTTTTTGTAAATTTTTTGAAATGATTAATTATGTGCACGAATGCTAAATGATTATTAAGTGGACCGGCTACATTATTTAAAATAATGTGCATATAGTAGACAAGAGAAAAAAGCATTTATATGTCATTGATTGATGATGAGACTTTTGGTTTAAGCCAAAAAAAAAAAAAGGGAATCGTGAAGCTCAAACAAAGAAAAGAAAGGGAGAAAGATTCCAAGCTCTTTTCCTTTACTTCGCTAGGAATCATGTCCAAGGTAGTCGCATAACAGCTAGCATTTTACACAGATATTATGAAACAGCTTTTAGTCAGTGGAATAATTAACGTATGAAAGAAAAGTCATGGATTCATAAACTCCAGAATGGATTGACCATGAGGCTTTGGTTCGAGGTTCTGAGGGTTAAGAATATATAATATACACGATAGATTATTTATTATTTATTATTTATTAAGGCTAGTATAGTTTTTTTTTTTTTAACCTATTTATAGTATTTTTGTATTTACGTTAAGTTAAAAAAATATTGATAACTAGGGTGTTTGGGCCAACTTGCGCGCACCACAACTAATTCTCGGGTCCACTGAACATCCTGCAAGCCCAATGAGCATGTAAGGCACCGCGGAGATGACAGGCGTGCCTAACAAGGCTTGAACCTGGGTGAGAGGAAGGGAGAAGCCCTTCTTGACCACCAGGCCAAGACCCTGCTGGCAGTTAAACATGTATTTGATATTATTGCTGTTAGAGAATAATATAAATCATATTCTGGGACCTCACCTATCAGTTTAAGCTTTTAGGTGAGATGGTTCCTTAACAATTGTTATGAACTTTTTTTTTTTTAATTCTCTCTTTATTTATTTTGAATTGCTTAACACCAAGTTCATAAACCCTTTGGCTCAAATTTTTCCAAGAACGAATTCTTTTAATAGGCTTGGCTGAACTCACAGAATCTATTGGTGGTCATGTTAATGCGTGGGCTATGGTCGCTCAAACCCCAAAAGAGGTTCCTTGAGAATATTTTAACTTCTATCAAAACTTTGTTTTAATCTGTGTATCGGTCCTCCTTTGCTGCTAATAGTTGTTTATTCTGTTCTGTCTCCACTCTCCACTACTTTAGAAGGATAAGCTATAGATGTCGATGTCAAACTCAAAATATTGTAATTTACTTTGTATCTCACCTTATCTTTCACCCTTTTATTTCTCAGGAATTGAATGCGTACTTACATACATACATATATATATATATATATATATATGCACGCAGGCACGGTCTACCTGTTATGGCTTGGTGAATTGTTCTTACTTTCTCCATGCAATAGCCAAAAGATGTAACGAGTGGTGAAAAAACATTCGGTAATCGAAGTGCAAGCTGTCCAAGGCAGGCAAAGCAAAAAGAATGTTTCAAAAGCAGTCAAATGCTGAAGTCCCTAACCAGTAACCAGGTCTTTGCGAGGTATTGCGAAATTCTCCGCCGTGTGAACAGTCCATAAAGGCATCCATCAGCTCCCTCTCTCTCTTTCTCAAAAGTGCTTTTTTGTGGGGTTTCCTACCAACTTCAAGATAGTGACGGCTGAAGTACCCTTCGGTTCTTTTTCATTTCATTTTAAAAATATTTTTTATTTTAAATTAATTTTTTAAATATTTTTAGACTATTTTCATGTATTTGCTGTCAAAAATAATTTTTAAAAAATAAAAAAAATATATTATTTTGATGAATTTATAAATAAAAAATACTTTTAAAAACAATATTAATTATCAGTAAGCTTCAATAGTGTGCCTGTGGACAACTTGAATTCAATACCAACACAACTTGAGCAATCTGAAACAATAGTATTGGCAACATTTGTAGGTGCAAATTAGCATGGCTGCAACTAACGGTAGACAAATTTTGTTGGTGAATAAATTATTAGCATTTGTTGCCAATGGAATTATTTGTGCTCGAGATCAATAATATTATGATTTCTAATATGACTTTTATGTATCGATGTATTTTATTTTAATACTTTATTTAAAGCACATGTTTAAAAGAGTTAAACGAGAGTAATAATTCAATATGTCTAGACCTGACAAATACCAAATACATATGACATGAATTCAACTTGCTAGACCAATATTTTTAGGTTCAACTATGAGCTAATTTTTAAGTGCATGTGGGTTTAGATAGATGCTAGATTTATTTATTTTTTTGTTTCAGTTGCACATTAACTCTAAATACACATGAATTTGGATAAATATCAGGCTCGATATTTTTTATTCTAATTTCGCGTTGAATCCAATTACTTGTGAGTTTGACAAACTATTAAACTTAATATTTTTGGATTTAGATTTAAGGAGGAGAGCATCAAAATTATAAAGTAATTCCTATTTGTGGTTGAATCCATATATATATATATATATATATATATATATTGTGTTTGGTATTGTAGTTGAGGTTTAAATTATTTTTCTTCATAAAAAGCATTTTTACCTGTGGTTCATAATTGAAATTGAAATGTTTGGCTAAAACTGTGATTGACTTTAAGATTTAATCAGAAACAATTTCGTGTGCTTGGTTACCATACTTTTCATATTACTGTCAACTTATAAAATTATTTTAAAGGACACGCACATACATATAGTTTTTTAAATATTGTAGTTCTAATAATCATAAAAATATAATGTAATTAATTAAAAAATTATTTAAAAAAAAACACATTACTTAGCATTAAGTACACACTTCTCTATCATTAATTCAATGGCTAGCTTAAAATGTTCAAATGTTGAGTTATATTTTTATCAGTTTTGAAGATTAGGACTAATGTGTGTAGTATATCACAAGTTGAGGCCTAATTTTTTCCTTTTTTGTAAAAAAAAAAAAAGGATAATTAAAAACTTCTCGACACATCAATAAAGCAAGAAAAAAATTGTTTGTTAAAAAAATTGTTTTTTAAAGCTTACCCCCGTATAATTCTCACTCATTATGTTAAGAATTGGAGACCAAGCTTGGAAACCATTTCTCAACCCTTTGTTCCTCTGCCAAATTCTTTGAATTTATGTTTTTTTATAAACGGTGGTGTGAAATCTTTTTTTAGTGGGTCACATAGCAATTGAACGTTGTATAATAATCAAACAATAATTAAATTGTTTTTTCTCAAAACTCAGTTGCAAACACAATATCAAACGGTCACTTAAAATGACAAAACAATTATATTTTTCAGTTTTTTTTAATTTGTTACATCGGTGTCTACCTATTTAGGTGACGCGTGTATTGTAATCTTTGCTGGTTGAATTTATTTATTTTCTTTCTCATTCCTCAAATAGTGCATTTCCCCTTAAATTTATATTTCTTTCAGATCTAATCTTTAATTTTTTTGTTGTATTTTTTTTATTTGAATAAATTATTTTCAATTTCATCTTTTTTTATTTATTTTTTTCATCTTTCAAATTTGGTTTATGTTCTTTTAATTGCTATTTTTATAATTTAGATGATTTATAAAAAAAAAATACGATTCCATACTCCATAATGTTTTTCCCTATCAAGCTTTATGCTCATTCTTTTAATTGCTCTAGCAAAAAAAAAATTAATTTATTGTTTTTTATGATAACATCCTTTAAAATTAATTTAATTGAAAACTGAATTAAGACAGGATTCTTTTAAAATCGTTTTTTTTTTAATTTTCAGCTTTTAATATTGTATTCATTAAAATTAAATTGGAGTCATCACCGTAATGTCAGTATCTCAATAATATTTTTAATAATAGACCAAGCAAACCAGAGATTACGTGATCTGTGATGAAAGTTTGTATGAAGCGTACTTGTATTACAACCATTTCAATGTACTCAGAAGTTGCATCGCAAGTACAAAGTTCTTCATAATAGAAAGGATATCGTGCATCTCTCTACACACAGGTAGATTACTTTTACTATTACAATGCATGTCCGGGAAGCATCATAAATGTTATTATCCTTCGCGCAGGTTAACCAAACAACCAGGTTGTAAGAAACCCTTTGCTTTCGAAGAAGTAACTGACCCGTTCCGATTAAAGAAGAAGAGGGCATCTCGCCACTTACATGGTATGCCGGCCAGACAGAGGTCGTCGTCATAAACAAACTAAAGTTGACTTTGGAAAGGTCGACCATGACCACCGGTGGAATTTATGGTCTGGGATTTGGCAGTGGCATGTTCATCTCAAATCAAAACCACATATAAAAAGTAGTGTTACTGCCAATAAACTTGTAATTTGGAGCTCCTTGCAAATTTCTCTTCTCTTGGTAAAACCTTCGATGACGCAACCAGATCACCAAGAACTGGTATCCGTACAGTAGCTTTCTCAGGCAAAGCGCCTTTTGAACAAATAATGCCGCTTGGCTGGGTCCTTGGGCTTACTCTTCATCTGGCCCTTCCCACCTTTCTGCCCGGTACTGGAGACAAGTGAAGAAACGACAACGTTTACAAGGAAGGTCACAGAACGTGCTTCATGCTTGTGCAAGAAAGAAAATACTGCAAAGCACACGGAACAATGAGGCGGTGTACCTGTATTCCATATAAACCATCCCATTTGCACCTGACATGGCACTCATGGATCCCATATAGCGACGGGCCTTGTGAAGAGCTATGTCATCTGCGTCTTCATCTAGCTGTTCTAAACCAACAGCATCATCACCAGCACTCAAAACCTTGTGAGTCAAACAGTCAGAAATTGGATTCAAAAATCAAATGAACAATCACACAGTCAAAACTAAAAGAGAAATACCTTCGCAAGAAGTCCCAATTGATCCTCAAGCCTGTGATAGCTCAAATCAGCTCCTGAATCAGGTGGAGGCAAGCTTGTTATCACCTGTCAAAGGTATATCCGTCAGAAGCCAACTACACAAATACTGATATCTATATGTATGATAGCCAACACAAAACAAAAGAGCTGCGTCGTATCAGTTTTGAGTTTAAAGCAAACCGAGGCCAAAAAATTAAGGCTTATTTTAAAGAGAGAAATTTCAACCTAGGTAGATTCCAATTGAACAGCCTGCAAATCAGAGTTACACAACAACTACTACATAGAACGTAAAAGTTGTCAAAAAGTTTCACCCACAGAAAGGAAAGGAGCGTTTGAATCATGTCTAGATCCCTGTACAAGCACACTGGCATTCAATTGTGAGCATGGCAAACATTTGCTTTCAAATAAGTCATCTCAAATTGCAGCATACTACATGCCAGATATGAAACATCTATAACAAATACTTAACATGTATAGCAGTGATGCTGACATCTATAACAAATACTTAACATGTATAACAGTGATGGTGTGTACACAGTTCCCAATTCACAGTCAAAATGAAAAGGTTTTAACTAGGTTTCCCTTTCAAGAAAGAATATATCACAGAAGAAGATTTACCTTAAAGCTATAACCTTGATCAATCAGAAACTGTTGTCTTTTGGTTGAATAGTACATCTCCTGCACACACAGAGAACGATTAAGGATGTCAAGGCAGAACTTTCCGGTGCCTTCTAAGCAAAAAAATATTCAACCACTGTCAGCATCAATCATCTGTGGTTAGGAATATTCAGAAGATTAATAGAAAGAAAATCAGTGCTTACCTGTGTATCAGTAGAAACAAGAGAATAGAAGAAGGCATTATACTCTTCTTTTCCTCCTGCCATCCTATCTTGAAGTTTACCCTGTCAATGGACATAAAACAAAATTCAAGACATTATGGATAGGAGACTTAGGGAAGCAGCAGCAAAACAACAATTAAAAACAACCTTTGGGTTGGTTGGTTATAATCACTATGAAACAAAAATTTGTGTGCACTACTTCTTTCAGATAACAAAGGCCTAAATTGCATAAATCATTATTTCAAAACAACCCATACCTGAATGAACCATAAGATGTTGAAATTTAGCTAGATCTCACAGATAAAATCAGTTATTGCTTCAGTCGTGTCCATAGAAACAGTTTTTCAATGAAGTAGAGTTAAAACTAATTGTGGGAGCTGTTTGTTTAGTTTTGCTTATTGTTTTGTCTTTCTCATTTAGTTTACCGATCCTTGTGTTCTTTGATTATCTTTTCTCTACTAGTAATATAGCTTTTAATAGTGATTCCTTCTAGGCTTCTCCAATAAGGATTGGGATATAGGTGTAAAACTAGTATAAACAAGGCTACCTCGGCCAGAGATGCTATACTTTTTATCAAGCAATTATGCTTTAGAGGTTTCTCTACAGATGCTAAAACTGTATCTCTTGTTCCAGCTTCATCTTCTAGTTATAGCCATTATTTTACTGTTTGCTGTTTTTTTTAGATTTCTCATCCAAAAACCAATCATTCTTCAACCAGGTCCATGATTACTCTCTCCTTAAAACCAGCTTTTAAATCTATATGGTGCAAAATCTTCCAAAAAGTTATAAATCAACCCAACTGAATCCAAGAAAAGAAGAAACAGCGTAACCAACCTTTGCTCTCAGAATACGACCCAGTCGTTGAGCTTCTTGTCGTCTTGAACCAGCATGTGATGATATCTGGATTATCACATTTGCCTCGGGAATATCTATCGAGTTATCACCAACCTGTAAATCAAACAGAATCAATCAGGATAAGCTGTTCAGTTCTTGCTGACAGTAGTCGGTTCTCAACAGTTGATAGTTTCCACAAGCAAGTCTCTAGCATCCACCCAAATGACAGTAAAATCTGTAATTACATATGGATAGAGGACAAGACCAAATAAGACCCCATTAGTTCACATCTGCTTTAACGCAAAACCGCTTCTAATTTTTCTTTTATTCCCCACTAAATGACTGAGGGCAAATACTTGGAGAAAAAATTGTACAGACTGGAGGACAAACCAACCTTACTTGAATGAATGTTTAGTGAAATGATGAAATAGTTAAAGCTGGATACCTTAGACAAGAAGACAGTATTTACTTCACTACTTGTTTTGAACGCATGGAGAATTTTTGTCCTCTCAGCATGGCTGCATATTGCACAAACATGTTTGCAGTTGATAATATGAAACATGAAGAGATGAAGCTAGCTTCTACAGCAATTGTGCCAATAAATCACCTGGTTGCACCATAAATCATAGGCTTGTGAAGTTTCATTGCATACTCAGTTAGCGCAAAAAGATTATCAGCAAACACAATTATCTTATCATGACGCTGCTCTTCATGGAATCTTATAAGAAATTCGCATGCCCTGAATTTGTTAGGATTCATCACATAAAGTGCCTGAAATTGTAAGAAAGCCATTAAAATGTCAGCGAAAAAGAATATTGGCCAAAGAGAAGCACGGTGTATAAGTAGCAGTTGACTAGCAAACCTGCTTCTTCTTTGAATTTTCTTTCTTCAGATACTCAGAGAAAAACTCTTTTGTCATCGGGCACCATACTTCAGCACACTGCACATTTGCGATGAAACCCCCTTTTACTAGATCCAGCCAGTTTGCTTCATATAGTTTAGGACCGATAAGGAAGTTCAGATCAGTAATCCTTTCATCCTCTCTCACAAGTGTTGCTGTAGTTGGATAAACCAGTTAGACTTACTAGCTAGTTAATATATAAGACAAAGGCTGACTGAGAGAGATGCAACTGTAAGAACATACCAGTAAGCCCAAGTTTGCAATGAGATTTAGTGATGCTGATGACTTTACGAAACATATGAGCAGGAACGACATGGACCTAAACAAAAAAACATGTATTTCAACCCAAATGTGTACAGAAGTTGACAAGATACTCTCTGAACAATTACCTCATCCATTAGAAGAAGTCCCCACTCCCTATTTCTTATTTCTTCAATAATCTTTTCAGATTCTTCTGATCGTTTTCCACCAAAAGCAACCATGTTATATGTTGTCACCACAACCCCAGCATTTCCCTTGAATCGTTCTTTGCTGTCAGATGTAAAACGACAAATTTGATCCTGTGAAATGTCTGACCAGAGCGAGAATTGAAAGGCCCATTGATCAACAGAAACAGCATTTGTTGCTAAACAGAGGCAACTTTTCTTTATTCGACAAGCTGCAGAAACACCAACTAGAGACTTTCCGGCTCCACATGGAAGAACAATAATGCCAGATCTTGCTCTACCTGAAATATCAACCAAAATGATTCAATCATATGGTTCAGTCACTCCATGCTTCAGTGTTCTATATCCTCACAAGAGAATAAAATCAGAGAATAATAAACACGCCTTAAAGTTGGATTCAGCAGAGTACAATTTAATTGCATTCCTAAGATCATTTTACCATTTCCAAACATTTTACTGAGGCTTTTCTCTTGATATGGTCGTGGTTGTGCATGAGGCTTTAATTCCATATTCAGGTCAGGGTTGACCTGCAGCATCAAAAGAGCATTAGCTACAGTTGAAAACCCCATGTGCATACTAAAAGAAAAACCTGATTCTGTAATGTTGTTGCAGAGCTTCCACAACAGCATCCCCAATTATTCACATTTTCCAACAAGACCACTACTAATCTAGTCCTGAATTCATTTTTATATTACTGTATTAATTCCATGCTAAACACTCAAGGATAGTTGATGAAAAATCTGCAGGAGGAGGTAAAAGTTATTTACAGTGTCATTTCTGAAATCGTACTCCTCCAACATTGGATAATTTAAAGCATTTGGCAAGCACCGCTGCTTAACATTTTCAACCTATCAGAAGGAGAGACAACACAAGATTAACATAATTTGGCAAATTCGCCTCAAACAATGTAACAGCATAACCATGCACACAGTGCACTACCTGTGAAGGGTCAACTTCAAATGAGTGGGTTTCTTTTTCTTCTGCTGCAGCGGCCAATTCTGCTTCGTTCAATAATCCATCATGACTAACTCCAATTTCTCCCGCAGCTTTGTTAATTGTAAATCCCTCAGTTCCATGAGAACTCTACAGGTTTGTAGAATTATAAATAATTTCAAGATTCAACTCATAGGGCCAACAATGAAAATGGGAGGAATGCTATTACAATCTAAGAAACCTGGAGAGAAACAATGAAAGCATACACATCCATGAAATAAGTAACTCTGAGCTATTCCAAAATCATGACTATTCAATTCAATAAATTCGTGTGATAATAACCTTCAACTATTTCAACTCAACCTAAAATACTGAATTCAATCAAATTAAGAATACAGACCTCGGATTGAATCCTTGCTTTAGCTATAACTTCATCCTTAAGCAACTTCTTTAATACCTATAAAGACCACAAAGAAAGAGAAACACACAAATATCAAATATAAATAACACTAACAAGAGAAAGAGGGGGAAAGCCACACCAATAAAACCAACTTGCCTCGGGAAACGGGGATTCAATGAAGTACCGATTCTTCTTAAGCACGAGCTTTACTTTACCGTAATTAGCAGTAGAACCATATATAAAATCAATCATCTCTTTCGGCAACTTGGTCTTCGACAACTTATTCAGAACTGAAATTATTGTTTCAGTCTCTAAACCCACCGACACCGCAGCATACAAGGAATGTGGAGTCAAATTATACTCGTGCATTGACTCCGGCCTGTAATAAAACATCCCAAAATCTCAAATCACACATGAAATTAATATCAATTAATACTCATGCGTTTTATGGGTCATAAAAATGAGCTATACCTGCAAACAGGCTCGGCAATGGCAATGAGGAAATCATAGGCTTGCTTATACAAAGAAGAGAAAGTCTCAAGGAAAATTCGCCCATCTGCACAAGCCCATAATGGGCGATTCGCGTGATCGGGCTTCAATTCTAATTTGCTAAAATCCCTCTTTTTTCCTTCTGTCTCACCTTCAAAATCAATAAGAAGGATGGATTCAATTCACTAGCATAAACCCATTATCATCAACACACACACAAAAGAATCAGGCTGGATTCTCAATACCATCGCGAAAATCATCCCCAGCTTCATCAGGGAAAAAAACATCATCGTCAGCTACAAAACTTCTATGATCATCCTGTAACCATCACAAAGCAAGAATTAATAATTTAAAAGTCGTATATGTAAGAAATTGAAGATGGATTGGGGGGGGGGGGGGGGGGGGGGGGGGGATAGAACTTTTGTTATTCACCTTTGTTGTGAATTTGAATTTCTTATTTGGTCGACCGCTTTTATCACCACCTGAAACAAAAATTTAGTAAATGGAACCAAAGGTCAACAAAGATCTGTCTCGCTGATTAAAACATTATTACTGAATCTTAAAGTTTTGTTACATTTTTTCCTTTCATTACCGTGTCTCATGTTTCAGTTTTGTTAGCGTTGGGAGAGGATTGTTTACAGAGCTTGGCAATAAACTGCCCGAGAACCTCATATATATAAGACGAAACCACCGCTTCTATGCGGTGGAGTGTGAGTTGCTGTTTGTTTATAGGGTAGCGGGTGACCTATGGGCTTTGAGCTAGGCCGGTTTGTATGGGCTTGGGCTCTGGTGTTGAAAAACAAGGTTTTCTTGATAATGTTTGCTCCCTCGTCAGCCCATTAAGTCAAATTGGCAATTTTTCATACGAATTGAAGGTAGTCTAATTGTGTGTGTGTGTGTGTGTGTGTGTGAAGTGAAGGATTGAAATATTACTATTGAGAAAAAAATCCTGAAATAAAATATTAAAATGATTGGAATAAATTTGTGATGAGCATTCAAAAAATACTAGCACTGGATAGATGAGTGAGGTTAGCTTGTAACTTAATAATATATTTTTTTAATAAAAACAATATATTCAATGTTGAAAATAATTGTTTTAGGTATCCTATTTTTATAATAGATTTTATATAATTTAATATGTATAATTATTGTACAATATAAAATTACAATGTATTGTTTGAAAATATTTAATAAACTAAAATATTTTTAACAATAAATTATGTGCACTAATGAATTATTTTTTATTATATATATATATATATATATAATTCTAATTCTAATTTTAATTACCCGTAAGAAGTAAGAACATCATGAAAGAGCCATAGGGACTATTTTAAGATGAAATTAAATAGAAGGAATTAAAGTATAAGAAGACCGAGAATGTGGGGACCGTATAAAAAACCATTAACTGAAGAAATTTCTTAAGCGGAGACGGAGTCGTTGATTTTGATTTATCTCACCTCTCCCCAGCTCAAACCACTCTCTCTCTCTCTACAAGACCAACAACAACAAAAAAAGATTGCAGAGGCAAGCAGGTATGAGCGGTCACGATTCAAAGTATTTCTCGACAACCAAGAAGGGTGAAATCCCTGAGCTCAAAGAAGAGCTCAATTCTCAGTATAAGGTTCGTCCGCCGTCCTTCTCCTTTTCTTCTTTCTACATTTTATAATTTTTTTTGAACAAATGTTTTTTATATAAATGATTTCGATCTTTGATCTGCGGCTATTAGGGTTTCCACTTCGATCTGCCTTATTAGATCTGGTCAATTTTGACTTAGATTTCTCGTTTTGACTGTTTGATTTTGTTGAATTTTCTGTTGCCACTACAATCTCATTGGAGGATCGTCTTATATATATATATGTAATTTTTTTTATGAGAAATCGAAGGGAATTAGTTTACCGGACTCAGATCGAGCTTGCATTTCCTTTGGTTTGCTTTTTTTTATTTATTGGTATCAGGGAGGATGACATGAAGCCCTTAGAGATCGATCATATGATGCAACTTCTACGTTTTAGATATGATCCTATGGAAGAAATCAATTGTATGGTTTTGATATTTGACATAGTGGATTTTAGGAATTCCAGCGTGTTTGGAAGAGCTGTGTTCCAGCTAGAATGCTTTTAAAAAGGTTATATTATACAATGTGAAGATTTTGTGACTGATAAAGTGGTTTATCGACGTTGGTTGGTTTTGACGCTACTATATGAGTAAAGTGTATCAAGGAACTATCTCATCTAAAAGTTTAAGCTATTAAGTGAGGTTTCAAGATATAATTTATATTATTCTCTAACATAGTGGAGGATTTTGAATATCTCAGTATGATGTTAAGAAGTTTAGCTAGGCAGATCCTGTACTCTTTTGACAGGGTTTTCTATTAATAATGGAAATTATCCTGACAATATTTTGTGCAATAATAGAACTGAGATTTTTTTTCCAGTACTCGTTTATGTCGTTAATGGATCAGAAACTAGTTGCAATATGGAAGTATTGTGATCCTCCATTGTTTATTGGATAATGGGTTTATTATATCCTCTAATTGTAATGAACTGTATTGAAACTGCTTTTCACTAGAATCAGTGTGAAGCGTCTCCTCTTTTGTATCTTATCATGCAGGATAAGAGAAAAGATGCTGTTAAGAAGGTGATTGCTGCAATGACAGTTGGGAAGGATGTATCGTCACTGTTCACAGATGTAGTGAACTGTATGCAGACAGAAAATCTGGAGCTCAAGAAGCTGGTTTATTTATATCTTATAAATTATGCTAAAAGCCAGCCTGATTTGGCAATACTTGCAGTAAATACATTTGTGAAGGTAAGAACTAGAAATTAAACTTTTTGTCTCCTATGTGTTTAACACTATCACATTGCTTCTTTGCATCTTTAAGAAACTTGTGTTCATGGTCATTTATCCAGGACTCACAAGATCCAAATCCCTTGATTCGGGCTTTGGCTGTACGGACAATGGGTTGCATTCGTGTTGACAAAATCACAGAGTATCTATGTGATCCACTTCAGAGGTGCCTTAAGGTTGGTTTCAAGGATTCTTATAATTCCATGCATGCAGCTAGTTGGAATATAACGGTCAAACTTACTAGATTGCATGCAGTCATTATATTCTTAAGAAACAAGAAAAAAATATTTTCTGTTTCTGGTGCGCTGTCATCCTTGTACCTGTTTAATCCTGTAGTTTTTGTAATTATAGGATGATGATCCTTATGTTCGCAAGACAGCAGCCATTTGTGTAGCCAAACTTTATGACATAAATGCTGAGCTTGTTGAGGATAGGGGGTTTTTGGAATCTGTCAAGGATTTGATTTCTGACAACAATCCCATGGTTGTAGCCAATGCTGTGGCAGCTCTTACAGAAATTCAAGACAATAGTGTCAGACCAGTCTTTGAGATTACTAGTCACACGCTCTCGAAGCTGCTTACTGCTCTTAATGAGTGCACAGAGTAAGCCGACAGTATTTTGCTAACACTATTTTTTTTTATCCTGCAACCTTAAACAAGGTGCATGGTCCTTAAACAATGTGCATGGTATATACATTCTGATCCATTCATGCGTACCTACACCTGTGCATTTTAACACTCATAGCTTTTAGCCATATGATTTTGATGTGCTCTAAATGGATACTGCTCATGGTGTTTTATCGGTGAGATTTGATGTAATTGATCAGAATGGACTGCTCTCTCTTTTTAGTGCGTTGAACATCTTGCAATAGTTGTGGTCTTGAATATGATTGAAAATCAAGGAAGTCCAAGCTGGATTTTTAAATATGGTCTGCATATGGTACTAAACATAAAGTTCTCTTAAAGTGTAAAAACAAAACTCCTGTCACATACCTTTTCTCAATGCTACTGCTACTCATGCTATTGCTACTCCATGATTGATAATGATGCCCCACTCAATAGTGCCAATGACTTTGTCGAGTGGAGTGCTATTTTTAAAATGTGGAGTGGCATTATTAACAACCAAAACAACCCCCTGTACTGTGTTATGACTACTGGATTCTAGCATGCCTGCTCATTGTGTTAGAAGTTTATGTAATTTGTTAAATGTCTATGCTACTTGGGTATGCTAAGAGCTACATATGAAGTGAAGTGCATGATAGGATTTCACTGGAAATTGAATGCCTCCATACTTAGGATTATTATGATTTTGTTACTTCTCTTTGAATGTTGTGTGCATTTGGAAGTTCTTTTCCTTGACAATTTTATCTTATGCCATGTTCACTTTTTTAGGTGGGGGCAAGTTTTTATATTGGATGCGCTATCCAGATACAAGGCAGCTGATGCTCGTGAGGCTGAAAATATAGTGGAACGAGTTACTCCAAGGCTCCAACATGCTAATTGTGCGGTTGTACTTTCAGCTGTTAAGGTGACATGCTACTACCTTTGGTGCATGCTTCATTATTTTCTTATTATGGATGCCTTTGGAAGTTATATTCTAGTCAAAATTCAATTATTTTTCACATTTCTGTTTTCTTTTTCTTCTAATAGATGATCCTTCAACAAATGGAACTTATAACAAGCACTGATGTGGTTCGCAATCTTTGCAAGAAGATGGCTCCTCCTCTTGTTACGTTACTCTCTGCAGAGCCAGAGATTCAGTATGTTGCTTTGCGTAACATCAACCTAATTGTACAAAGACGGCCTACAATCCTTGCCCATGAGATTAAGGTAAATGGAAATTCCTTGGCCCACTTCACAGTTTTTGATTTGAGATTGAGTCAGAGATACTTATTCAACACCTTTTCTTTATGTACAGGTGTTTTTTTGCAAGTACAATGACCCAATTTATGTGAAGATGGAGAAGCTAGAAATCATGATAAAGCTTGCTTCAGACCGTAATATAGATCAGGTAATGTATACTTGTGGGGTGAGGAATAATAGGCAAATTGGCCTTTCTTTTCCATTACTAGTCTATGAGAGATTTAGGTTGTGTTGTCCTTGTGGTGAGCAATCTTGCAGGTTCTACTGGAGTTCAAAGAGTATGCCACAGAAGTTGATGTAGATTTTGTTAGAAAGGCTGTTCGTGCCATTGGCCGTTGTGCAATCAAGTTAGAGAGAGCTGCTGAGCGATGTATCAGTGTTCTTCTAGAGTTGATCAAGATTAAAGTAAACTATGTGGTTCAAGAGGCTATCATAGTTATTAAAGACATATTTAGGAGATACCCCAACACGTAAGCTACAGCTTTGATGCCTTTGATATCATACAAAGGTGAAATTATTGTTTTTCTTTCATCTATACTGAATTTGAAGTTCCTTCGCAGTTATGAGTCAATCATTGCGACACTCTGTGAGAGCCTAGACACTCTAGATGAACCAGAAGCCAAGGTATTTGTGTTTCTTCATCAGTTTTTCCTTTCATGTGCTATGGTCTGAACTAAATACCTTCTGTGCCAACTACCCTTTTTGTCATCTGCTTTAAGGCTTCAATGATCTGGATTATTGGTGAATATGCTGAAAGAATTGACAATGCTGATGAGCTCCTAGAGAGCTTCTTGGAGAGTTTCCCTGAAGAGCCTGCACAAGTCCAGCTGCAATTGCTGACTGCAACTGTCAAACTCTTCCTTAAGAAGCCAACTGAAGGCCCTCAACAGATGATTCAGGTTTTGATTGTGTCTACTCACGTGCACTTCAAATCTGATACATAATGGATCTCGGTTCCTTGTTCATTTGACTTCACATTGTTCTCTAGAATTTGCAGTCATCTGTTTGGCACCTTTGAGATGACTAGAACATGATTGATTATTTGATTGTTCATAACTAATATCAATTCAGCAACACGCAGACTTCTGAGGTAACTTTAAGTTAATTCTCACTACAGAATTCTCTTATAGGTTGTTTTGAATAATGCCACTGTGGAAACTGACAATCCTGATCTAAGGGATCGTGCATACATATATTGGCGTCTGCTATCAACTGATCCTGAGGTGTGATTTTGCTATGGAGAAACATATCCTCTGTTTTTGTTAAGTTAAATGTGCTTTTGCGTTCTATTTTTTATGTACTACTTGTAAGTTTTATGTCATGTTTCACGGGTGTACTTTGATGTTTCAGGCAGCTAAAGATATTGTGTTAGCTGAGAAGCCTGTGATCAGTGATGATTCAAACCTACTTGATTCATCTCTTCTTGATGAGCTTCTCGCCAACATTGCGACATTGTCATCTGTGTATCACAAACCCCCAGAAACATTTGTAACCCGTGTGAAGGCTACAGCTCAGAAAACTGAAGATGATGAATATGCTGAAGGGAGTGAAGCAGGGTATCCTGAATCATCTGCTCATTCTGCTGATGGTCCTACATCGCCACCTACTAGTTCAAGTAACGATGCACATGTCGGAGCAACACGACCAGCTCCTGCACCATCTACAAGTCCAAATGCTGCTCCCGTGCCGGATTTGATGGGTGATCTGTTGGGCATTAGTAATAATTCCATTGTGCCTGTTGACCAGCCTTCTACTCCTCCTGGGTAAGCTTGCACAAACTGTCTAATTGACCTTTTATGATTTGTTGAGTGGCACATAATCTTTGGGATAATATGCATAGCTTGTCGGGATCTTGAAGCAGATTCATCTAATAGTGAATTCTACATGATTCCCGACACCCCAACTGTTGGCCTATAAATGTCGCTCACTGGATCTTGTGACCAATATTGCAGACCTCCTTTGCCTGTTCTACTACCAGCATCAACTGGTCAGGGTCTACAAATCAGTGCACAGCTTAAAGGGCAGGATGGTCAGATATTTTACAGTTTATTGTTTGAGAACAACTCACAGATTCCCCTGGATGGATTCATGATCCAGTTTAACAAGAATTCGCTCGGTCTTGCAGCTGCTGGACCACTGCAGGTAGTGTCTGATTTTTGTTTATTCAAGATGGAAATTTCCTCGGTGAGCATGTAATTGACAAACAATTATGTATTAGGTTCCACAATTGCAGCCTGGGACATCAGTGGCAATTCTGCTGCCTATGGTTTTGTTTCAGAATATGTCTGCTGGTCCTCCAAGCTCACTCTTGCAAGTTGCTGTGAAAAATAATCAACAACCTGTATGGTATTTCAATGACAAAATTTCATTGCATGTATTCTTCACCGAGGATGGGAGGATGGAACGTGGAAGCTTTCTTGAGGTAAAAGAGAAAAAAGCTTGATCTTCTTTTCTTGGACTGACCTTAGTATGCTGAAAAGTTAATAAAAGAGTACGTAATAGTATCAAATTGCAGACCCCTTATTTCTCTGGATTTTTCAAGCATCAAGGCAACTCATGCTCTTCTTTAGAGCCAGCCTTCTAGTATAGCAAATAATAGTAAAGTATCAGGCACCTTGTCATTTCCAAAATCTATTTCTGTCTGCAGCACTGGGGTTTTTGTGTGTTTTAGGTGTTGTGGGCGGTAACCCCTTATTTCTCTGGATTTTTCAAGCATCGAGGCAACTCATGCTCTTAGAGCCAGCCTGTTAGTATAGCAAATGATTGTAAAGTATCAGGCTCCTTGTCATTTCCAAAATCTATTTTTGTCTGCAGCACTGGGTTTTTTGTGTGTGTTTAGGTGCTGTGAGCTGTAACCCCTCATTTCAGGAAAGGTAAGACTGGAAATAAATTTTAGTAGGGGAAATGATATCTAGGACTTGGGGATTCTAATAAACCTCCCCGGGGATGTGGGGTCATCGGGGCTGATGAGCAAATTAGTAATTTTTCTACAGCTGGAACTCGTGAGGATAGAAATCGAGAGATTTTGCGAGCAGAAATAATTTGATTAGCCACTTTCACCATTGCCATTGGCACCTAATGTTATGTTCTTACACATTGCAGACATGGAGGTCACTTCCTGATTCAAATGAGATCACAAAGGACTTGCCAGACATTACAGTGAATGGTGTAGAATCTACATTAGACCGGCTTGTTGAATCAAACATGTTCTTTATTGCAAAGCGAAAGCATTCAAACCAGGACGTGTTCTACTTCTCTGCTAAAATCCCTAGAGGAGTTGCCTTCTTAATCGAGCTCACGACAGTTGTTGGAACCCCTGGGGTCAAGTGTGCCATCAAGACTCCAAACCCTGAGATGGCACCGCTTTTCTTCGAAGCCATTGAGACTCTCCTCAAGAGTTTATTTTAAATGTTCTGCATCTTGTTAACTCTTTTCTTTTTTATAATTACAATTTTTGGTTTATATTTGTAAAATCTGTATTGATTTAGTGAGGTTTTGATTGATCATTCTTGCCGCCTTGGATTATTTTATTTTGGCTCACTCAACCTTGAACTGTTTGGCACTCTTAGATTTTCGCTGAATTGAACCTGTAATGCTGTATTTTTTTTCTATCCGGCCCCCGGTAAACTTGATGTAATTGCAACAGCGGGTGGATGATTTTTCGAGGGGTTTTCCTCCGGTCAGAGTTACAGGGTTGGGACACTTGTGTTCAGTGTCGGCGTATATGTTTGAATTCCACCTAGGATTTTGTGTTTCGCAATCTATGAAGAATACATACAATCAGTGTTGGTTGGGAAATTGTTCTGATTCAGGGAATGCCAGTGATTTTTCTCACTTTACTTTGTGCACGTGTATTATGCTGTAAATTAGAGGTTTATTTAATCATTTATTTTGCAACCTTTTTTTATGTCATGTTTACAGATCACGATTTTACCCCAAACGAAGAATGGGTGTTGCTGGTGTGCTGGAGAGGAGAAATATATCTCGAGGGAAGAAAACAAATCCAACGCTAGGAGAATCTAATACTATCACGAAGCTACATTTATTTATTTACTCTATTTTGAGACAATAGTGGTTAAACTGTTAAGAGTCGAGATACATAATTGGTTTCCGAAATTTTCTTGTTGATGGATCTTTGAACACTTATTGTGAATGCACACTTTTGCTTTTAAAAAATGGACATCCAATTAGAATTTTGATCTCATTTATGTTGGACCGAAGTGTAAAATCTCTCTCCAGAGATAAAAATAAAAATAAAAAAAATAGAGAGAGACAATAATTTACAAAATATATAAAATGCGTCAATGTTTTATTGTGTTTCTAGACAGATCACTGTAGATTTCAAAATTAAAATTACTATTTTGTCTTCCATACCATAAAATCTAACCCTCAAATGGGGTATTTTGATCTTTTTCAAAGCACCTGTGTCATTTGTAAATTGTTTTGGGGTGTTTTTGTTTTTTTTTATTTTTATTTGCATAGTAAAACTACTTATTTATTTCTGAATACAGACAAAAAGACAAAGATTGGTTAGAGGTATTGTCGGTTTTTTCTTCTAACCGTGAACAGTAAATATTAAATCAAATTTTCTAGTGATTTACAATGATTTTGATGTGTTGATGTTAAAATTTTTAAATAAATATTTGAATATATTTTTAAATAAAAAATAATTTGCAGTGAAATACCACTTGTAATTAAAACATTTTTGGCATTACGTTTTGAAATTCATGCCAAAAATTTGAATTTCTTTTCATTAAGTTGATTGCTTTTATTCCTCTAATATTATTTTAATATGTTAATATTGAAATATTCTTTAAAAAAAATCATTATCTTAATATATTTTTATATATAAATCAAGCACGAATATAATATCAAAAAAGTCTTGAAAAAGATATTGAAAAGGGCGTAGGAAGCATGTGGGGGCCACTTATAAAACGAACGAGGTTCTTGCACGTGTAAGTCACGTTTTAATTTTCACCGACGCCTGCAGTCTGTAGCACTTGGTAAGTTTTGCTTGAGAATGTCCTTTCTCCTATCGATTTCGCATGTTTTAGCAGGGCCAAGAGAAGAGATGAAGAGAAAGCTTAGGCTTCTATTTTGAAAGTAGTTAGGATTTGCTTCCAGTCTCAATAAATCCCGAGTCTTTAGGGATGTTAGCTTATATTCTGCATTATTATCTATGTTTCTGTTAAGTTCTTGTAAGGCTATATAACAACCATCTTATGCTTCAATAAAGTACAAGTGTTTTCAGCAAATTGAATACTTTCCTTTAACAATCTGGTATCAGAGCAGGTTGTTGAATTGTGAAGTGAGAGTTTTGAAATCAAAGTGTGAGAGAAACACTGGGTAGTGAGACAGAGAAAGAGAGGGAAAAACAAAGGGAAACACGGGGTAAGTGAGAAAGAGAGATAAAGTGTCATTCACTTAAAATAGTGAGAAAGAGAGATAGAGTGTCGTTCACTTGAAAATAGAGTGTCGTTCATTTGAAATCAAAGCAACAACATTTGATTTCATTTCTGCAGCAGCAAAGAAGAATGTCATCAGAAGGGAATTTTGTGCAGCCAGCAATTCCTCGGTTTGATGGTCATTATGACCATTGGAGTATGTTAATGGAGAACTTCTTGCATTCTAAGGAGTACTGGGGGTTAATAGAACATGGGTACACAGAAGATCAAGGTAGCACTGAGCAGACAGAAGCACAATGAAAGAGACTCGAAGAATTGAAGCTGAAAGATATGAAAGTGAAGAGTTACCTTTTTCAAGCCATAGATCGGGTAATTTTGGAGACCATCCTTATCAAGGATACTTCAAAACAGATTTGGGAATCAATGAAAAAGAAATTCGAAGGGAGTGCTAGAGTCAAAAGATCACATTTGCAGGCTCTCCGCAGAGAGTTTGAAACTTTGGAGATGAAGACTGGTGAAGGTGTTTCTGAGTACTTCTCAAGAGTACTGACTGTTGCCAACAAAATGAGGACTTATGGGGAGCAAATGACTGACGTTACAGTGGTGGAAAAAATACTCAGATTATTGAGTAACAGGTTCAATTACATTGTTTGTTCAATAGAAGAGTCCAAGGAAATTGATAAACTGTCAATTGATGAACTTCAAAGTTCATCAATTGTTCATGAGCAGAAGTTCCAGCGTCATTCAGGAGAAGAACAAGCATTGAATATCACCAATTCTGAAGATAGATTCAATATCAGGAGACGAGGAGGAGGTACTTTCAGAGGCAGAGGTAGAGGAAGAGGTAGAGGAAGAAGCAATCAATTTTACAACAAAGCTATTGTGGAGTGTTTTAAGTGTCATAAGCTGGGACACTTTCAATTTGAGTGTCCAAGCTGGGATAGAGAAGCTAATTATGCTGAATTAGGAGAAGAAGAAGAAATGCTACTTATGTCTTATGTGGAAATGAACAACTGTCGAAGGGAAGATATCTGGTTTTTGGATTCTGGTTGTAGTAACCACATGTGTGGTGACAAAAGCTTGTTCAATCTGATAAATGAGGACTTTAGACAGAAGGTGAAGCTGGGAAATAACATGAGAATGGATGTGATGGGCAAAGGAAATGTGAAATTGAAGGTGAATGGTGTTACACATACCATTAGTGATGTGTTCTTTGTCCCTGATTTGCAGACCAATCTTCTCAGCATTGGTCAACTTCAAGACAAGGGATTGACAATTCTCATTAAGCATGGATACATGAAAATCTACCATCCAGAGAAGGGACTTATCATACATACAAAAATGACAGCAAATAGGATGTTTTTGCTGCTGACAAACTTGTCAATATTTAGGAACTGAATGTCCACCCTCTTGGGTGTCTTCTCCATTAAATAAAATGTAAATAGATTTACATGCCCTTCCTATACTTTCGGGCTAAGACTCAAAGAACAAGTGTTCAACTGAAACACTACTATTTACAATTTGTAATTTATTTTCTAATTAATACATACTCAAATATCAATTCCCGTGACATCCCCCCTCAAATTGATGTTGGTCGATCAAGAAGCATCAATTTGTCCACAATGAATTTATGCCGATGTCGAGAGAGAGCTTTAGTGAAAATGTCTGCAGTTTGGTGTTCGGTAGAAATGTGAGGAAGTGTAATTTCATGGCGGTGAACAGATTCACGAATAGAGTGGCAGTCAACCTCAATATGTTTTGTACGCTCATGAAAGACTGGATTAGTAGCAATCTGAATCGCACTAGTATTATCAGCATGAAGAGGAGTGGGATGAAGTTGAGGAAAACCAAGTTCCCCTAATAATCCACGAAGCCATGTAATTTCAGAGCATGCGGAAGACATAGCACAATATTCGGATTCCGTGGAGGATTTGGAAATTCTATCTTGCTTCTTACTCTTCCAAGAAATGAGTGCATTGCCCAAAAACATACACCATCCGGTAACAGAGTGACGAGTATCTGCACAACCAGCCCAATCGGCGTCACTATATCCTTCCAACTGTAAGGAAGATTCCTTAGGAAAGAACAATCCTCGTGAAGAGGTACCCTTCAGATATCATATAATACGGCGAACAGCAGCGAGGTGAAGATGACGAGGGGCCTGCATAAATTGACTAACCTGCTGCACTGCAAATGAAATATCAGGACGAGTAATCATCAAGTAATTTAAACTTCCAACTAGTTGCCGATACAAGGATGGATCCGACAGAAGCTCGCCTTCCTCCTGACAAAGCTTAATATTGACCTCCAATGGAGTAAAAACAGAGTTACCCATTTGGAGACCCGCTAGTGAAATGACCTCCTCTGTGTACTTGTACTGATGTAACAATGTACCGATCGGAGTATTTTGAAACTCAAGGCCAAGAAAATACTGTAAATTGCCAAGATCTTTCATGTGAAAAGAGTCTTGGAGATGTTTTTGCAAGTGTTTAAGTAACTCAGTATCTGATCCAGTAATCACAATATCATCAACATAGACTAGGAGCAATATAATTCCTGCAGATGTCTTGCGAAGAAACAGAGAGGAATCAAATTGACTTTGAATAAAGTGAAAATCAAGCAAAGTAGAGCGAAATTTATCAAACCATGCCCGCGGAGCCTGTTTCAAACCATATAAGGATCTGCGTAGCCGACAAACCTCGGAGGAAGGTGTTTTAAACATGCCCGGAGGTGGAGACATATAAATTTCTTCCTTCAGATCCCCATGTAGGAACGCATTTTTCACATCCATTTGTCTAAGAGACCACTCCTGTGACGTAGCAAGTGCCAATATAGTCCGTACAGTGGTCATTTTAGCTACTGGTGCAAATGTCTCTTCATAATCAATACCATATTCCTGTCGATTCCCAAGGGCCACGAGTCGGGCCTTATACCAGTCTAGGGAGCCATCAGATCTAAACTTAACTGAGTAAACCCACTTACAACCAATAGGTTTGACTCCAGGCGGACAAGTCATAAGATCCCAAGTGTGATTTTCTTGAAGAGCTTGAATTTCCTCTTGCATGGCCTGCTGCCAGCAAGCCTGAGTTGCTGCCTGAGTATAAGAGTGAGGAACAGAAATAGTATCGAGAGTGGCAGTAAACGAGGTATGAGAAAAGCCATACCTATCTGGCGGATGTATAACCCGAGTGGACCGTCGCGGTGCCGATAGTGTAGAATCAAGTGACGAAGTGGTGTCTGGAAGGGGCACTGGAGGAGGATGTCTTTGATACACTATACCTGGTTTAAATCGCTTAGCAGAAAGAGGGACATCATCAAAAGGAGGAAGAGGAGCAGTAGGGGCAGTAGGGGAATCAGAAATAACATGAGATTGAAAAAAATATTGATTTTCAAAGAAGACTACATTCCGGGAGATTCGAAATTTATTTGCATGAGCATCATAACATATAAATCCTTTCTGAGTAGGGCTATATCCCATGAAAGCACATGTGACAGACTGGGCAACAAGCTTGTGACGTTCAGTAGGTGGCAGATGGACAAAACAAACACACCCAAAAGTATGAAGTGATTTATACTCAGGAGGTATATCAAATAAACAAAGATATGGAGAATCATAATTTAGAGTGACCGTAGGCAAGCGATTGATCAAATAAACAGCTGTAGATAATGCTTCTACCTAGAATTTGGTAGGTACAGATGACTCAATTAGCAAAGTACGAACAACATCTAAGAGATGACGATTCTTACGCTCAGCGACTCCATTTTGTTGAGGGGTGTAAGGACAAAAGCGTTGAGAAATTATCCCTTTTTGCTGAAGATAATTTTGAAAGGCATGTGATATATATTCCCCCCCTGAGTCAGAGCGTAAGACCCCTGAGTCAGAGCGTAAGATTTTGATAGAAGTACTAAATTGTGTCTCTACAAGTGCCACAAATCTTTGAAAAACAGAGAACACGTCAGCTTTAGAGCGAAGAAAATAGATCCAGGTAAATCGACTGTAATCATCAGTGAATGTCACAAAATAACGATACTGTCCATGAGAAGTAATAGGACTAGCCCCCCAAACATCAGTATGCACAATTTCAAAAAAGGCGGAAGCACGACTACCATGCACAGGAAAAGGTAATGTTTTACTTTTACCAAGACGACAAGTAGCACAATCAAAGGATGAGGAAGAATTATTATTATTGCCCAAAAAACCATGTTTCAAAAGATGAGTTAAGACACCAAAATTAGGATGACCCAATTTCTTATGTCATACTTCATTGTTATTGGCAGTAGCCATACAAGCAAAAGAAACAACATTAGGTATAGAAAAATATAGCGGAAAAAGACGTCCCACTTTAGGCCCCTTCGCGATCACCATTCCCGACACCTGATCCTGCACAATACAACCACACCATGGGAAAAATGAACATCACAGTTATCATCCACCAATTGTCCAACAGAAATCAAGCTAGTAGATAATTCAGGAGAGACAAAAACATCTTTAAAAGAAGGACCCAAATCACCAACAGCAGTAATAGGAAGTGTACTGCCATTAGCAATCTGAATAGATGGCGTGCCGTCATACTCATGAACATCATGCAGATCCGTCTCATTACCAGTCATATGATTAGAAGCAGCCGAATCAACAAGCCAAGGTGTGGAGGTAGGAATTTTACCTTGTAGGCCTAAGGCCGTAAAAGCCGAGACAATCATCTGTTGAACCATAGCAGGTGTGAGAACAGATGAATCAGAGCTTACAGTGGGAGGAGCAGAAGGTGATGCCTGGACAGAAGCTTGAAAAGCTTGAGATTGTCGATTCTGAGGTCGCATCCGACAGTCTTTAATGAAATGGCCTGGTTTCTTACAATAGTTGCAAACTTTTTTTTTACAGTTGCGAGCAATGTGACCAAGCTCTTTGCAGTTGTAACACTGCAACCTGGGCGGTCCTCTTCCTTGCGCTGCATAGGCTACAGTAACAGGTTCAGAAAAAACCTTTTGAGAGGCCATACCCATATTAGTGGATAATCGTTGCTCCTCACGCAATAAATCCCCCAAACAGATATCCAAGGAAGGAACCGGATCACGGTTCAATAAACCAGCTCTAACATGTTCAAATTCAGGACGAAGCTTCATCAAAAATTGATCGCGTTGACTCTCAGCATGAATCGCTTGAAGAGCCGCGAGAGCCGTAGTAGGAACCTTAGTATGAACAATAGCAGAATATTCACTCCAGATATTAATAAAACCAGAATAAAATTGTTCAATGGTTAAGTTACCTTGACTGTAAGTGCTAATCTCCATCTCTAACTGAAATTTCCGAGCACTGTTATCTTGATGATAAATGCGGTGTAAATATCCCCACATATCCTTAGCCGTAGAGAAACACCGAAGATTAGTAACAAGATGAGGCTCAATTATTCCCAATTGCCAAGAAATCACCTTAGCATCCTGGACCTCCCATTTAGCCAATTCATTTTCATTGGTGGGAATTTTAGTTGAATTATCAATATGATCAAATAATTGTTTCCCTTTCAAAAACATTTTAAACTGGAATTCCCATGTCGAAAAATTCTTTCCAGTAAAACGAATAATATTATTTTCCATGATGCAAAATTTCAGAAAATAACAGCCCAAATAATCCAAGTATGAAGGCAATATCAATCAAACAGGCCCGGCCAAGAAGACCCACAAATTAATCTATCAAGCAGTCCCGGCCCAGAATGAAGGCCCAAAAGCAAGAAGCCCAAAACTAACTCAAATAACCCAGCAATACAGACCCACCCCGGCAGAATAAATTCAACAATCACAGCCCAATTACACGCCAATTACACGCTCACAGCCCAGCACTAATTAACTTAATATTGGTGTAGACCAAAAGAAACAATAAGCCCAGCAAACAAGACCCACTCCGGCAAAAATTAATTTGCTTCTATGAAGTGTATGTGTCAACAGATAACAGGCAACGTGGCAATGTAATTGAAATTGTGCAAACGGAAAACAGAACCAAATTAACGTGTCAACAATTAAGAGGCAGGCTGAATGCTTACGTGGCAATGGAAGAGATAAAAACTCGTCTTCTTCAACAGAGAGCAGAAGCTCTATCTTCTGCAACGACTCCGGCGATGGCTCCCGATTGCCAACCACCTTATCAACCACCACAGACCCTCCAGATATCACAGAGAACGCCGATGTGCTTGTAAGAAGAGCACACCAACACCCACGTCTCCGATGGCCACCACAAAAGAGCCCAGCCACCACAGAAACAGGAAACCCAGCAGCCACACCAGGAATTCACACCCGAGAGTCTCCGATCTTCACCACAAGAATCCAAAGAAAATCGAAGACAACCACAACCAAAAAAAATTCCTAGGGAGCTCAAAAGTAGAGCAACAGCAGACACAGAAAAAAATTCTGTTTATACACACGAACTCTCACAGGTCAGTAGAAGCTCTGATACCATGTCAATATTTAGGAACTGAATGTCCACCCTCTTGGGTGTCTTCTCCATTAAATAGAATGTAAATAGATTTACATGCCCTTCTTATACTTTCGGGCTAAGACTCAAAGAACAACTGTTCAACTGAAACACTACTATTTACAATTTGTAATTTATTTTCTAATTAATACATACTCAAATATCAATTCCCGTGACAAAACTCACTACCTCAGGATCCAGCTTGTCTTTACAACTCAACACCAGAATTGGCACATTTGTGGCATTGCCGATATGGGCATTTGAGCTACAAAGGATTAAAGACTTTGCAGACTAAAAACATGGTGCATGGGATTCCTCAATTTAAAATTCCATTGATAGTGTGTGGTACTTGCATGGCTGGGAAGCAACACAGAGATTCCATCCCAAAACACAACAATTGGAGAGTATCAGAAAAGCTACAGCTCATTCACGTAGATCTTTGCGGGCCTATATCTCCTGTTTCCAGTAGCAAAAAGAGGTACATCATCTGTTTTATTGATGATTTTACTAGAAAAGCATGGACTTATTTTCTAGTAGAAAAATCTGAATCATTACACATGTTTAAGCGTTTTAAGACCTATGTTGAGAAAGAAATAGGGAGTCAAATAAAATGCTTAAGAACTGATAGGGGAGGGGAATTTACATCACTTGAATTCAATGAGTATTGTGTAGAGCATGGTATAAAAAGGCAATTGACAGCAGCATATACCCCACAACAAAATGGGGTAGCCGAAAGGAAAAACAGAACCATAATGAACATGGTTCGATGCATGCTCACTGAGAAAAGAATTCCCAAATTTCTTTGGCCGGAGGCAGTCAATTGGACAATATATGTCCTCAATCGAAGTCCCACTTTAGCAGTTCAGAATCTCACACCAGAGGAAGCTTGGAGTGGCATCAAACCTTCGGTTGAGCATTTCAGGATTTTTGGTTGCATGACTCATGCCCACATTCCAGCTGTTCGAAGGATAAAACTTGATGCAAAAAGCATCCCTTGTGTCTTACTGGGACTTAGTGAAGAATCTAAAGCTTATAGGCTTTATGATCCCATTGGGCAAAAAATCATAATCAGCAGGGATGTAGTATTTGATGAAGAAAATTCTTGGGACTGGGATCAAAGTTATGAAGAGCATATTCTGGCCAATCTAGAATATGAGGACGAAGGTGACAAGGCAGTGATGCATGAAGAGGCAGTAATGCATGAAGATGGAGCAGCAATTTCTGGAGAACCAAATGATAGGGTTACTGAAGAAATCATCACTGCAACTTCTCAACCAGACCAACTTCCCAGAAATCCAGCTGCTAGTGGTGAGGTGACAGTATCATCATCTCATTATAACAGCAATCTCAACACCAGTGAGCACAAGGGAGAATCTTCAGGTTTACATGAAAGCCGAAGCAGAAGACCACCAACTTGGATAAAAGATTATGTGACTGAGGAGATTTCAGATGAAGAAAATGAAACTGCTAATTTTATTTTGTTTACCTCCACAGATCCAGTACTGTTTGAAGATGTAGTAAAGTATGAACATTGGAGATTGGCAATGGACAATGAAATCAAGGCCATCGAGAAGAACAATACATGGGAGCTTTGTGATCTGCCTTCTGGTGCAAAGAAAATTGGGGTCAAATGGGTCTATAGGACCAAATTAAAAGAGAATGGAGAAGTAGACAAATTCAAGGCATGTTTAGTTGCCAAAGGGTATGTGCAGCAACAAGGTATCGATTACAAGGAAGCTTTCGCACCAGTTGCACGTATGGACACCGTGAGAATGATTGTGGCTCTTGCGGCTCAAAAAGGATGGATTTTATATCAACTAGATGTAAAATCTGCCTTCTTACATGGAGAGCTTCTTGAAGAGGTATACGTTGATCAACGTCAAGGGTATGAAGAGAAGCAGAAACCACAGCAGGTTCTCAAACTGAAGAAAGCCCTCTATGGACTGAAACAAGCTCCAAGAGCTTGGTTCAGTCGTATAGAGGCACATTTTTTGAAAGAAGGGTTCGTGAAGTGCTATAGCGAGCATACTTTATTCATAAAAATTGACATGGGAGGTAATATACTTATTGTCAGTTTGAATGTAGATGATTTAATATTTATTGGCAATAATGATATTATGTTTGCCGAGTTTAAAACATCCATGCTAAGGGAGTTTGACATGACCGATCTTGGAAGAATACGGTTCTTTCTTGGCATCGAAGTTGTACAGAAACCAGAAGGAATTTATATATGTCAGAAAAAGTATGCTACAGAAGTTTTGAAGAGGTTTAATATGGAAAACAGCAACCCTGTTCATAATCCTATTGTCCCAGGATGCAAACTTCACAATGATGAGAATGGAGTCTGTGTTGATGAAACTTTATTTAAACAAATGGTGGGTTGTCTCATGTACTTAACAGCCACTAGGCCAGATTTGATGTTTGCAGTTTGTATGATCAGCAGATACATGGCCAAACCAACTCAGTTACACCTGTTAGCAGCCAAGAAAATTTTGAGGTATTTAAGAGGAACTACTGCACTCGGGATTTTCTACAAGAAGGGAGGGCACGATGGATTAATTGGATACACTGATAGTGACTACGCAGGTGATCTAGAAGACAGGAAAAGCACATCAGGGTATGCTTTCATGATGGGAACAGGAGCTGTCGCATGGTCTTCAAGAAAACAGCCTATAGTGACACTATCAACTACTGAGGCAGAGTTTATGGCTGCAGCAGCTTGTGCTTCACAAGCTATTTGGATGCAAAGAATACTGGAGAAACTAAGTCTGAAGAAAAGCCAGGGAACTATGATCTTCTGTGACAATAGTTCCACGATTAAACTATCAAAAAATCCTGTGTTACATGGTCGCAGCAAGCACATTGATGTGCGATTCCATTTTCTTCGTGATCTCACATGAGAAGGAGCAGTCGAATTAGTTTACTGTGGAACACAAGAACAGCTAGCAAATGTGATGACAAAGCCTCTGTCTTTAGCTGCATTCCAAAAGTTTAGGAATCAGCTAGGAGTCTGTCAAGTTCCAGAAGCTTAGGAATTAGCTGGGAGTCTGTCAAGTTTCTGAATAAACTATGAATAAGTTTAAGGGAGGGAATGAAGAGAAAGCTTAGGCTTCTGTTTTGAAAGTAGTTAGGATTTGCTTCCAGTCTCAATAAATCCTGAGTCTTTAGGGATGTTAGCTTATATTCTGCATTATTATCTCTGTTTCTGTTAAGTTCTTGTAAGGCTATATAACAGTCATCTTATGCTTCAATAAAGTACAAGTGTTTTCAGCAAATTGAATACTTTCCTTTAACAAGAGATTCATCGTACAAGAAGACCTTTTAGTTCTTCCGAGTTGACTCAGCCAATAACTAGCTTTCAAGGTAATCAAACTCAAACTGTAGGATCTCACTTTTAAGTTTTTCCTGTTTCTAACCTCATGGATCTCTGATCCTATCTTATGTTGTACTTCAAAACTATGATATTTATTTCCTAGTACTAACCATAACCAACTCTGTACCATATAATCAACGTGATCTATTATTATTATTTATAATTTTTGTATAGGAAATAACGAAGGGTTTCTGATTTTTTTCTTCTCTTCCTCTATTTGGTGACTTGGTAAGATTATCGTAGATGTCTTACTCGAGAGAAGGAAGGCGAGTCTTTTCTCTTAATCATGTCTTTTTAATAGTAATTTATTATTATTATTATTATATGCCAGGATTGCTAGAATCCCGGGCTTTAATATAATGTTACAATAGAGGTGTTTATGACCATCCTTAGGTCTGTTTCGCCACGCAATTCAGGTCCACCTGGCAGAGGCCGGCGGTCAAGATCATTGTCGAGCCCCCGTCGAAGTCGCTCCAGGTAATGTGGCCAGCTTCTTTTTTATGGGACTGTTTTTTCGTGAGATTTTGAATCAAATTTGGTTTTTTCACTACTTCAGGAGCATCGATGATTCTAGCGTTGCATCGAACCCTGGAAATAACTTATACATAACAGGATTATCAAACCAGGGTCACGAGCAGTGATCTTGAGAAGTATGTTGACAGGGAAGGGAAGGTATAGTTCTGGCAAGATCATTCATTGTCTATCCTGAATGAGTTCCTGCGATCGATTAATGTTGCTTGCGGATTTGAAACGGAAATGTTAAATTCTGTATGGATATGGGTTTTGAATATACTGATGTAATATTTTGTCAATGCATGCCATTGATCATCATCTGATATTTCAATGTTTGCTGCATCCTGTTCAATCTCTGGAGTTTATGCATTTCGACTCCCCTTTTCGTGGAGCAAGATCCCAGTTCATGCATCTCAGCCATCAGTTCTCTTTTACAACAAAACTTTCCAGTTTTTTTGTGCCTGTAAGATTTTATTCTAGGCTATGGTTTCAGGTTTTGGAGTGTCATCTAGTAACAGATCCTCGCATCGGAGAATCTCGTGGATTTGCTTTTGTTACCATGGAAACCGCGGCGGATGCTGACCGTTGCATCAATTATTTGAATCGCTCAGTGCTTGAAGGACGACTTATCATTGTGGAAAAGGTACTGTTCCCGCAAATGGATTGTTTACATATCGTTTTTTTTGTTTTGAAGTTTTTTCTGCAGAAAAATGTTCCTCGATGAGTTTTGGCAGCAGGTCTGGTAACTGTAACTCGGTCGATATTTTATGCCTGTCCATGCAGTAAATTTTATTTTCAAAGTATTTTTTTTTTGTACTTAAATATATCTTATTTATTTATTTATTTAAAAAAAAACTCAAATTATTTTACAAAGGGTTGTAGACTTGTTGTCTGAAAGGGTTTATTTTTAGTTGTTGATTTAGTCCACGAGTCCCTGGTCTTTAGGAAGGCATGCATGGCCAGGATTAACTTAAGGATTTAGTAGCTTGTTTTTCGTTATTTCATGTGCCACGTTATTGTGAACGTGAGCTATTGTTTTGCATTATTGTTATTCCTGTAAGGCTATTTATTAGCCATTTCCATTCAGTAAAATTCAATTCATTCAAGTTCAATACAGTGCACTTTTGTTCTTATTCTTTACAATTGGTATCAGAGCCAATATCTGGCCTGTGACGAGAAAGGAAACAAAAGAGCAACATATTTTTTGAGTGACTTCAAAACACAGTGAATGAGAGATTGAGTGCTTTTACAAAGTGAGTGAGTTTGAGTGATTAAACACAGAGTGACAGTGAGTGTGCTTTTACATAGTGAGTGAGCTTGAGTGATTAAACACAGAGTGACAGTGAGTGTGAGTGTTCTCAAAATTACATTGAAAAAGGAATTGTTGGAATTCAATATTCAACAATGGCAGCAGCGTTCAGCAATTTTGCATCACCTTGCATCCCAAAGTTTGATGGAGACTACGAGCATTGGAATATGTTGACGGAGAATCTCTTGCGTTCCAAAGAATATTGGAATGTCATTGAGACAGGATATGTCGAACCTGTATCAGGAGAAATTCTGAATAATGCACAGAAAAAGACACTGGATGAGACAAAGCTGAAGGATTTAAAGGTGAAGAACTACCTTTTCCAGTCCATTGACAAATCCATTCTGAAGACTATCACTCAAAAAGACACAGCAAAGCAGCTGTGGGATTCCATGAAGATCAAATATCAGGGCAATACAAGGGTTCGGCGTGCTCAACTTCAAATCTTTCGCAGGAATTTTGAAGTGCTGGAAATGAAACAAGGAGAAACTATCACAAGTTATTTTGGAAGAGTCATGCTGGTGGCAAATGACATGCGAAATCTTGGAGAAACCATACCTGATGAGAAGATTGTGGAGAAAATTTTACGCACACTTACTGAAAAGTACAATTACATAGTGTGCTCCATTGAAGAGTCGAAAGATATTAATAATCTTTCAGTTGATGAGCTGCAGAGCTCATTACTTGTCCATGAACAGAAGTTCAAAAGGCATGACACAGATGATCATGCCCTGAGAATTTATGATGATAGGTTTAGTGGCAGAGGTCGTGGCAGAAGCAATTTCAGAGGCAGAGGCCGTGGGGGCAGAACACAAACATTCAATAGAGACATGGTGGAATGTTTCAAGTGTCACAAACTTGGACAGTACCAATACGAGTGTCCAACTATGAACAAAGCAGCAAATTATATGGAAGATGATGAAGATGAGATGCTGCTAATGTCCACAGTGGAGCTAAATGAAAAGGATGAGATGTTGTTAATGTCTTATGTTGCATTACATAAGACAACAAGGAATGATGCATGGTTCCTGGATTCAGGCTGTTCTAATCACATGTGTGGTTATAAAGGTATGTTCTCCTACTTGGATGAGAATTTTCAGCATTCAGTCAAACTTGGAAACAATAGCAGAATGGCAGTAGTTGGCAAAGGCAGAGTTAAATTACTGATCAATGGTATTAAGCATGCTGTTAATGATGTCTATTATGTTCCGGAGCTTAAAAACAACTTACTGAGCATAGGTCAACTACAAGAAAAGGGCTTAACAATTTTAATTAAGAATGGCATTTTGAAGATTTATCATTCTGAGAAGGGTTTGATTATTCAAACCAAGATGAGTGCAAATAGGATGTTCATCTTACTTGCACAGTCTCAAGCTACTGTGCATACAGAATCTCATAATCAAGAGAATTGTCTTCTCACCAATTCTCAAAATCCCTCAGTGCTATGGCACAGAAGGTTCGATCACCTAAGCTACAAAGGGTTGAGAACCTTACAGTGAAGAAATATGGTTCATGGACTGCCCACATTCTCGGCCCCCACCATCACCTGCACAGATTGCCTCAATGGCAAGCAACACAGAGAGGTTATGCCCAAACACAGCAATTGGAGAGCAAATCAAAAATTAGAGTTAATTCATGCAGATATTTGCGGTCCTATTTCTCCAGAATCAAACAGTGGCAAAAGGTACATATTATGCTTCATTGATGATTTCAGCAGAATGTCATGGGCATTTATTCTAGCTACAAAATCCGAAGCATTCACTTATTTTAAGAAGTTCAAAGCTATGGTAGAAACAGAAACCCTACTGCATGTGAAGTGTTTAAGGACTGACAGGGGAGGAGAATTTACCTCAAGTGAATTCAAAGAATTCTGCAGCCAACAGGGGATCAAACGGCAGCTAACAACGGCGTACACTCCACAGCAGAACGGAGTTGCAGAGAGGAAAAATCGGACAGTGATGAATATGGTCTGATCAATCCTCTCTGGTAAAGGGATTCTGAAACCCTTCTGGCCGGAGGCAGTGAACTGGGCCTTCTATGTGCTCAATCGGTGTCCCACTTATACCTTGACAAATTCCACTCCTTATGAAGCTTGGAATGGAACCAAACCCTCAGTTGATCATTTCAGGGTTTTCGGGTGCTTGGCACATGTCCATGTTCCAGATGTGAAACGGACAAAACTTGATAATAAGAGTTTTGTGTGTATACTGTTGGGCATGAGTGAGGAGTCAAAGGGGTACAGGTTGTTCGATCTTTTAAACAAAAGGATCGTTGTTAGCAAGGATGTGGTCTTTGAGGAAGACAAACAGTGGGACTGGATGCTAACTATGAAGACCAAATCTTGACAGATTTGGTTTAGGGTGACAAAGAAGAAAGATGTGAAGAAGGTGATGACGTTCAAGGGGAAGATGGTGATGATCTTGAGGCTGAAGTCCATGGGGAAGAAGGAGCTGAAAATGAAGAACACAGACATGTTGTCTGTGAAATTTTTGGAAGTGCCGAGAGAAATGAAGATGAAACTGAGTTGAGAAATGATCCAACGGTGTGTATGCTGCCAGATGGAAGAGTTAGTGTGCAGATCAATCCAACGGCTGAGACACGCCCAGGTGGAAGAAGGGAGCCGAGAGATGGATTTTTTTATGCTAATCCAACGGTTACAATTGTGTCTGACAGGGAGCATGATCAGCCGACAGCTGGCGTTCATCCAACGGCTGGAACGACGGGCAGCCGAGCGGGCAGCTGACATGTGGCCTCAATCCGACTGTGCAGATGGCGCCAAACGGGGCAAGCAGGCTCCTCAATCCAACGGCGCAGATGGCGCCAGACGGAGCAAGCAGGCGAGTGACACGTGGCCTGCTTCCAATGGCAGAAAACATGGCAGACAGAGACAATGAGCATATGACAAGTGGCGAACATCCAACGGCTGAGATGCAATCTAACGGGGAGAGTGGTGGTCTGCTGACAAGTGGAAGAAGAGAAAGGGGTCCTCCGGTGTGGATGCAAGATTATATTACAGGGGAAGATTTTTCTGAATCCGAGTCCAATATGGCATTAATTATGTCTTCTGACCCCATTTATTTTGAAGATGCTGTGAAAATTAAACACTGGATAATTGCTATGGACAGTGAAATTCATGCCATAGAGAAGAATAACACCTAGACGCTCAACGAGTTACCGGAGGGAGCAAAAAAAATTGGAGTCAAATGGGTCTACAAGACAAAGTACAACGAGCATGGGGATGTTGATAAATACAAGGCAAGGCTAGTTGCCAAAGGGTACTCGCAAAAACACGGAATTGACTTTATAGAAGTTTTTGCACCAGTGGCAAGGATGGATACAGTAAGGATGATTATTGCTCTCGCCGCTCAAAAAAACTGGATTGTCTATCAGTTGGATGTCAAATCGGCTTTTCTGCATGGGGAATTGCATGAAGATGTCTACGTTGAACAAACTAAAGGGTATGAAAAGAAGGGCAGCGAACATCTAGTTTACAAGCTGCATAAAGCACTGTACGGGTTAAAACAGGATCCAAGAGCTTGGTTCAGCCGAATCGAGGGTCACTTTGTGAATGAGGGCTTTCTACGGTGTGAAAGTGAGCAGACTTTATTCACCAAGAGAAGCAGGGAAGGAAAGATTATCATTGTAAGTGTTTATGTTGATGATCTAATATTTACTGGCGATGATGCAAATATGTTGTCTGAATTCAAAAACTCCATGATGAGGGAGTTTGACATGTCAAATTTAGGGAAGATGCAGTATTTCTTGGGAATCGAAGTATTACAGCACTCAGGTGGGACTTACATATGTCAGAAGAAATATGCACTAGAGGTGTTGAAGAGGTTTGGTATGATGGAATGTAATGCAGTGAAAAATCCAATAGTTCCCGGATGCAGAGTCAACAAAGATGAAGGAGGAGCTGAAGTAGATGAAACATACTATAAGCAGTTAGTGGGAAGTCTAATGTATCTCACAGCAACAAGACCAGACATGATGTTCGTTACTTGTCTCATCAGCAGGTACATGGCCAAGCCTATGGAACTTCATCTGCAAATAGCAAAAAGGGCACTTAGATATCTGCGAGGGACAATAAATTTTGGAATTTATTACAAGAAAGGAGGAAGTGATGAATTACTCTCATTCACGGATAGTGATTATGTTGGAGATACGGAGGATAGAAAGAGTACAAGTGGATATGTCTTCCTGTTAAGTTCAGGAGCAGTTTCATGGAGCTCGAAGAAACAACCAATAGTGACTCTCTCTACAACTGAAGCAGAATTTGTAGCAGCCGCAATGTGTGTATGTCAAGCTCTTTGGATAAAAAGAGTCTTGAAGGAATTGGGACACTCAAATAATGAGTGCACGAAAGTAAAATGTGATAACAGCTCAACTATCAAATTGTCCAAGAATCCGGTGATGCATGGACGCAGTAAGCATATTGATGTGAGATATCACTTTCTGAGAAATCTTACTAAAGAAGGCACAATTGCATTAGTTCATTGCGGAATTCATGATCAGCTGGCAGATTTAATGACCAAACCTTTAAAGCTTGATGCATTTCTGAAACTAAGAACACTGCTGGGAGTCCAAGAAATTACTGATATAAACTAACTGCATACTGCAGTAAGTTTAAGGGAAGGAATGAAAGGGTCTATTTTTAGTTGTTGATTTAGTCCATGAGTCCCTGGTCTTTAGGAAGGCATGCATGGCCAGGATTAACTTAAGGATTTAGTTGCTTGTTTTTCGTTATTTCATGTGCCACGTTATTGTGAACGTGAGCTGTTGTTTTGCATTATTGTTATTCCTGTTAGGCTATTTATTAGCCATTTTCATTAAGTAAAATTCAATTCATTCAAGTTCAATACAGTGCACTTTTGTTCTTATTCTTTACATTGTCCTTGACCTCTCACTTTTTTTTCTTCTTTATTTTGAATTAGACTTTCGTAGACAAGTACACTACTCCCATTGCATCAGTTTCCTCGACATGTTTATTATAGTGAAAGCTATTGATACTAAAAAACAATTGATGGAAAAATACCATTTAGCACACTAATTTAACTATGATGGTTGATCAGATTGTTTTTGAAAATATTTTGTGTTTAAAAATATATTAAAATAATATTTTTAAAAAAATTATTTTTGACATCATCACATTAAAATAATCTATTAACACTAAAAAAATTTATTTAAAATAAAAAAATTTATTTTTTTAAAAAACACTTTTAAAATGCAGTTTCAAACACCTCTAAAAATTAAAGGATTAAAATACACGTTTAACCATAATTTTAGAAAAGACTATTTTTTACGGCCCGGTTTAGTATCTTTGAATATCTTTTTTTTTAATAAATTAAAGAGAGAGAGAGAGAGAGAGAGAGAGAGAGAGAGAGAAATGGCAATATACAGTAGGTAAAAAATATTGTTGCATAAATAATTCTTGATTTATTTAATTAATTAGATGTATGCACGTACTTTTAAAACTTATATTATAATTTTTTACAACCCCAGCAATTACACAAACACCATTTGAAAGTAAAAATGAATTTGAAGGATCATTATCACTGATCCAGATGACAATTCCTTGATACAAATGAATTTCAGAGACACGGGAGGCATCGTAACCAATTCCAATTAATCAACCTCTTCTCTTTTTTTCCACCAGTCGTCGTCCTGAATACAACTCTGCAGTGCTTCTGTTCTTAATGCAGGCAAAAAGAAGCCGTGGTAGGACACCAACTCCGGGAAGGTATCAGGGACTGAGAGATAAGCGAGGCACGTGCCAGAGTTATCATATGTGAATTTTGGGTCAATTTGATGTTTGCTGGAGAATATTTGTCTGCTGACCGCAGATAGCCACCGCACCGCAACCTTCTGCCCATGGTTCTTGAAACTTGATTTGGATTCTCATGGAAGCAGATTGTTATGACGCATCCTTGCTCTTTCTTGCCTAGCTGTTTGTATCTCCATGCACTCATTGTAACTTGTTTTTTCGCAAGTGGTGCTTTGCAGCGGGTAACTTGGTGAAATATGGTAAGAAACTATTGTAGGATAGGAACCATTTATGTGAAATCTCTGTCGAATTCTAATGATTACTGTCTGTTGGACGTGGATAACACAGATAGCAGCCCCAAACAAATGCCTTTCATGCTGCGTGGACTGGATGAATTTTGGAGGGGGGGTGACCCACCGTGGAAGAAGACACTTGTGTGATGGAGCTGTGTAAATCTGGGCTCACATTGAATTGAATGCAGCCTAACTGTAGGGAAACCTGCCCATCGGTGGAGGAGCCACTGATTGCTACTATTGGAATTCGGAGGACAAGAATCAGTAGGGTTTCTGTACAGCCCTGGGGAAGGAAGCAGATGCCTTTAATGCTCTCACGGAATCTCTGCTCCGCTTTACGTGCATCATACGCGTTTCGTCATAAATCCATATTATTTATTAATTAAAAATATTTAGACATGGACGCCTTTTTTAAAAAAGAAAAGGAGAAATTTAAGATCTTATGTTATAGTGTTGAACAATTAAATAAGTTTGTTTCTATAAAAACAATATATCAATAATTTGGATTGAAAGGTGAAATTATAAATAATAAAGTTTTTTTAATAAAAAATAAGAAATTTAATAATAAATATCAAAATAAAAAAATAAATATGATAAAAAATTGAATATGTAGAACTTTTCAACGTGTTTTTTAGATTAAAAAATAGTAAATATTAGTAAAAAAAAACTTATGCATTCATTAAATTAAAAAATCATGAACAATAAATAAAATACAATTCAAAAAACCTAAGAGACCAATATAAATCAAAATATTTATTATCGCAATAAATAAATCATGGTTTTTTTTACTGGGTTTTTTCTACTGGGTTTTTTCTACCTAGTTGTTTGTCGAATGGTAGTTAATGGTGTTGTGTGAGGAAAAGATAAATAGCATGTCGTTAGAGCTCGGAATGGCCTATCACAATGGCATAAATAATCATACATTTTCTCAGGACTCTTCAAAACTGCCGTTTTGCTGAAATTTTATTTTATTTTATTTTAAATAAATATATTTTGGTGTTTTTAGATTATTTTGATGTGCTGATATAAAAAATAATTTTATAAAAATAAAAAATATTATTTTGATGTATTTCGGCATAAAAAACACTTTGAAAAGCTACCATAACCGCTCTCCTAAACAGCCCAAGAACCCGCGTTGCTTCTGCATTTCTGTTCTCAGGACAGCTGGCATCCGATTGAAACTCCTGAACCTGCTTGCTTCTTCACCACCGATGAAGGCAGTCCTTGCAGTGATGGTGAACTCTGGAAGGATCCAAACTGAATATTCCCCAAGGTGGAAGAACAATCCTTGGCCTGGCATGCCTCTGCGATGTTTCGATATGACTGGTGGATTTCTGATGACGTGGATTTCTTTCTGCTAGGAAGGAGTGGGAATTGATCTAGTGAAAGATCAAGGATGGCAACTACCTTAATATTCCACCTGATCACATCTTCAGCCTGATCAACCATCCACAACGGTCTATGAGTTGAATCAGGATGGCCTATCATCCATCATAGCAGATCTTTGTATCGATTATGGCACTTTTTATAAATAGCAGGTATTTTCTACCTCAGTTCGAACGAGTTTCTCGGAGGTTTTCTTAAAAAAATAGTAGGAAAATAATCTAAAAACAAGTAAAGGTCTTTTATATCACGTTTCAAAAATATTTATGAAATAAATAATTATTTTTTAATTTAATTTTTTTTTTTGTTTTTAGATCATTTTCATGTACTGATATCAAAATAATTTTTTAAAAATTAAAAAATATTATTTTGATATATTTTTTAACAAAAAATATTCTTAAAAAAATTAACCACATTCTCAAACAACTATATAGTCTTCTAGATAACTTTTTATTATTATTATTTTTTGTGATTTAAATTTCAATGTCCAGGACCTTGAAAACCTAATTTTCAACTTCTTCATTTTCTTTTATCTAAAACACCCTTAAACATTTTATAAACTCTATTAAATCAATTTACAATGCCCGATCTAACTGGTAGAAAAAAAAATAGTCAAGTCAGAAAAAAATGTACGGAACCAAATATATTTTTTTACATTGGGCAAAGTACAACATCATCTTTATTGAATTTTCTTATACAATAAGAGTTAATTGACAGAAAGATTGATCTTTCATTGGTGGAATGCGTTGACCAGACTATTTATCTTCATCTCCTTTTTCTCGATGATTTTATCTTTTTTTTCTCGAAATCCAGGGACTAAAGTATTATAGAAAAAAAAATTAATCAAAATATTAAAACACAAAAAAGGAAATAGACCAAATAAGTAAAACTAAAAACTTGAGGCACCACGTTGAAGTTTTTTGTACCTTTTAAAATAATAAAAATGAGAGAGAATTTTCTTTTGTGTTCATCTAGGTTTTTAATCTCTTGTTTTTTAAAAAAACTTTAACCTAAATGTAATATTGATATTTAACTTCACATCAAAATATTCACAAATATATCATACACACGAAAGCTTGCAGAGTGAAATGAACCCCAGCACATAAAAACCATTATAGCATATCTTCCGGACACTTTTGAAACATAATATCAAACAACATCAAATTCAATTCACATGATTAAATCAATAAGGGTATGGATTTGTATTTCAAATGGAATTCAATTTCTAAAAACAAAGCAAAAAACCTCATCTGATTTTCTATAACAATTTTAATTGAAATTGATATTAAAAACAATATTTTAAAAACACCCTTCCATCATAAACTCTATTTTTATATATATAGAAATCTCACATTATCTCTTTCTTTCTATTATTTCAACCCATGTCATCACTTTATATAATTTACAAAAAAAAAAACAATTCTACACTTAAAAGAGAATGAAATTGTCTAAAAAGACCATTTATATTTTTTTTGTAAATAATATTTATTTGCAAATGTTCATGGCACCAGGGTGGTGAGATAATGTGTTTCTTTCATTATTGCTCGCTTACCCAAATGAACATGTAAAATAAACTGCTTATCCAATTTATATCTAGATATATTCTAAATGATATAATTGAACTTAATCTAGTGGTTTAAAATTTTATCAAGAACTTGACAATTATAATAAGTTATAAAATGAATTTTTATTTATTTATTAATTGAGTTCAAATTAATATTTTTTAAATTGTTAATGCTATTATTACTGTTATTGTTAGTGATTAATTAATTGTTAACATCATCGTGTCATACTGATATTACTCGATTTGAGGATAAAATTTCACTGTTCTTTTTCCCGCGTTGAATCGAAATTTGAGGTCCTTTAAGCTTGTCAAGGGGAGAGGATCGAGGAAACTCACCCACGTGACGACATTCTATTGGTGTATAAGTTTTACAGATTTCCCAAACGTCTCAGTAACGCAAAAAATAGCATGGCCCCCACGATATCACGCACTACAGAAACCAGATTTTCTCGAGCACAACACGACAAGATTAAAATCATGCACCCCCAAGCCAAGCCAAGCCGGGCCAAATACATTTTTAAACTGGCTGAGTATATACTAGTCCCTGTAAATTTAGACATAGTTCAATTCAATTACTCATCTTCCGTAGTTTTAATATCAGCCCAGATGTTTTTAAAAAAAGTTGCGATGTTGTTAGGCAAACAGCCAAAAACAAATCGTGAGCCACGTCATCAATTTTCTTTTAAGCTCCTGTAAACTCATAGGGTGAAATAACTCATTGAATGTCCATGGCTTCCTCCTGAGGGTTTTTATATTATTTTAAACTTAATTATTTTAAATTATTTGTATTAATTGATTAAAAAATTAAACAATTATGTGACACTATATTACTATAAGCAAACAGGTGAGAGTTAAATACCGTCATCACATGGATAAAAAAAAATGTAATTTATTATACAATGATCAAGCTAGACGAGCTTACAACAATGATAAAAGAAGAAAAAGAAGAAGCTTGGATGATAAATGTCATTGAAGATTATTTATCAAATTCTATACGCCCAACAAAAAAAGGCACCTTTTAAATTTTTTTAATCAAACATATATTTTTATAAATTTACTATTTTTAAACCACAACTAAAAATATTTATTTAAAATTTATTTATTTAAAATCACAACGGTAAAACTATTGTAATGCCATATATATATATATATATATATATATAAAAAAAAAAAAAAACGGGTTCTAAATTGAGATCTTGAACAAATTATGGGATTAAACTAAAAAAGCGATAAGTTACGGGAGCTAAAGTGATACAATTGTCCAATATTTTTAAAAAATGCAGGGTACAGCAGGTAAAAACTTGTAAAGCCGGTGACAAAAGTATGACCGTACGGCACATGGCAAGTCGTTTCAATGGCAGTTGGTAAGCATTAAGTGTGCCTGCCTCCTATCTCTTCCTCCCCCCACCCCCTTCTCTCTCTCCCTTTCTCTCTTACTGATCGTCACCTCTCTCTAAAAAACCTATGCATGTTCAAATTCTATCTCCAAATTATTAAAAGAAAACTGAAAACGCTCTGTTCTAGTCTTATTTTGATTCGTTCAGGTAATGAAGTGCTTGTTTTCAGGTTTCTAAGCTCAGCCCCACGAAGCTTCTCCCTTCCTTTCTCTAATTTTCTCTACTGTGCTCCTTTTATTTAATTCTAGCCATGATTATTTTGATGAGGAAATTGTCTTCCAATGATACCAGGATTGTAACAAATGAACTTTCAATCTGCGCACAAATTCTTTCGAAGTAAAAAACATTTAATTTATTGGTTTAGCCCTGTCTTTGATTTCTCTCTTCTGATTTTGTTTGACAAGTTTTTCAAGCAATGAGGAGTTGTATTCTTTTCTAGCAAAGCCAACTGTGTTTTTCTTCATCTTCTTTTATTCGGGTTTGCCTGTTACAAATGGAGGAAACATAAAAAACACACAATTTTTTTTTTGCTGACTTAAATGATTTTTTTTATTTTCCCAGGATCAAATCAATCTCTTTTTAAAAGGCCACTCCGCTTCCATATCTGTAATGGAATTTAATTATAGTTTCATTTTGTTTTTGCACCACGCTAAATTCTGGTCAAGTAAAAATTCAGATTGTTTACATTTAATTCAATTTAGATTCCTCAAAATTAATTAAATCTCGATTCAAACTGATGTATTAAATACTTCAATATCTTCTTGGTTGACTGTGAATGTGATGTCCCGCTGGCCCAAAAGAAGATTTTAATGATGAGCATTCTTTTGATCTGAATTCAACAGTGCTTCATTTATTGTATTCAATCTTTGTCCGTGACGCAGAGATATTGCACTTTCAAATTTTTTATCTCACTGGCTATATATTGAATTATCTCACTAACATTCTTCCATGTTTTTGCTGCTCCAGGGACTTGCAAGATAGGAGCTTGCGAGGATGATAAAGACTCTTTCTTTGACCCTTTAATGTGAAGATGATCGCACCTTTTCACTAAAATTTTGATGGGTTTTTCTTTATCAGTCCAGTTTGTACCTAGTTTATGCAAAATTTAGGTTTTGGGGTACTGGGTTAAAATCCTGGGTTTTGATCAACAATTGGTTGCGAGTGAAGATGTTAGAGACCGAGCTGTGTTCTTCTAGGATTCTTTCACCTTTTAGAGAGGAAAGTGGTGATGAAGAGCTATCTGTGCTTCCTAGGCACACTAAAGTCGTTGTCACTGGAAATAATAGAACAAAATCTGTGCTGGTTGGTTTGCAAGGCGTGGTCAAGAAGGCTGTTGGTCTTGGGGGTTGGCATTGGCTGGTATATTTGCTTATTCCTTTTCCTTTTCACGTTCACATTCTTATATGGTAATTAGTCAGTCAATCAATCATATAAAATTAGTATCCTCTGTCTTGCTCACTAATTCATGTTAATTTGATCTGGTTTTATTTTATTTGTATCCCTATCCGAGTCTTCTTTGGTCAACAATTATCTGGGTGGGATTATTTAAGCTTATTGCTCCCTAGTTCTATTGAAGAACTGAAAAAAAATGTTTTGGATTTGGATTTTATTATGTTTGCCCATGCTGTAGTGGACCATGCAAAATTTTCTGATTCGAAGTTATTAGACCAATGGTTAAAAAAAAAAAAACTAGACGCTTATTTACACCTTGTTTGGAACCAAATCATATGTTAAATTGAATGCAGTTTAGATTTGCATGTAATGGGAAATTAATATTTTTATACAGAACTCATTCGTGTTTCTGTTTCTATCTTTTCCTTATTCGAGTTAGGGCACGCAAAAGGTATAATATAAATAGACTGTTCATAGGTTTAAATATCAATTCTCCTCCAAGAAAACAAAATAAAGGTCCAGATATTAATTCTTCAGCCGCAAGCGCAAAACTCGATCCTCATCCTCCATCTTTTAATCGGTCAAACAACCCCATGTCTGATGTAAGTAAACTATTTTTAGTATTATTTCGTGTGTTTTTGGTATTTGCAGAAATTGTTTTTATTAAAAATACATCATAACAATGTTTTTTCAATTTCATTTATTTATTTTTGACATAGCACATTAAAATAATTGAAAAACAGGTACAAAAAGCAGTTTCAAAAGCACGGGTAAAAAGCAAAACTAACGCACCTTTCATCACTTCTGAGTCTTGAATAGTGTTTTTTCTCTCTACCAAGTAGTCTAGCCTCGTATAATTTCACGTTTATAAACACGTATTTTAAATCGCAGGTTTTGTGTTTGCATATCATGCGTGCTAGAACAAGGCCTGTTAAGAGATTTTTCTGTTTCTCCTAAAAAATCCTCTCTTGTTTTTCTTTTGAAGTTAGAAATTTGTATGATTTGTTTTGTTTCTCTGCAAAAAACCACCCTTAGATTTATTGTGTGATCCATGGCTATGCTTTCTATACTGCATTGAGCTTTCTAAAATACATGAGATTTTAGTTCTGTTAAAAAACCATAGTTGGTTTTGTTTGTTTTTTAATTTTTGGATACCCTATTCCTGTTTCATTGAGGATCTGTGTAACTTTTCCATTTTGTAACTATTATTGCAGGATTATCCTTCTATTGTTTAATTGAGCTCTGTCGTTTGTCCTGTATCTGTCACCTATATGGTTCTTGTGATGTTTACTTGTAAGTCTTGAATGCTTGCTTTGGACATGCAAGGTTTTGAAAAATGGATCTGAAGTTAAGCTTCAAAGGAATGCGTTGAGTGTACTGGAACATCCTACAGGGAATGAAGTGGATGGTGATAACGATTTTGATACCAGCAGTGGCTCCGACATTGGTGAACATGATTTCTGTATGCATCTAATGAACCATGTTTTGTTTGATTTTGTTGATAGTTGTTCGAAACTTGTATCTTCTCTGATATTGTTTTCCTGGGCAGACAGGGGCAGTGAGTTCCATAAAATTAGCAAGCCACGGGTTCGACCAGCCAGGCCATGGGCTCCATCTGCTCCGGTGAAGTCAACAAATCGGAACAGTTACAGAGATGTGCAATCCATTATTCACACGCCCCTGCCGGTAAGGGATGTTTGGAGCACTTTCTTGAATTCCTTGCTATGTTTGATCACGGGCACTCATTATTCGTCAAACATTATGCGCGAAGATTTATAGTTTTACGAAAACTGCCTTTAACAAACATATGTTGATGCTTTAGACGGTGAACTTGGCAAGACTAGGAACTGAATCACTGCGGAGATATTGCAAAGAATTCAAACTTGTAAGTCTTATCATCCCCCCTGATTCTTTCATCCAAACCACTAGAAGTTCTAGACAGTTTTCTAACTCAGGTTATGCAATTTTAAATTAGCTGGGTGCTGACTCCGAGTCGTCCAGGGAACGGATACTTAATGCCGCTCAAATTCATTTTCCATCACAGGTTTGTCTCCCCACTCCCCCTGCATATCCACCCCTCTCGTGCACTTGCATGTTTAACATTTGTATTAACGCAGAGACCATTGAATGAGGTGCAAGTGGTAGCAGAATTCACCCGTGTGGCAAAGAGACTGAAAGAGAAGAACGCCCCATCCGATTGAAAGATCTGCATTTACAAGGCCTTGTATGATAATATATATAGATATATATATTAACCCTAACCTTTAGCTCATTTCCTAATTATATACTGATATGTGCGAGTGGTTAATTGGAAGACCATATTCTTTCTCCCCCGGATTCTACCATGTAAAATGTCCGACCCGGTTAACTCCGCCAGATGTTTCGAGGTCCATTATATAGTATTGTTTCTCTTGCTTAATTATAGAGACATGGATGGTGTGGATTTGTGGAGAAGAGATTCACTGGCTCATGGGGGATAGATTATTCTCTTGGCTCATTCTGAAGTTCCATCTGTACGAGTAGGGGTGATCAATGAAGAACAGAAGGTTTCCTGGAGGATTTTTTTTAGCTCACAGGAAACCAGACAAGTCAACGGGAACGGGAAGAGGAGCAACTCCTCGATTATGTGAACGTCTAGCTTCAGATTCCAGGCTGGAAATTGCTGTTAGAGATATTTTTCTACAGGAGGGAATATGATCTAGACTGATGGTTAATTGGTTATGGGTGTGTCATTGAGAACGATGGGTGTGTCATTGAGAACGATGGGTGTGCCAGCTAAACCCCACCAATGACTTGCAGTTGCTCCCCTTTTCCTTGTTTCTAAACTTTCCAATTGGGATTGTGTTTTATTAGTGTTTTTGAAAGAAAAAAGTTGTTTTTATTTTTATTTTTAATTTTTTTATGGTTTTAGATTATTTTTATTTGTTAATATTAAAAGTAATTTCAAAAAAACAAAAATATATGTTATTTTAATGAATTTCTAAATAAAAAATATTTTTAAAAATCACACTACCATGGAGTCAAATCCTACGAGCTTGCGACCCTTAACACCGACCTGGTCATTATTGGCCATTTTACCTCTGTAGGACACCTGCCTGTCCCTGTCTTTAATATTAACAAAACACTGAGCCGTGCGAGGGTTTTATTGTGTTAAATGCATTGTAGTCCACTCACATTTTACTGTTGATCGTGGATTCACACCAATTTTATTTATTCAAGGCAGGTTGCTTATAATTTATTGACAAGGAGAAGGATTGAAAGTTGGAGGAAGAAAATAAAAAGGCTAGAGAAATTAGGTAGCCTTTTAAGATTTATATGAAACGTTAACTTTGGTGCCCTAGTTTATAATTGATAATATTTGGATTCCTATGGTTTTAGAATTCAATTTTGATATAATGTTTTTTTTTAAAAAAGAGACTCGCCTGATTTTGATGATAAAAAAATCTTGATTGCAATCTATTTTGATTACTAAAATAGTTGATTTTAATGCCAATGAGTTTTATTGTATTATGATTTTACAAGATCATTCTTTCACTTTCGAATTGCATGAGCAAACATATCTCACATCAAGAAGTTTCTAGGTTTCAAGTTGATTATTGTTTTTGGATTGAATTTTTAGTTATTTAAAGGCATAAACAAGTTCACTTAGGTATTAAAAGTGTTATTAAAATTTTTCAAATAAAAAACAGTTGGGAGATAAAAAAAATTAGTGCGAAACACTAGGCTTGATTTTCAAGCAACCTTTTTAAAAGTGGTTGAAAAATGAAAAATTTAGTGTGAAGCAACCTTGCTTAATTTCCCAACAACCTTTTAGACAAATGGAATCTAAGTTACAAATAATATTTTATTTGAAAATATTTAAAGCTTAAACGCACGAAGCTAGAAAGCCAACATGCCTCAACTTTCTTTTGTTAAGGCCCAAGTATACTAAGCCTTATCTAGTTGGCCTGCTCACCTACCTATTTGTTTTTTTTGTTTTTTTTTTGTAATAATACTATTTAATGCATTTGTAGTATTTTTTTAACTTGAAAAATTATTTCATCATATGTTATTTGAACACCCATTTTTTATTATTGAACTTTAAAAGAATTTAGGCTTTCTTTTGTTATCTAAGTTTGAGGCACCTAGCTTGAATTTGTTTTCTATATAAGCTTTTTTAGTCCATTAAACTTTTTAAAAAATATCATTTGTTATTATAAGTTCTCCTTTTCTCATTTAACTTCAAAAAAATGAGGTTATTTAACTTTTTTAAAAATATTTAAGTTATTTAAGTCCCGCAAGCATATCTTGTTTTTTTTTCTTTCTTCAGTTATTTGATGCGAAAAAGGTCTTGCAAACACAATAGTCGTATAATTAAATGGAAACCAATCTTGTTGATAAAACTTATTCAATCCATCAAGGTGCATGAGCCAAGTCATTGTTTTTGTAGGTTAACCCAAGTTGCTTAAGTTTTTTTTTTAAAAAAAAAAACTTATTTAACTAATTACTTTAACCATTTTATTCCTTTGGTGCTGTATTTATTGGAAGTTGATCTTTATACTTTTCTTAATTTGCTTTATGTGTTGTTGTTGTTTTATGACCCAAGTCACGAGTTTAGTTGGTTAACCCGGGTTGACCCAAGTCAATCCGCTATATTATTGTTTTATTATTTTTTCAAATAATATAATATATTATTATTTTAATATTTAAAAAGACATAGCCCAATATACATGGATTTTGAATTAACAATTTTTTTTTTTAGAAAACATGTTAATAATACCTACATATTTATTTTTTTGTTTGAAAAAAAAAATGTAGCTCGTGACATAACATATATCAAAGGGGTTATGGGAACTAAATCAATCGTTGTAACTTATTTGATGCACGCATATTGCTTGTTTATAATAGAAACCTAAAACATCTGGTGTTTTCACTATACAATCACTGTAGATTGTACCATGAAAATAATATGGATTATAATGTTTATTTTTTTAAATTTCTATCTCAACAATTTATTTTACAGGATTGAGCTGGGTGATTTATTTATACCTGTTTTTTTATTTGATTATTGTCATGTTTAAAAACTCTAATAATATTGAGTTAATGCTTGATTTTTCAAAAAAGCTTTAAGTATTATTATTATTATTATTATTTATAAAAGATAGAAATAAGGAATCAAAAATGAAAATGGATGAAAAATGCAACCCTTGTATTCCAAAGTATTAATCACTGAGCGTATTTGTTATCTGCGAAATATGTGTCGAGATTTTTCTTAAATTTTATTATGGTCCCTATTTCCCCTTTAATTTCGTTTTGGCCCTTTTAGTTTAAATATTTTTTTAGGTCAAAACTTTTATTTATTTATTTTCTACTTTATCAGTTTGAGAGATGAAAGAGAAAATAATAAATTACGAGAGAAAATAGAAAAAGGTTTTTAATGGTAAAAAGATCAATATTGATGTTAATGAGTATTTTTTTACAACAAGAGTTTTATCAAGGTGTTTTTAGCCTTTATTTTATTGGAAAAAATACATCAGAGATCGAGAAGATTTTTAATTTTTAATTTTATATTTTAATAATTTAATTCTTAGAATTAGGTTTGTCTAGGTTTATAGAGTTTATTTAGATGTTTTCAGTTTAACGAATATTTTTTTTTAAAGTAGAAGTTGAAAACTTCATCTTGCCCTGAGATGGCGGAACTGAAACAAAAACAATATATAATCTGATTTTTTTTTATATAAAAATACAAAGTCATACATGTAGTCATGCCCTTGCAAGGCCAAGTGCATGGCCTTCACTTTTTGGGATGGTTGTCTAGCCTTTGTTTCTTAGGGCCGTAATGTTTTATATATATATTAAAAATATCATTTTATTATGCACTATTCAGTTTATATTTTGTTTATGGATGACATTACAACGCTTTTCTTTTATTATTATAAAATCATCAAACATGTTTTTGAGCAACCCTTCGTGATTTGTTTTTTTTCTCTTAAATCTTATTTGTTTACTTTTTTTTTTGCACATTTTTTTTTATAATTCCAATCCAATGGCAAATGGGTATTCTTTAAGCCCAGCTAGAGAGAGGCGGTACAAAATCCAGAGCTGTCCCCCGAAGCAGGTCCCGGAAATAGGCCTCCGAGCCTATGCAAAACAACTTAAGACACGCAACCCAAGTAATTGATTGGACTTCATTAATATAGTGTTCGGTCTAATAATAAATATTATTTCTTAAGGTATTTTTATTTTAAAATATATCATTATAATATTTTTTATTTTTATTTTATTTTGATATTAACATATAAAAACAATATAAAAATACAATGAAATTAAGTTTTTTAAAAATACAAAACTTGGATTGAAACAAAGACAAAACACTCTCGCCGTATGAAAGACTTTTTTTTTATATATATATATATATATAAAAATTATGCTCTATAAAGTTTTAATTTTTTTCTTGAAATTAATTCTTTTAAATGTTTTGAATTGTTTTCCTATGTTGATATTAAAATATTTTAAAAAAAATAAAAAAATTATTTTCATGTATTTATAAAAATAATTTTAAAAACAATTATTACTACAATAACAGTGTTACTGCAAATTCTGAGTGGGTTTTTCGTTGTATTGGAGGATGTTCTTGTAGTGTCATGGCTTTTAGACGTCTCATTTGTATAACAGAAGGACACAAAAACAATTATAATAAATTTAACTCTCATATTTGTTTCACATTTAAACTTCATTTTGTGAACAAGCCATGTCTAGATGAACTTGTTTTAGCTATCCTCGAAGGGAACTTAATTTGTTGCTCTCATCCTTTTATGACATCGATCGTTGTTTCTGTCCCTGGTAGCTTCTCTTCCATCAGACTTCTTCTTCTTCTTCTTCTTCTTTTTTCTAGGCTGATTCAGGGTTTTCATCATTTAGATAGTTGCAGTTGCATGCCTCAGTTTCACTACATTAAACCTGGCAACAACCGCTTTCAAGCCCCTCTCAATTTTAGGTGTTCAAACATTTTCTAGATTTTTTTTCTTTTACTCATTAGATAAATAAAAATGCTGAATAGTATAGTGCTTCTAAAGTACAAACCATTCGTGGGCATGCATTGATTCTTGGATTTAGGAACTTGGTATAGGCATAAAAGAGTTGTTTTCTATGTATCAGTTTATATTATGATGGTTCAGAAAAAAAAAAAAAAAACATGATTTCATTTTTAGAGATGAAATCTCAAATCTTAGAGATTTATATTAAAAAACAATTCATATTTTTCAAAGCTACATTGCGTGTCTTACAAGTTCTTATGAATGAGTTAGGAATAGTGAGTGTTGGATTATATAACTGGGATGGTATTGAAAAGTGCTAATTGTTATTGATCGAGACTGAAAGGTAGTATTTGAATCAATGTGATTTTGGTGATTCATTTTGTTTATCAATCTATTGAGTGGAATGCGAATCAAGTAGAAGTGGATGGCCAAGGCCTATAAACCCTTTTGACATATTCGGTTGAAGTTGTTGTCTGGGATTGGAGCGCGTGGATTATGATCCATAGAAGCAGCAGCAGCCAGGTACAGGGATGTTTGAGTGTCTGGATTCTATCAAAAAAGTCAAAGAATTTAGCTCAAAAGTTTGGTTTTGTTGTTGATTATGGTTGTGCTTATAAGATTTTAGCTTCAGGGAAATTGATAAAAATAAAAATAATATCAACTCGCCCACTAACTATATATACATGGTTGACGTGAAGGATGGAGCGCATATAAATTATACATAGAGAAAGCTTCCTTTTCAGTGAAAGTCGTTGGCGCACACGAAGTCTCTCCACCCGAAAAAGGAAAAGAAGACGACGAAGAAGAAGAAAAACAAAAGAGATTCTGTAAGGCTCTTTTCCTTCCCTCAACCCCCCTACCTCTCTCTTTCCCTCTCCCGTTCCAATCCCTAAAATCCTCTCTCTCCATCTTATGTCTCTCTCAACGCAGGTACAACAAATTCCACTCTCTACTGTTATTAAGCTCCAATAGCTACCCATTTTGCTGATTTGTTTTCAGGTTTTCTTCAATCAATACTTTCTTATTCGGTGATTTTGTTTTTGTTAGGGTTTTAGAAAGCTACTTGCTTATTTTAATTTTATAATAATTGTGGTGTTGATCGTGGAAAGGAGAGTTGATGATTGGAGAATAAAGAGAGAAGAAAAAGCGAACGATGATGGCGGAGAAGCAGTGGAGGAGATAACGTCCGAGTTTCAGCACTAGTAGTGGCAGAAGAAGAAAGAAAGATATTATGGGAGGTTGCTGCTGTGGTTCCTCTAATGGAGCTGCTCGATCTAATAACGCACCGCCTTATTATTATGTTAGTTCAATCACTTTCTTGCCCCCCCCCCCCCCCCCCCCCCCCCCCACTCCATTTTATTCTTCATAAATTAGAAATTTATATGATAGGATGAATTGTAGAATCAAATGATGGAGGAACTTCCTTTTTTTTTTTGCTAATGTTATAGTTTAGGTTATTAGACAAGTCGATTCCGTTAATGAGATGTCAATGGCTTTTAGTCTTCCAGAAACTACGTGATGGATTTATCGGAATGGATGAACTATCCTTGTTGTGATTGTGAGATCGTTTTGAGATACTTTATGTGTTAGTATCATTGTGCTCTTCGTCATGTTGCTGATGGTAAATCGGATAATCTGTTATTAGGCTAGATATCAAAATAGACTCGGTTACTAAGAGAGACTAGGTTTTTCTACTTTGTTATGTTCATCGCATCTGGTTTTCTTGTTTGGCGTGCAGTACCCCAGAGCACCAGCAGAGCTTGTCCCATTGTCATCTCACCATGCAGCTGGGTCTGCTCTATCCACAGGACTCTTGGTTGATACAAACCTGGACACATCAGTTCCTGATGCTTACACGCCACCTCCTGCACCTATGCCATTTGATATGGCAGTAGGACGTCCTCAAATCCCGCATGGGTTGAGAGAGACCTGTGGTGACAAGAATGACGGAGCTTTCCAATCAACAAATTCTGCCTCTGGACAAGAAAACACCAGCTTGAATACTCGGGAAACTTCAGCTGAGTGTGAAGATGTGAAGGAATTAGACTGCAAGGCGCAAATCAATTCAGAACTTGATTTGATGAAAGAGCTAGAAATTGAGCTTTCAAAGTCAGTTGAGCCTCTTGTTTCAGCAGCAGAGGAGGAGGATTGTCCTATCTGTCTGGAAGGTATATGCCCTTACTAAATCCTTTAATTAATTGCATGTTTGTGGCTTCTTATGGCAGTGGGATTGTATCTACAATTGGGCTGTTTTAGCAGCATTTTGCCATCTCGTGCAGAGTATGATTTGGAGAATCCAAAACTTATCACAAAATGCGAGCATCACTTCCATCTTGCATGTATTCTTGAATGGATGGAAAGAAGTGAGAGTTGTCCTGTTTGTGACAAGGTTTGCCTGACTATATTTTGATTTATTCATTTTTTTAGTTTAGGGGATTTTCTTAATATGCATGATATCCACATGGTTCTGTTTCTCTCTCTCTCTCTCTCACACACACACATTGCAGGAAGTGATAATCGACCCTCCTATTGATTAGTAGCTGTGCAGAAAACATGTTGAAGATCAACTTCTTGGCTGTTTGATATAATGTTCGTGAAGCAAAAGTTACAAATGCATGAGAGTTTGGATTTTTTTTCTGTGCTCATAATCTGATGGTTGCCATAGATTTGGCTGTAGCTATTTTTTCCCTTCTTTGTTAAGAGTTGGTGCATACTTCGATGCATTTTGTTCTATGTCCTCACTTCATCAAACCTTCAAATTTCTAAAGGAAATGAGAAACAACAAAAAAAAAAGTTGGGGTGGTGGGGAAGAAGATGAGAAGAGAGGATAGAGGCTGGTTCTACATCATTACAGATGTCCATTGCTTAGTCGTTATAACAGAACAGCAGGTGGGCGTTTTCTCTCCTTCTCCTTATCCTAGTATAGCTTTACTGCAATGCATACCCTGAAATACTCTTAGCAGTTTCTTTCTTTCTCCTTCAACCTTTTAAATTGTTATGTAAATCTTATATGGTTGTTTTTGTCTAAAATTCATCTGTTTGTGAGTCTGATTGGTGGTGGGGAATTGATTGATGCAAGGAGAGTATGGGAAGGACCAAAAGAAGGGGTTTTTGTTTAGATGATTCATGTAAATAACACTCTGATTTACACGTCAAGGTTTGATTTTGTCGATACGCCGATCAGTCATTTGTTAGTCTTTGGTTTTGTGCTGATTATAACTCTTCTGACTGCATCAAAAGGGTGAAATCAATATTTAACCTGACGTGCATTCATTGGCTGGTTTGAGATTAGCAACTGGAATTGCTAGAGGTAATGAACACTGGAACTTGTGCTGATGGTCCAGGTCAATCATGGGTAGTTAGTCTTTGTTTTGTGCTGATTATAACTCTTCTGACTGCATCAAAAGGGTGAAATCAATATTTAACCTGATGCGCATTCATTGGCTGGTTTGAGATTAGCAACCGGAATTGCTAGAGGTAATGGACACTGGAACTTGAGATGATGGTCCAGGTCAATCATGGGTACAGGTAGCGTGCCTTCTAATAACCCAAATGTCTTTGACTCATTTTACTTTTTTCGTTGTTCCCACTGAAGAAAGATAATACTTGCCCTTTAGAAAATTGCAGCTAGGTTACTTCAGCTTAATTTTGTTTACTCATAAATTGGTTGTGAATGTTACCATGATTTTACCTTATTTATAGTATTTACTCTATGCAAGTCCTAATGATTGAATTATGCCTTTTATCTCGTTTAGAATCACCTAGGCCACCTTTCTGTTGAAACTCATTATGCTCTCTTTTTAATCAAGAAGAAACGGAAAGTTTACTTTATTGATAGCTTACACAGTTGTGTAAATATTTCTTTAGATGAGTGATTGTAAAGCAACCTCCGTAGTATATTTTCGAACGTTTGTTCTTTTTCATGGTTGCCTTACAATGATCCAACAATATCTACCTTTTTGTGAGACCTATTGAATAACCAAAGGAAAATTCATGTACCCAGTAATGCCTCAACATTCATCCCGCAAGGCCGAAGTAGGGTAAAGGTGATTTTTAGGAATTCATCTCGGCATTTGAAGTTTGAAGTTTGTCATCTTTGGTTAGATATGAGATTTCCTCCGTCGGTGTTGTTGGCCAGCCATCTTTAATAGCTCTGTCTTCCACCATCAAAAGACCCATTCTTGGTATAAGATGGTTATGCACTGGAGCCACTAAGACACTGATCGAATCTTTCTAGCATGCATGTTAAATGAGATATAAAAAGAAAAAAAACTAACTCATCCCCTTAGGGCATATGTTAAGTAGTGCATTTATTAATCTTTATTTATTGTTAACTTGTGTTAAAAAGGAAATAAAAATTAAAGATCAATGTGATGAAATGTAATTTTAAGTTGTAGTTAAGAAAATTAAAATAACAAGTATTAGATTTAACACGAAAAAAACAGACCTAATTTTATTTCGAGCACATAAAACTTTTTTTCTATCATGTAAGTCTCAATTTGTGTATTATTTGGCTTTTGTTGTCTTAACTTTTTACAATTTAGCTCTCCAATATATATATATACACACAATTGTGTATTCAATTTGTGTACAACATGGTTGAATGACATTGTATTCCATTGCAAAGTATTGTACACGATAGTCAAATTGCGTATGCATCTTCCATATACCAACAGTCTTTTCAAATTAATTAGTATTTACTCGTTATTAAATGATAAAAGTGACATTGATTACCTCGTAATTAGAAAAATCGAAGGAAAAAACCAAAAGGCCCTTGAACTTGCATTTTATTTTTTGTTTATATAAAAGAGTATACTTGTCAATTTACTATACATAATTTAATGAAAAGGCATTTATACCTTTTTTTTGCAAGTTTTATAATTTTATGTATTGTTGAGGAAATTATTTGTTTTACTATGATTAAAAAAAATATGTAATTATGCTTCAAACAATTATTTAATAATTATTACGCTGCATGAAAAAACCAAAACATCCCGATATAAAAGCAAGTGGGTTTCTTTTTGGAAGGGTAAAAAAATCATTTAACTATTACAATGAATAGTACATCAAGAATAGTACACCAAGTTTAAGAAGGCAATGTTAATTTTAAAGTTTGAGGAACCAAGTGTATTATTTTAAAAAAAAATCTAGCATATCATCCATATTTCAAGTCTTTTATTTTGGTTCATCTCCTTTCAATTCTACAATTATCTAAGAAATCAAAAGCAGTTGCTCTTTGCTCTTTATTAAATAATGCGGACCCAATATAATTAAATTATAGAAACTTTAAAAATCAAAATAAATTATGGAAAAACACACCATATCCTTAATGTTATATGAATATATAAATAAGGCGGACCCAATCGCATTAGCCTCCATTGTAATTCATGAGCGTACATACACTTCAAGAGAAGATTCGTGGTCAAACTCTTGTCTCACCTATTATTATATAGTAAAAAATTTCATTTAACATGTGTTCTGGAATGAAAAAAATATTATAAATAAAATTACCAAAAACATAATACGCGTGGGGTGTTGCACTGTCGCTTCTCTCACAATTCACTGTGGATTGCGACAGTGTGCACCTCATTTTGGCCTTCATCCGCGCGGCAGAAGGGGCTGGGCAAACGGGGTTATTTTTGGTTTTTCCTTTTTCCCGTCCTTTTTTTTTAAATATTCAGCTGTGAACAGTGCACTGACGATATCGTCCCCGGTAATAAGACAAAAGAAGGGTTCCGGCTGAGGGGCACCGGCGTAATTGCGCGCGGCCGGACCGGCTCGGTCCGCCGCAACTTTTGATTTGTTTATTATTTTCTGAAATGGCTAAAGACGGTTTTAGCCCCTAATAAGACAAAAACGTTGAATTGGGTCCAGGGACAGGACGGTAATTGACCCTATTTTTTAATTTTTTAATGTTGTGTCTGTAAGGGCGTCAGCCGCACGCGCCAAGTGGGTTTCCGCCTCACGCCATCTTCAGGCGGCGCGTGCGGCGTTATCTGATGGCCGGAAATTATCTACCGGAGGACAGATCAATGCGCCGCCGCGTGGTCTTCCTCCCGCGGTGGTGCGTGTAACCGGAATATGTCCGTGGACGCGGCGGAGACCGGTTAAAGCTGCCGGTCACGTTTCTCTCTCTCCTGCACGTCAATGTGCATGAGAGTCCCCCATGTTTGGTTACTTTTCACTTCGGTCCCTCTACATTTAATATGGTTTTTGGTCCTCATTTCTTTTATATAAGTTTTGATTTAGTTCGATTGGGTCCTCCGATTTTAATTGATTGAATGTGAAAGTTTCACTTCGGTCCTTCTACTTTCAATTTCCTGGTTAGCTGTATAGAACTCAATAAATTCGGTACACAAGTTCCGATTTTTGCAATTTTATCCTCTGATTTCAATTGACAATAAATGTAATTTGCATTTCAGCCCTTTGACTTTTAATTTTTTTAATTTAATCCCTTTATATTTGATTTTCATTTCAGTCCTTACACTTTTATTTTTTTAATCCCTATTTTTGTCCATGTATATATAAGTGTATTTAACACAATAATAATAATAATAATAATAATTATTATTATTATTATTATAATAATAATCATGATTTAATTATTTTTCATTCTTGCTCTTTTGTGATTTTTTTTCCCTCCCAATAATTTGATAATTTTGTTTTTTTTTTTCCAGTAATAACAAGGATAATATTTTTTTTCTGTATTTTTATCTTTTGTTAAAGTTTCTAGGATATTTTTTGTCTTTCATTTATTTTTGTTTCTTTCTTTTTTTTTGAATAATCAAAGTTGTATAGAAGAAATGTACAATGGAAAAGGCTGGGCTTAGCCAGCTCGGCAAGAGAAGAAACAGGCTCCTTGGCAAAAAAAAAATGAAAAACGTGGCTGATAGAAGCCCAGGAGAAGACGGCACCAAAACAGGCCATACATTCCCAATCCAGAACTTGGCCCAAGGCCCCCGGCCTAAGGCCTAACACTCGCTCATTGAAGATTCCAAGTTGTTTGAATGCCCGCAGGTGCTGCATGGCTTTGAAAAGCTCGTAGAAGCTGGGAACGAATTTGTTGATAAATTTCCTCCACAATAGCTTCTGGAGGCTGACCTCTCTCTCGAAAAACCCTTCGGTTTCTCTCCTTCCAAACATGATATACCGTGGAAGCTATCACAAGGGGGCCAATCAGATGGGAAATATCCTTTTTGTTATGGAATTGGTTCGAAGCCCATTGCAGGAAATCCGTCCATCCACGGGTTGGCCATCTGAGATGAGCTCTGTGGAGGGTAGTCTTCCAGACTTGATTAGAGAACCTGCACTTGAAAAAAAGGTGATCATGGGACTCAGGATGCAGATGACAAAGCTCACAGACATTGTCGATCATACTACTCAGGGGAGTTCGGTCCATGGTGCGAAGACGATTCTGGCCAGCTAGCCATAGAATGAAGGTCTGTCTAGGGACATGAAGGGGATGCCAGAGGATATGGTATAAACGATGTTTAGGCCATTTATCACGGATGAGATCCCAAGCCGACGATATAGTGAACTGCCCTGAACTGGTGTGATTCCAGCTGACTGTGTCCCTCTCCAGAACTTGGGGATGGTTATTAATTGCACCCCATAATTGATGCAAGTTCTCAGCACCCTCAGGGAAGAGCCATTGACCACCAGAAATGATCTCAGCCACCCTAGCATTCCAAGGGAGTCCCGTTGAAGATAAGGTTCGCTGAGAGAAGAGATCAATAGGGCGGTTGCCCATCGGCAGCCAGTAGTCATACCACAGATAAGTGTCCTCGTCGTTGCCCACCTGATTGTAAAACCAGCCTTTGCTCCATTCCCTAGCTTGCAAAATTTTCCTCCATATCCAAGTTGCATTAGGAGGGATGGGAATTAGCCAAAAAGGACGATTTTTGATCAGATGGTGATGAACCCATTTCGCCCAAATAGAATCCCTATTCGTGAGAAGGGTCCAAATCTGCTTAGTCATGGCTGCTCGATTCCAATCCTTAGTTCTTTTGATTCCAAGCCCACCTTCTGATTTAGGGTGGCAAATTGCTTTCCAGGCCACCTTCGCTCCTGTCGTGGCTAAGGAAGGCCCTTTCCACAAGAAAGCCGAGAGCATGGAATCAATACCTCTTGTAACAGCAGCTGGGAAGATGAATTTCGTTGCCCAATAAACCTGGATGCCGAAGAGCACTGAAGTAATTAGTTGCAATCTACCTGCATACGAGAGAATGGTATTGGTCCACAACTTAATTCTGCTCCTTATACGATCCATGAGAGGCATGCAGTCAGCCTTCGTGAGTCTTGTGGTTATAAGGGGGACCCCTAAGTAAGTGATGGGAGTACAAGAGTGCTGGATCCCAAGATTGGTAGCTATGGCAATTTTAGCTTCCTCTCCCAAGCCCGCAATGTGAACTGAACTTTTGGCATTGTTAATACGAAGACCTGAAATCACAGAAAACTTGTCAAGGGCAGATTTAATAATATTCACCGAGTTGGTATCTGCGTGGCAGAATATTATTAGATCGTCCGCAAAACATTGGTGAGTTATCCCCAAGCTTTTGCATCTCCAGTGGTGCTTGAAGGCCGAATTCTGCGTTTCCTGCTTAAGAATCCCATTAAGGCCCTCCATCGCTAGGACGAAGAGGTAGGGGGATAGAGGGTCCCCCTGCCTGAGGCCTCTCCCCGCCTGAAAAAACCCGTGGTCTGCGCCATTTAGGCTGACGGTAAACCATGGGGTTGTGATGCATGCCTCAATCCATCCAACTACCAATTGAGGGATACCAATCTGCTTGAGGGCTTCCAAGACAAAATCCCACCGGACAGTGTCAAAGGCTTTTCGCAAATCAACCTTGACTGCACATCTAGGCGGCCCATCCGTCCTGTGATAATTATGCATTATTTCCTGCACAAGCATTATAGCCTCCGAAATATTTCTACCCGGAAGAAAAGCTGATTGAGCCCTAGATATTATCCCTGCAAGGCTATTTTTCAGTCTGTTAGTGATAATCTTCGAAATGCATTTGTATATCACTGTACAACAGGAAATGGGGCGGAAGTCATTAAGAGAAGCTGGGTGTTCCACTTTGGGAACTAGGGTTAGTCTGGTTGCATTGACGAATTTTGGCATCATGGAGGTCCTGAAGAAATAGCGAATTGCTTCGGTGAAGTCCGCCCCCACTAAATCCCAACTGTTCTTAAAGAAGAAACTGTTAAACCCATCAGGGCCCGGGGCCTTATCGTCTGGAATTGCAAATAAAGCTGCTTTGATCTCATCTCCTGAGATTATCCCTTGCATTTTCTCCCTTTCTTCATCCGGGACTGGATTTGGGTAGATTAAGGCCATAGATTCCTGTTGGGCCGTGATTGTTGGACCCAGGAGATTGTGAAAATAATTAGAGGCCAGAAGCCCCAAGTCCTTAGCCCCGCTAACTTCTTCTCCATCCTCATTGCGAAGGCTGTAGATCCCATTCCTGTGCCTTCGATGCATTAGAGAACGGTGGAAGAAAGAAGTATTTTTGTCCCCGAGATTGAGCCATTGCACCCTCGACCTCTGCTTATAGAAGGATTCCTCACTTTCCCGTAATTGAGTGTACACCTGATAAGCATCTCTTTCCCTTGTCCGAATGACGCGGTCATGGGGATTCTTATCAAGAATTTGTTGAGCTTCCTGCCACTCAATCTTCGCCTTCCTCACTCGGTACGAAATGTGATTTGTTTGGGTGCTGTGCAGGTTGCTAAGGACTCCTTTCAAAAACCTCAATTTGGAATTCAGCTTGCTAAAGGGGTTGCCATAAGGCTCGGTCCTCCACGCTGCATGAACAACTCTTTCATAACCTTCAAGCTTCGTCCACAAGTTTAGAAATTTGAACCGGGCTTTAGGACGCTGGCCCCTAGGGGAGAAGTTTACTAGAATTGGGCTGTGATCCGAAGAGAGCCTAGGATGAATAGTAGCCTGTGTCAAAGGCCACTTAGCGAGGAGATGCTGGTTTCCAAAGGCCCAGTCCAACTTCTTCAGGATTGTGGCCTCACCCCGGCGACCGTTGTCCCAAGTATAGCGAAGCCCTCTCGCCATCAACTGAATCAGCTCCGATTGGGCAACACAATTTGGCAAATCGTCCATATGGCTTGGCCAGCTATTATCTCCTCCGCACCGATCAGACATGTTCATAATAGCATTAAAATCCCCCGCTACCACCCATGGGAGATTGTTATTGTCATTATGCTGCTGAACCAAGTAATTCCATAGGGGGCGTCTCTCAGTCGGAGAGTTGAGCCCATAAGCCACCGTGACCCTAATAGACCCACTCCCATCCCGAGCAAGCATATCACATGTAATTCATTGGGAACCCATGCTGACTTCTGTAGCTGTGACAACCTCACCGTTCCAACTGAGCAAGATACGGCAAGGAGAGTGGTACTGGATATTAGATAAGAACTGCCATTGAGGAAGCCCCAGGCCTTCTTCTACTGCATTCATGTTAGCTGCGAGAATTCGAGGCTCTATAAGCCCCATGAGATGAATATTGTTTTTGGTGATCCATTGACGGACCATTTGTTTTTTGTGGAAGCTGTTTAGCCCCCTGACGTTCCATGTGCTCATGGTAATCATCATTTATTGATAGAATGATGGTGCAGCGCTTAGAGGCCCCTGGCCTCTCTCCTACGTCGTCCCCCTTTCTTCTTCCTCGGAGGAGATTGCTTTGGAGAAGTGGTATTGGTGTCCTTTGCCCTAGAAGTGCCTTCCTCAGACTGAGGACCCGAGGAAACTTCCCCTTCCTCATAGTGAGAGGAAGCATCTTCCTCCAAGACGTGGCCTTTGCCCTTCCCCCCAGTGTCTGCAGGCTGACTCGAATGGGTGACAGGCTCATTTCTTCTCAGGAGGGTTGTTGATCCATCCTGACTCAACTGAGACACAACTCGGAGAGGCACAGGAATTAGGGTTTCCGGGCTCACCGCTGTTGGCTCCGGGGGTTGTTGCTTGTGGGGAGCATTGACGGCGATGGGGGTAGCACCAGCCTTCGCAATCCCTTGCGTGTCCATCCCACCCTTGCCCTTAGCTTCCCGGGCTGGATCCTTAGAAACCGTATGCCAGCCTTCATTCTCTTTTTCCTTTGCAGCCCTAGCCTCTTGTTCCTCTCGCTGTCGACAACTGTGGCCAAAACTTTGGCAACTCTCACAACGTGGGGGTTTCCACTCATAGTCAACTGAGACACGTTGTGGCTCCTTCGTCAAAGGGCTGATGACATCGAAGTGGTGAACAAAAGGTAAGCTGGCATTGAGCTCTACACACAGACGGGCATAGTCTAGGCGACTGCACTGCATGGTTTGTTCATCACAAGATAATGGCTTGCCGATCATGCTTGCAGCCAAGCTAAGCCCTTGCTTGGTCCATAGAGGAAGCGGCAGGCCTCTTAATCTAACCCAAACAGACACAGCAGCTATCTTCTTTCTGTCAAATTGAAAGCTTGGGGTCCATTTTTGTAAGATGATGTTTTTCCCACCAAACATCCATGGCCCCTTCTCCATGATATCTGCAATGGCACTTTCTTCGGTAAATCGGAAGACCAGGAAGCCATCTTCCATAGACAAGACCTGTTCCAGTCCATATGAGCCCCAGGCTTTTTTTGCCAGAGTGTTGATGGCATGGTATGGCAGCTTGTAACCTGAGAAAAACCCAATCATGCACCTAGCCCACTGGTCCGAGCTGTGCATCTTCATATTCGAGGGTATTGTGAGGCTACTGCCCGCTGGTTGTTGGGGTAGGGGGTCCAGTTCACGCCTTGTGGAGGCGTTGGTAACCCTAACTTTGTCAGCCCACGAGGTGGCGGCAACATGCTCACCCGTTGCATTTTGCTGACAGCCTTGGATCCCTTTCCTTGCATTGTTGTTGTTTCTTGTCCCGTGGTTTGTGACCAGTGGTTTTTTGGGGTGTGCTGAGTTTGTAGTGTGTAGTGTAGGTTCCATTGTGTGGCTAAGTTTGAGTGGACAGTTTGATGTTAGATGCGGTTTTGTGGTGGTGATTGTGGGATGAATATCAGTGACGGACTGAGAAGATGGAGTTGTGGGCAACGGCTAAGTATGGTGGGTGTTCAGATGGAGGTTGGCAGGGGGGTGCGGTGGCGTGTTTTTTAGGTTTGGGGTCTACTCTCTCTCTAAAATTTGAATTTTAGAGAGAGGTCCGGAAATCTGGAGCCAACACACACTATTTTTGTTTCTTTCATTATTAACATAATAATAATAATTATAATTATAATTATAATTATAATTATAATAATAATAATTAATATTATAATAATAGTGATTATGTATTCTATTATTATAATAATAGTGATTATTTATTTTTCATAATAATAATAATAATAATAATAATAATAATTTTTTAATTAGTTTTTCTTGCTTGCTGTTTTGTTCATGCTTTTTATTTTTTTCCCTCGGTATAATTTAATAATTTTTGTTGTTTTTATTCTAGCAGCAATAATAATTTTAGATGTTAAGACTCCGATGTTGCTATTGTTATAATATTTTAAATTAATATTGCTTCTTTTTCCCTTTGTTGTTTTTTTATTTGCTCTTTCTATTAATTGATTTTTATAATTTTATTATTTGCACAATAATGATTTCAGTATTTTTTTTTCTTATTCAAATATTTTGCTCTTTTTTCTAATGTTAGTGCGCGCTCTTTTGTGATCGTTTATGACGCAATACCTATATTCTAAAAGATATAATCTATGCTTACGTGACAAACTCAACTCAAAATTTTAAACATTTTATCTCATAATCTATAACTTTTATTTACTTATATCATATAAATCTATCGTTGTAGATTTAATTAAGTTAAATTATATACATAAAAATACCCGCGGCACCGCGCGGGCAATTTGCTAGTCTAAACATATATGGCGTGCTTGGTAACATAACCGTTTCATGAAAAAAATGATTATATATATATATATACTAGCAACTTGCCCGCGCGTTGCCGCGGGTATTTTTTTGTATATAATCTAACATAATTAAATCTACAATGATAAATTTATATGATATAAGTAAAGAAAAATTATAGATTAAAAGATAAAATGTTGAAAATTTTGAGTTGAGTTTGTCACGTAAACATAGATTACATCTTTCAGAATATAGGTATTGCGTCATAAACGATCACAAAAGAGCGTGCACTAACATTAGAAAAAAGAGCAACATATTTGAATAAGAAAAAAAAAACTTACTGAAATCATTATTGTGCAGATAATAAAATTATACAAATCAATTAATAGAAGGAGCAAATAAAAAACAAAAGGGAACAAGAAGCAATATTAATTTAAAATATTATAACAATAGCAACATCGGAGTCTTAACATCAAAAATTATTATTGCCGCTAGAATAAAAACAATAAAAATTATTCAATTATACCGAGGGAAAAAAATAAAAAGCATGAACAAAACAGCAAGCAAGAAAAACCAATTAAAAATTATTATTATTATTATTCTTATTGTGAAAGAATAAATAATCACTAATATTATAATAATAGAATACATAATCATTATTATTATAATATTAATAATAATCACTATTATTATTATTATTCTTATTATAATTATTATTATTATGTTAATAATGAAAGAAACAAAAATAAATGAAAGACTAAAAATATCCAAGAAACTTTAACAAAAGAAAAAAAAAATTATCATCTGGAAAATTTTTTTTTATCAAATTATTGGGAGGGAAAAATAACAACATAAGAGTAAGAATGAAAAATAATTAAATCATGATTATTATTATTATTATTATTATTATTATTGTGTTAAATACATTTATATATACATGGACAAAAGTAGGGATTATTCTAGAAATATAAAAAAATAAAAGTATAAGGGCTGAAATGAAAATCAAATATAAAGGGATTAAATTTTTAAACATTGTCAAAGAATAAAAGAAACCAAATGAATTAATATCCAAAAAAAATTAAAAGAATAAGGATCGAAATGAAAAACGACATATATAAAAATCATTCTAATTGCAGGAGAAAATTAAAAAAAAAATTACTTGGAGGACCAAAAATAAATAATGACAATTGCTGTCATTTTAGAGAAAAATTAGAAGAAGAGGGACTGAAATCAAACTTTGCATATATTAGCAATTTCAATTGGAGGACCAAATCAAAGAAATCAAAACATCCGTACCGGAATAATTGAAAGAATAAAAAATAAATACAAAATCAAAACTATAAGGACTGAAATAAAACTTTCTTATATAATCAGTTTTAATTGAAGGGCACAATTGAAAATCACAAAACTTTAATTTGAATAAATCAGTAATAAAAACAAAATCAAAACCGCAGGGACCAAACTGAACTTCACACCAACATTAGGGACTGAAGCCGAATTTGGAGGCGGAAGGAGAGAGAAAGGCGACGTCGGAGAGAAAACCATCCGCCGCGGCTGAACCGAACATCCTTTCAGTGAACGCGCCGCGACGGAGGAGAGAGGACATCCCGGGGCATCTTCTGTCACGGCGGAAGTAAATTTCTGACGTCGGGAAGACGCCGCACGCGCCGCCTAAAGGGCGCGTTCGTCTGGAACGCCGCTGGCGCGGCCAGGCGACGCGCCAGCTGTCCCCCCGGGTAATGACCCAAAGAACCCTGTCCCCACTGGTATTTACGAAACTACCGGAGGGGAAAAGACGACGCAACCCCCGTTTACTGTGCAAAATTTTGTCTTTTTCGGGGGCTTTTGCCGTCAGTGCACTGTGCAAAAAAAAGTGAAACACCGACGGAGCCCCTCGTCCCTGTGCTGTATTTTGTTGTTTTCGGGGGTCAGAGGCGTCAATGCAATGTGCACATTGCGGCTATTAAAAAAAGAGCCAAAAACCAAAAATAGCCCCATAAAATATACACAAAACGCCGGATGACCAAGGCTAATCTCGCCTGTACACTGCCGCAATCCACAGTGGATTGTGAGACAGTGTACAGTGCTCTCCACAGTGAAATGGCAACGCTATTTGTATATTTGGTTAATATATATTTTAACATGCTAATTTTATAAATAAATTTTAAAATATTATTTTTATTTTATTTTAATATATTTTTAAACAAAAACAATTTAAAAGATCTTTTTCTCTCTTAAACATCATAATCTAGAAAAGAAGAAAAAGATGAAGATGTGTGAAAAATACAATGCTTCCTTGTTAAACCTATGATAAACTTCTCTATCATTTTAACAAACTATTATTATATATTCCACAAAATGGTGGTAGAGAAAAAAGGAATACTTTTTATTGGATTTTGCTTTTAATTGTTTTTCCAAGCTTAGGTTTTTTCAGTTAACTATCATTCATTTCTTGATTCTAATCTTAATTATCATCTACCCCGAAAACTTAAATTCTTCAATTAGATCCCAAAGTCCAAAGCTTCTCAATTGTGTTAGTGTGTGCTGGCACCCACTAATCTTTTTTCTTTTCTTTTATTTTTCAAACTCTTCAAGCGTCGATCTTCCTTTCCCTCACGTCCCTTCTCCTGAACTTTTCGGGTTGCACATATTTGGCTCCAAAAGGGAAAATCAACTCAAAACCAAGAAATGAGGTAATATCTTGAAAAAAGTAGAGTTAAGGTTGCCTGACACCTGCTTTTGTACTGTCATATTTTACCATGTTCAAGATTTATGTCTACTTTTAGTTCTCGTATCAAATATGTCTATTAAATGTTTGATTTGTTGTCTGGACTAATATGGTAAAACGGAGCAAATAAAAAACAGAACTTTGTTGTTGTCTTTTTTGTACTGATTTTCTTTATTTTGTTGATTTGTGATTTACGAGGTTTGGTAAAGACGGTTTTTTTTTTTAAATAGATAGAATTTGAAGCTCATGGCAGGATGGTCAATTTTGACAAATGGTTCTGCTTTAGATTCTGTTGATGATGTTATTAATATATACAAGAGTGATGGTGGTTGTTGTCTAGATATTAATCATCCTGTGAAGGATGATGAGGTTAAGGATTGTATTGTTGTTGATAAATCTGATGAGGATGACTATGAGTGTGAGGATAAAGTAATATGCTTGTTTGATGAACTCGTTTCAAATTTTTTGAATGAGGCTGCTGATGGAGGGTGTATTAGGCCTATTCCAGCATTGCTTGGTGACGGGCAATCTTTGGATTTGTTCAAACTCTTCTGGGTTGTGAGAAAGAGAGGTGGCTTTGATTTGGTAAATGGTTTTTGGAGCTTTGTGGCTAAAGAGTTAGGGTTAGACCTTCAAATATCACCTTCGGTTAAGTTGATATATATTAAGTACTTGTATGAGTTGGAAAAATGCATGAGTAGGAGTTGTAAAGAAGAAAAATTAAGAAAGGGGAAGCGTCGGTGTGATGGGAATCTGAGCTGTTCGTCATTGGAGCTGGAGATGCAGCTCAGAAACTTGTTATTACTTAGATGTGATAGAAAGCAAGAGGATTGTAAATTTGCTTCAGAAGTGTATGAGAAAAATGGCAGGTCCATTGAGATGGATACTGGGAAGAGTAAAGTAGGATTGTTAGACACCAAAGCTGTACACCGAGTACACAATGGTGTTGGAAATAGGAATAGTGACAATGACAAAAAATTTCATGCTGAAAAAAATAATTATTTTAATGATAGTGATGATGATGTTGTGATCTTGGATTCGAGCATTGCTAAGAAAGAATTTAATTCTCGCAAGAGAAAACGAGAATCACTAACAAGAATGCTTAACTGGGTGATTCAAATTGCAAAATGTCCTGATGATCCTTCCATCGGAGTAATATCACCAGAATTTAAGTGGAAGGATAATGAGTTGTGGCTCCAAGCCATAAGGGCACGGGAAGCTCTCCTACAAAGGAAGCATTTCAATCCTAACATTGAACAATCACTCTTGCAGGTACATTCTATACTTTTACCTATTGTTTCTATTTTTCCATTGGTTTACTAATGCTACAATTGGTCTCACTTAAATATCCACCCGAGGTTTTTGATTTTGGAATGTATTATCAGCCAATTGCTAATTTTAAAATGCACAAGATAGTTATCATGGGTTTGTTTAGCTGTTAGATCTAGCATTTTTATTTTTATAAAAAAAATCAGGGAGAACAAAGAATAGGAATCCCTATTCAAATGCTTCATTTTTTCCATTTGTCAAATTCACAATGAGTTTGTAATATTTTTCATAGTTTTCCTGTATAAATTATTGACTATTTTATAAATGGAAAACTAGGGTTTTCAAACTAAAATTATAGACATACAATTTCTTACCCCTGTATGTATGCTTTAATTATAATATAAAATTTCAAGATTATATATATGCATGTATGGTTTTTAATTTTTTTCCAATAAAAATCTAACAATTTTTTTTCCAGATAAGTTTTTAGCTTCGTTAAAAAAGTATAACATGCAAAGATGTATATTTAAAATATCATAATTTTTTCTATGAAAAATTATTACAAGGTGGACATTTTAATTTTCTAGATAGAAAATTCTTTTTATATATATAGTTTTTAACAAATGAATGCATCTTCCAATTCTTTTTTGGAAAATGAAACTGCAAATTGAAAAGAAAACTAAAAATGGAAACTGTTTTGATTAATATCGATGTTGCTGGCTCAAATTTGATGCATTGTTAGCTTCTTAATAGGTCTTGTCCCATCTCAGGCCTTATGCTTGGCTTGCGGGTTTGGTGACTTTTGTTCATAATATGACACTGATCAGGAGCAGAGATTGCACCTGATGCTAAAAAGTGACTAACACCTTTGACTCCTAGTTAACTTGGGATATTGATATCATAACATATCTAATGTTGTGGGTAGGTCACGTGATAGCTAAATGGGCCCAAGCATCGGAGAGTCACTCCAATGAAGGGACCCCTGATTTGCAGGATCCAAAAGCTGAGGCTCATCCTCTAACTACCACATTCCTTCTCAACAACGTTAGATATCATGGTTTAAGTCAACGACATGATGGCTATGATCCTAGTTAAATGCTTATGTAAAAGTATAATCCCCTTTAAGATGTCATTGCTTACAGTAACCCTATCAGCCAAATTCAAATATGAATTCGTATCTTCTCTTGGTTGTTGATATCAGCCTAAATCACTTAATCAGCCGATGATAGATCATTATAATTCAATGCATTTAGACTGTTAACAAATAGTTATCAACATGACTTGGACAAAGTAAAGATATATGCTTGTAGTACTAACAAACGACCACACAAGAAATTCTAAGTGCTGGTTTGGATGTGCACATATTCATAGACAAACAAAAAGGGCCAACTAATGGTCATGTGAAGTTATTTGAATTTTCTTCATCCTGAATATGATCCAAAATGCAATGCATTTTGTTTTAAACTATCTTTGATGATCTGCATTGCTGAGGCAATAATTGTAAAGATATCTGTTATGCTTGTCGTGGTTCATTGGAAAATTGCTTTCAGAAGTTTGTATTGTACTTAAATGAGTTTAATTGTTGTCATTTGCAATATGAACTTCCAGGACAATCAAAAGATGCATCCATCCGTGTTTGAGGATGTTAGTGTTCTAAGTGAACACTTTGCAGAGAGGTCAAGATGCAGCAAGCAGCTCCCTGCTCTAGTGAAACCTCACTCACGCTCTTGTTGTAATTCATGTTCGCCCCCTCAAAGTAAATGTACAAGTTCTCTTAAGACACAGTGTGAGAATGGCCTTGAGGAGCAAGAACTTGGTGCTGACTTATCATCCAAAAACGCAACATTTGATGGATCTGATGTCCGTAGGCATGTTGCGGTGGGTCCTCTCTTCCAAGCTGAAGTTCCTGAGTGGACTAGCGTGGTTTCCGAGAGTGATTCTAAATGGCTGGGTACACGATTATGGCCTCTGGAATGTGAAAACCACAATACCGTGGTTGCCATGGATCCAATTGGAAAGGGAAGACCCAGTGTATGTGGCTGTCAGCTTCCAGGTTCAGTTGAATGTGTGAGATTTCATATTGCTGAGAAAAGAATTAAATTGAAGCTTGAACTGGGTCATTTGTTCTATCATTGGCAGTTTGATCGCATGGGTGAGGAAGTTTCACTTAGATGGACTACTGAAGAAGAAAAGAGATTTAAGGATATGGTCAAGTTTAACCCTTTATCTGCAGGCAAGTGCTTCTGGGACAACAAACACAAGTATTTTCCTAGAAAGACCAGGGAAGAATTGGTAAGCTATTACTTCAATTCATATCTTGTTCGGCGCAGAAGTTATCAGAACCGTGTAACTCCAAAAAAAACTGATAGTGATGATGAAGCAGAGTTTGGATCTCTTAGTGATGGTTATGGTCACGAAGCACTCATGGTTCCTGGTGCCTATATGTTGATATGTTCTGAGAATAAGCAATGCACTGATTTCAAATAGACATGAATTTAGGTTCAGAACAGCTTCTCTTATCTGAAAATCAAATCCCTTTTTTGTAACACCACAGCACCCGGCAATTTTGATGATTGGACCAGGAGGTCGCAAGAGAGTGACGCAGTTTTGCAAAGATCTTCTATTGCGGCGGAGTCAGCCGGTGGAGTTTTCTTGATAAACTTGGGGGAAAGAGATTACATGATGTGCTAAGAGTGCCCTCACGCTACTTGCCAAGTATCTCCAGTTATTTGCTTGCACATTATCAATTTTCTGGAGCTGCGTTACCAATTCAAATGGCAGCATTCTCTACATCATCCCATACCAGCTGCTAATCTTGGATGAAGGAAATTGTAGGAGTGAAAGAGAGTTGCGGACAGTCGTGTTTCTATGGGTTCAACAAGTACCCTATTTTGTGCTCAAAATGTTGTATACGGCTGCATGCTTGCTGTTGTGAATTCTTTAGATCTTCATTAAGGGTTGTGGTGGAGCTCGCGGTAGCTGTCTAAGCCATTGTGATTTTCTTTCTCCTGCCTTGTCTTTCTTTCTGGACCCTTCCTCTTTCTATAATGTTAAATGCCATGCAGCAGGTACTTGCACTGGTCGCAGTTTGAAGATCGATGTTCAAAGATTGCAAAAATAAATATTTACAAGAAAAACTTAAAAAAAGGATTGTTCTAGCCAATGCAAACGAGGTTGATAACCTCACTAATAAAGTTTTAGACATGAACCTTTCTTGTGTTGTTTTTGAAGTTAAGCTGATCAATAATCTTCAATATTGATGGATTGATAGTGATAGATAAGATATTTATATGTTGGAAAAAGGATGTTTCTCATTTACTAGAAAGTAGATTCAAATTATATCCTAATAACAGTACTAGTTTTTCAAAAGAAATTTTTATTTAAAAATATAATATAAGAAAATATTTTTTATTTTTTAAAAAAATATTTTTAATGTGAGCATATCAAGACAATTTAAAAAAAATATATATATAAAGTTAAATTTAAACAATTTTTTTTAATTTTTTAAGAAACACGAAATACCGCAAAACCTAACTATCAGTCATCTGATCACACACACGTGTGTGTGTGTGTGTTTGGTGTTTTTGATTGACCACTCATCATATCCACATCAGTACTTATGCTACACATGTTATGTAACAACATGCCGTCACTCATATGCCAATCAAAACATGCCACGTTAATATTATTGATGTTGTGGACTAGTAGTATATTGCTAATTATGCGAGCATCCATGTTAATGTCATTTGTTGACATGTCATTGTGCTAGCATGGCATGATATTTTAATTATTAGTGAAATTTGTTATTACTTTCGAACCTACTGCGATGGAATATCGAGAGAAATAAATTATTTAGAAAATGATTTGAATTATTTTTTAATTGGGGTGGATTTTAAAAGAAATGATATTATTTTATTTATTTATTATTGAAAAAAATTAAATTAAATATATTTAGTTTTGAACAATTAACCAAATTCATCAATATTTTTCTAATTTAATTTAAATATTGATCTAAGTTTAAAATGTCTGACCTAAAACTCCTTGAAAGAAATATTTTTTTTTACAAAAACATTTATCCTTCGAAAAAACATGAACTAAACATCTAAAAGAAAACTAACCAAAATAAAAAGAAGAAATAGAAATATTGTAAAGTGAAATAGGAAGCCGACTCCACGTAGACATGAGAGTGTGCAAAATAGTATTATAAATACAATTCCTACTTTTCATCATTCGTGTCCGAAGCCATTTTAGCTAAACAGACCTCTTTTCCTTTTTTTCAACAAACAACATTAAAAAGAAAGAGAGAAAAAAAGCAAAAATGTCTTCACCAAGCAAACGGAGGGAGATGGATTTGATGAAACTGTAAAAATCTTGTTTCTTTTTTGACAAGTTTCGTTCTTTGTTTAATTGGGTTTGTTCGCTGTTTTTTTTTATATCTATTTTTAATTATTTTTCCTGGTTTTTGATTGACTAGGATGATGAGTGATTACAAAGTAGAAATGATCAATGATGGCATGCAAGAGTTTTATGTGGAATTCAATGGACCTAAAGAAAGTAAGTAATCAAAATCTTCTGTGCTCGTTTTTTCTTTTCATTGTTTTATGTCTTTAATTCAACTTTTTTTTACTGTTTTTCTTGGTGGGTTAATTTCTGTTTTCAGCTGATTATTTATTTATTCCTGTTGACCCGTGTGGATACTTTGTTTTTTGTAAATGTTCTTAGAGATTGCAGTGGATAAGAAGTTTTTTTTTTTTTTTGATGAATTGAGTCCTTTAGTTTTCTTTTACTGCAGGTTTTTCTTGTTGAAGTTGAGTTTTAAGCAGATATTTTTACTATTGATTCATGAGAAGAGACATGTAGTTTTTCTTTTACTGTCAAGTAGAATGTGATTTTAATGATTTGTACTGCTCTTTTTTAATTTTTTTCTTATATTAGTTGCAAGTTTGTTGTTTGCTGATTTTCCTCAGTAAGGATAAAGTTTAAGTTTCTTTTCAGGTTTTTTAATTATGGATACAGATATTTTATTATTTCTTTTCTTTTTCTTTGTGGGAACATGGCAGGTCTTTATCAAGGAGGTGTGTGGAAGATAAGAGTTGCATTGCCAGATGCTTATCCTTACAAATCTCCATCAATTGGTTTTGTCAACAAGATCTATCACCCAAATGTTGATGAAATGTGAGCTAGTGGATGCTAAAATTTGACAACTTTAGCTCGTTTGAAGTTGGTGTTTGCTTATATGCATAGTTAGATTACAAACTTTAACGGAAATGTGGGTGTTTGTTTGAGTTTCAGGTCTGGTTCGGTGTGTTTGGATGTTATCAACCAAACTTGGAGTCCCATGTTTGGTAAGCCTCCTGCATTGTTGTTATTTATCTATGGACAGTTTGTATGCTATATGTGGAGCTTCTGATTCATTCATCCATTGATTCTTCAATTTTTGAGTAAATGCTGTTATTGTCAGAATTTGACAATTTCCATTTTAATGAAAATCCACAGATCTAGTAAATGTATTTGAAGTATTTCTCCCTCAGCTACTTTTGTATCCAAATGCATCAGATCCGTTGAATGGAGAAGCTGCTGCTTTGATGATGCGTGATCACACTGCTTATGATCAAAGAGTGAAAGGTAGAACTCTAAACATAGTTTGTGAACTTAAGCATTATTTCCAGTTATCTTATTCCCATCCTGAAAACTGTAGTTTTTTTCCACTTTAAATGCATGTAGAAATTCATCAATATAAGACTCCGAGACAGGGAATTTATGTTGCATGTCGAGGACAACATCGACCCAGCTCATTTATGCTCATTGGTGATTGAACCTCTTTTGTTGGGTTTGAGTGATATTCTGAAAGAAGCTTCATAGTTATAACCTTGAACTTGAGTGATTCCAGTTCAGGTTTATTATAGCTTAGTGTTTCAAGTTGGCAGCTACAATTGCTTTATCTAATTAAGTTGTCAGTGGATTATTAGTAGTCATTGGATTTTCATTTTGGATCTACATCTTTGAAGTTGCACTTTTGTCACATGTTTGTTTCCATTGTATATCTATAATATCTGACTTAATTTTAGCTTGAGCTTGGAGCATTATTTGTTTCCTCTTGGTTTTGTGGAGGATTCATGCCATTTAGATAATTCACTGCAACCATTAAAGATCAAATAGGAAGCAGCAAGATCTGAGACATTGAGATGTACCTTTACTTTCCTCTGTTGTCTTTTGGATTGGATGGTTTGATGCATTGAAAGGACTTGGTATCTACATATCCTTAGGAAAGTAATAAGACCTCTAGACCAATAAAGGGTCTGCTATTGATTTTGAATTGCTAATTCAGAAGTTACTATATTGAATGAAAACATTTCCTGTGAGAAGGCATGTAATTGTATCCATTTTAATGCATGAGTGCATGAAGGCAATGGGACGGTGAACCATTTGTGACATTGTTAGACAGTTCCACCAGAATTTCCTTACAGTAATTTGTATGTTGGGTCTGGGAAGACTACAGTATAGTAAGATTTTCTTTATGAGCATGGCTGTGGGAGAGCTGATGCCAGTCAATCATTTATTGTCTCTTAACCTGAAACCCAAAATCAAATTTGTCTTTTGTAAAATGATTTAGTAACCATGAAATGATATCAAATATGTGAGGATGGCCTCAATTTGCTACACAGGAATTAAAGATTTAAACAATAGTAGCCCCGACAATAATACACGGCTGCCCAAAGAGTGAGGATAGTTAATGTTGGTTTGATCAGTTCTTTGTTTTCAAAATGGCTACTAATTTGGTTTTGGAATTTGGAGATTATTTGAGATATTAGAACTTTGGGTGATTAAAAGAAGAAATGAAGAGTAGTTACTGAATGGGGTTCACAAAAATGGACTTTATGTTGCGTGAAATATGGAAGTCTGATATTGGTCCGTGTCTTGAATGGTGATGGGTCATCAAGCATTAAACAAAACTAAGCTGGCAATAGTTGTATGCTGTACTTGTACCTTCTCTGAGTGATGCAAGCATACTGGCATCAACCTCATTGTTTCTATGAATTGTATAATGTTACAAAGAGATTGTCAATCCAACGGTTTATCTACACTCATCGTCTTGAAATGCCTTGTATTTAACTTCTAAGCTGATTATGTTGTTGCAACTACTTACTCTTCATCTATTTGTCTTGTTTCTATATTATTTCTTGAAGTTGTATAATTGTTATTTGAGACTGTCTTATTTCCAGAATATTGTGAGAAATATGCGAAACCAGAGGATATACGGGCAAAAACAGAAGAAAAATCCAGTGATGAAGAGCTGAGTGAAGATGATTACAACTCCGATGATGACCAAGTTGCCGGCAAAGCCGATCCTTGATTAAATGTATGGAAGTGTTCTTATTGTCTGTGCCTGTACATGAATTTCTGCTCTTTTAAAATGTACCATTAAAACACTCAATAAAACTGAAGGCTGGTGGAAAAATTCTTCCCCTTCTCTCTTAATTTGCCATGAATATTCTGTAAATTATTCAACTCTGGATCAATGTTTCAGATATTCATTACTGCTGGGAGGGTCTAGATCAGGTTGCTAACCCTTTAATTGTGCTTGAACTTGCCATATTTTCGTGGGACTTGCTGGTCTCCACTCCACTCATGGATGTCTTTTGGTAGAGAACTTAGCTGTTGGTGATCGGAGGATAACTCTCGCCTTCTTCTGATAAGCTTGGAGAGTTACACTGGCAAATTTGACTGTAATTTTTATGAGATTTTTTGGGAGATCCTTGGTTGGTATCAACTTAGTTGAATCAAGCTATAAATTCCACTAGTCTAATGACTCATGTTCTTTAATCAATCTTTGGTGTGTTTTGTTTTTCCCTGGTGAAATTCCGTAGCTCTCAAGAGACTTTCAGAAAATGCCCGTTCCTTGGATAGGCTGGTTAAAGGATTTGATTATAATATACTAATTTTTATATATATATAAAATGGATAACCAAGCAATAAGGCCCCTATAGCTCAGTGGTAGAGCGTCAGTCTTGTAAACTGAAGGTCTGTAGTTCGATCCTGCATGGGGGCAAGGACAAGCTGTTTTCCCTTGTGATGATGTTTTAAGTCAATTTAGCAGGATAATATTTTTTCAAAAAGATTTGGTGAAATAAAATATTTTAATTTAAACTCTATAGGCTAAAAGAACTAGTTAAAAGATATTTTCATGGTGTTGTCTTTTTCTTTTCTCTTTGAAAAACCATTTACGCCATCAATTTCTCTCAATAAAACCCATTAAACACTTAATTTTTTTTAAAAAAAACGATCATTCTAGTCTCAAAGCATTTTAGATGTTTTTGTGTTGAAAATTCATCATCAACTTTGTTGTTGCTATTATTAACTCTAAAGTTGTCATTATCAATGTCATGTTACCGCCACCCTAACCTGTTTTCTAGTTTTATAAGCAAGATAAAAATATTATGATGCTAAAAGTTTATGTTTGATTTAGTTGAAATAAATAATTGTTTGGATCGAATTTACGGTTTATGGTATACTTTATGATTTATTGAATTAAAGTTAAATTAGCTAAGAATACCATAAATTAGAGATGATTTGATATAGTTGAACACGAAAATAAGTCAAATAAATTATTTTAAGTAGTCATGTGTTGTGTTTAATTGGTGTTAAGTTGTTGAATTGAATTTTGTGTGTATTTTTGGAATCAATTAATAACATAATTAACCATGCTTGATGATTTGATGCAAGAAAGCATAGATGCAATATTTGCATGATGAACTACACATCCCATTGAATTGTTTATAAGCTCATATTTTGGTGTTTTCTTTGAATTGTACTAATTTACTGTGAATTTGGGTTTAATTTAATACAGTTGAGAATGAAAATATTAATCAAATTTCGTTTGTTGAATTATGTTTAATTATTGATGAATTCGCTTTAATGTTAAAATTTAGGGTTTTGACTGTATTTGATATGAATTTTGCCAATTAGTGTTAAGATGATGCAACTTAGTTACCATTATGTTTAATTGACAATAATTTGCTTATTTATTTTTTACATAGTGTCTTATAATATTATGTTATTTCATTATGGTGACACTATTGCTCGTGATGTGAACAGTAGTATTACATACAATGATGTGAGAAATTTGTCGTTAAATGATGATTTAGGCATGTCATATGCAAAAATGAAAGAAACCATTTGCCATAGACTTGGGGTGAAATTATAACTTAGAGGTGTCAGGTTAATTAACATCAATATTACCCTTCATGGATTATGTGTAATGATAATTTTGAAATAATAATTATTTTATTCACCCAAAGTTTTATTCACCCAAAGTGTTTTGAATACGATGATATTGTATATGAGTAGTTTATCAAAATCTATATGTGTTCTACGTTTTATTAGTCCTTGAAATTTAGTTAGTATATGTAAAAACAATTTATTGTTGAATGGTTCATTATAAAAGATATATGATACTTTACTTAACAATCCATTTGTTGATCAACATTGATTTGACTATTCTAAACCTAGCGGCAATAAGGATGATAATACACTAGATTTGAATGTGAGAATGAATGATGATGATGATGATGAAATCACACATTCAACTCTTAAATTTAAAGATGTTTTGTGGTCTAATTTTGTTGTTTCTAATATTTGAGTACCTAGTCATAGACATGTCATAAGGATATGAGTTGAAGGTTGGACAAGCATTTTGTAGTGAAAATGATTTGGCAATGTAGTTAAACGACAACACATTACACATTCATTTTAATATCAATTCCAATAGTCCAAATGTATATTTGTTCAATTACAAAGTTTGTAAGCACTTGAATGGAAGTGGTATTTGCATTGAGGATATCATTAAATGCCAAAATCATTTGAGATCGCAAAACTAGAAGGATCACACACATGTTTCGGCCTTTGTAAGAAATAATCATTATCAACTTGATTCATTTTTTTGTCATGATGGAAAATTATATTAAAAAATAATTACTAATTTTAAAAGTATTTTTTATTTAGAAATATAATAGAATAATATTATAATATTTTAAATTTATTTTAAATATCAACATTTCAAAATAAAATAAAAACAAAAAAAATATGGAGAGAGAAATAAAAAATATTTGTTTTTTTTAAAAGCTACACATTTTTGCATTGACACAAAGGAGATGTTTGACACTACGTTTCAAAAGCGCTTTTGAAATTTTTACTTTAAGTTAATTTTTTTAGTGTTTTAAGATCATTTTTATGTCAAAAATACTTTTTAAATAAATAGATAAAAATATAATTTTGATGCATTTCTGAATGAAAAACACTTTCAAAAATAATCTCAGCCATATTTTACAAACAGACAGAATTGGTCACTATAAAATACAAATCTATGGTTTCAATTCTACACACACAACTACGCATCAATTATAAACGCAACAAATGAGTGAATTTTTCTTGGTTACGAGTGTCAATACCAATATTTTAGGTTTTAATCAAGGTCTAAGAATCAAGCAACCTTTGAAATCTTGGCATTTTCTTCCTTGCTCGAAGGGGTTAGATTATATATATTTTTTTATATATCGTGTTAACGGTTGTTTTTTAAAATATTTTTTGTTTGAAAATATATTAAAATAATATATTTTTTATTTTTGAAAATTTATTTTTAATTTCAGAACATCAAATAATTCAAAAACACTAAATTTTTTTTATTGTTTTAAAAAAAAACACCTTTAAAATACAAAGATAAACAAACAATTTCTAAGTAAAATGAGCTTAAAATGAATTTACCAGGACCGAAGTATACCCAATCATGGCCTCTGAGCCCAGCCATGACCAAACGTGCTTGATGGTTTTTAAAATTTTCTTTAAAATCCAAAAATGAAGCCGAATCCAAGACTTGGATGTGGATACAGCTTAAAAATGATACTTGAGCCCACCAACCACCCAAACCAAGAAATAAAGTATTAACAAAGGCGCCCATCGTTTGCTTTGGTCCAAGCCCATTGTTTGCCTCGGGCCTAATATATATGGTCCACTAGATTTTTCATTCAAGAGAACAAGTTTACTGGACCAGAGAAAGCCCATGTTTCTAACGATGACATGACAGGCTGTCCTGCCAAAATTAGATTACTAGAATATTCACGTAATTGAAAATGATTCTCCATTTCCTTAATAAATTACGGGGCGGGGGGCATCAATCTACCATGTATTAGCCTATTAGGTTTTGTTCTCAGCCAAAAAACAAGAACAATCATCTGCTTTCTTTTCATCAGATCATAATAATAATAATAAAAACATCTAGGTAAATATACCTTTCCCTTTTCTCACTTTAATTTCCATTTTATATGCTTATTATTTTTATTAGTTATTATATTTACTTTTGAAAATTTTCTGTCCATATTTTGAATTATCCATTTATCCATAAGAAGTAAGAACCCTTCCAGTGTTTTTGGGTCAAGGGTTTTAGGTTCCTTTTGGTGGGTTCTGGCCATCTGGGTATATATTACTTCGTCAATCCTCGACTCGTCTAATGGGTTTCTAATAGATTCGTTATAGTAGTTTACAAGGGATTTTTTTTTGTCAGTTTTTAAATGGCTAGATTGATTCTTCCATGCAAAAGTTCCTGTCTTGCAAAGACCAGTCTCTTGGGTTTCATCTCCTCTGCTCCTGTGATTACTCTCATCCTATTTCCTCGTTGATTGTTATATGCATCATTGGTTTTTTATCTGTTGGTGTTAATAATTTAATGAAAAGTATTGATTGATTGTTGGGACTCTCCTATGTTGTGTTGCTATAAATCAATTATTAGCACCCAGAAGGAGCATGGGGGTTATTGCTCTCTGTTGCTATTATTTGCACTAGCTTTATTAATGGTTTTACATCCTTAAAAGGATTTGTTCTATATGATTTCGAGTTTTAGCTTCTTGGGTTGTTACTTTCTCTTTTATTCGTTTATTCATCTTTTGAACCTTGTTGGTGATTATGTCATAGATTTTTTGTCGTTTGTTCATGCATCTCTTAATCCATTCATTTATATCCTGCAGCTCCGAGCTACCAGTAAACCTCGTTGCTTGCAGAATCCAGTAAGATATATCTCGAAACACAGAGGATTCATCAGTTCCGAGGTTTGCCCACTTTTTCCACGTGTGACCTTGAAAATTAAATAGGAAGTTTTGCTATGATTATATTGGCTTCAACTCATCCTTGTACTCCAAGTTCTGCCAATTTTCCTAACAAAATTGTTATCTAGGTTACCTTTCGAAGGAAGTACAAGTTTTCATACCCAGCATTGTATGTAAGTTATCATTCCTTGGTTTCTTCTCTGTCTAGATACCACTTGTCAGAGCATTCACACACCATATTCACGCCCACTGCACGCCCACTCCTTCATACACCCTGTAAAGTGTCTTGGAAAATGGTGTTTTTTCCATGATTGATTTGTTTTGCTTGGTGTTTGTTTCATGCATGTACATGACCTTATTGTGCATTCCTTGACATGTTTGCAGAGAGATAAGCAAGACAGAAGGAGGCTAATTTGTGCAGTCGCCACAGAACCATTACCCAAGCAGGTTGAAGAATCAAAAATGGACACCCCAAAAGAAATCTTTCTCAAGGATTACAAGTTGCCTGACTACTACTTTGACTCGGTATGCAAAAACTTGCTCCAGTTTGGAATATAGACATCCAGGACTCTAAATTTCTTTCTTTGGCTTTCACTTATCCTCCTATACTTGTATCCTTATCTTAGGTGGGTTTGACATTTTTGCTGGGTGAAGAGAAAACAATTGTTAGCTCGAAAATAACTGTTTTACCCAGAGTTGAAGGTAACTATTAAGGCCATCCTTTGCTCATAGAATTTGATCAGACACCTGTCAGAAACTTGCAAAAGTGGTTCTTACAATGGAAGTTCATACCATAGCAATGGCTAATCGAACTCTAACTGTCGAACAGGCTCTTCCTCACCGCTAGTTTTGGATGGAGCAGACCTGAAGCTGCTTTCAGTTAAAGTCAATGGTGAGGAGCTGAAGGTATGTATATTTCACGCTTACAAATGCCGGCTTAGCTTGTGGATTTTTCCACTTGACTATATTGGAAAGCTTTTTTGATTTTTTGATCCTGATAGGCTACTCCCCTCTTTCCTAAAGGAGGTTTGATAATGCTATACCTTTTCCATTTTTTGCATTTTATTAGTCCTGGGATACTGACATCCAATCAGAACACTTTCCATTTTGTGATGTTTGGTACTTTCTTCATTTTCTTTCATCATCTCTCTCTCTCTCTGTTTTTTTCTCTGCTTTCATTTTTTGGGGCGTGAGGGTTTAATCAGATAATTTGGTGATGATTTAACTCAACTTTTTTCGTGCTTTTCTTTTCTTTCCAGAATGGAGATTATCATTTGGAATCACGCCATTTAACAATCCTATCACCACCTTCTGGTAAATTTACATTGGAAATCGTTACTGAGATATATCCCCATAAGAACACGTCATTGGAGGTGCAACATCTTATCCCTCTTCCTTTTCACACATGACTCTTTTGACTGTTTGCTCAATTTGAAGTTGCACTATCCTTTTTCTCTTTAGGGACTGTACAAGTCATCTGGGAATTTCTGCACTCAATGTGAAGCAGAGGGTTTCCGCAAAATTACATATTATCAGGTTAATTTATAGGAGAACCATTTAACTTTATCGATTCATACCTCTAAATACCACTTTGAATTATTTTATTTCAATCTGTTCACAGGATCGCCCTGATATAATGTCAAAATACACTGTCCGGATTGAAGCTGATAAGTCTTTGTACCCAGTATTGCTATCTAATGGAAATCTCTTGGAACAAGGAGACCTGGAGGTGAATTTACCGGTTATGTAGAATAGCCTCCACCATCAAACAAAAAAAAAAATAATAACTATCAAAGTGCTTCTTCTCTGGCTCTGTTGCAGGGTGGTAAGCATTATGTTCTCTGGGAGGATCCCTTCAAGAAACCTTGCTATTTGTTTGCATTGGTTGCCGGACAGCTGGAGAGCAGAGATGACGTATTTGTTACCCGTTCTGGTCGAAATGTGTCACTAAGAATTTGGACCCCTGCTCAAGATGTACCCAAGACAGCACACGCCATGTATTCACTTAAAGCAGCAATGAAATGGGATGAGGATGTTAGTATCTTCCTATCTAACCCATTATTTAACAATTACCTCAAACCTAGCTTCTGGGTTTTAGTGTCAAAGTCTTGCCATTTTATCGTGTAACTCTGCAAACAGGTTTTTGGTCTTGAATATGACCTGGATCTCTTTAACATTGTTGCTGTCCCTGATTTTAACATGTAAGTTGCGTTCTCAGTTTCATGAAACATGCTCATATAATAGCCCTTATCTTGTTTGATCTATATAATGGTGACAAATAATGTTAGCTTCATGCACTTAAGACACTGACACGACCTTGTTTCTGATTGATTGTCAGGGGAGCCATGGAGAACAAAAGTTTGAATGTTTGTCATCTAACTTTTCTCGAGTTCATCATCATTTATATTTGTTTATTTTATATCCTTATTAACACAAAAAACACTTGTTCTTATCTATCTGGATTGCCTTTTGGCAGATTTTCAATTCCAAGCTTGTTTTGGCATCCCCAGAAACTGCTTCAGATGCAGATTATGCTGCAATTCTCGGGGTTATTGGCCATGAGGTTTGTTATGATATAACAAGAGCATTTTTTAAAACTTTTTGTATGATTCCGAGGAATGTATTGTTTTGACTTGAGATTTTTGTCTTGATTCTATCTGCAGTATTTTCACAACTGGACAGGCAACAGGTGGGCTTCTAGTCCTCCCAATTTTGATCCTGTCTTTATGCCTTTGTTATTGCATTCTATTTTCATATGCAGTGAAATAAGATTTGTGTGGTTGCAACATGTTAGTAGTGGATTTCTTGTTCTGCTGGTCATGGAGATGAATGCATTTTAATTGCTTTTGTTTTATCTGAACTACTACAGTATGCACAGAAACTTAAATTAAGTGATATCTGAATAAATGCAGAGTGACTTGTCGTGACTGGTTCCAGCTGAGCTTAAAGGAAGGTCTAACTGTATTTCGTGATCAGGTAGAACTCTCTTCTTTCCAATATAATGAGTGGCAATTTCATAGTCACATTGCACCTTTATTTATTCTTGAAAATCTTACAACATTGCTAGGAGTTTTCATCTGATATGGGAAGCCGCACTGTGAAGAGGATCTCCGATGTTTCAAGGCTTCGGATTTCTCAGTTCCCACAGGTTCTTTCGTCTCCTTTTTCATGTTTTTTGTAGCGATGACTCAAGTGTTAATCTACCAGGTGTTTAAATTACTTGCACAATTATAAGTTGATACATGAGTATGCTTTCTCAATAATTTCACATGGATTCTGTTAAAACAGACTATCTGCAAGCACTAACAAAGCTATTTTGTAATTATCCAGGATGCCGGTCCTATGGCTCACCCAGTGCGCCCACATTCATATATCAAGGTATGAAATCTTCTTATTTATCAAAGGACTTTTCTGGCAAACTATCTGCTTTTAAACCTAATTTTTAGTTGTGCACTGTATTCAATGTCACTGCTTTTTTATCCGCAGATGGACAACTTCTACACAGGTTAGTTTCTGCTCTGTATGACTTATCCAGTCAAAGCTTCATAAAAAAACTTGTCTTTCAAGTGGTTTGGAATTTGGTTTTCATTTAACTTTTTTGATATTTGGCTTTCTTTTGCAATGATGTTGGGTTCATTCTGATATGGGACTTTTGACCACCTACAATTTGCAGTGACGGTATGGTTTGGAAATTTATGGATGTATATTTTAAATTTGTCCAGTTTTCCTCCTTTCACGAAGTGCAGTTGCCTAATTGTTCGTCTTTTGGTTTTTCTTTTCTTTTCTCTCTTTGTTGCAGGTGTATGAAAAGGTATGATAGTGTTTTTGTCTAGTGTATACGTATGCATGTGTGTGGATAAGGAGCACTGTTGATGAATCAGATGCTTATTTTTGTGTATTAGGGAGCGGAAGTTGTCAGGATGTACAAAACCTTATTAGGGAGTCAAGGTTTCAGAAAGGTAGAAAATAATCCAAACTGATTATTATGTGATTATCAGCTTTACCATTTAACTGTGCATCCATTAAAATTTTACCAGAATTTTATTTTTCATATTTCAGGGCATGGATCTTTATTTTAAAAGACATGATGCTCAAGCTGTGACATGTGAAGACTTTTTTGCTGCCATGCGAGATGCAAATGATACAGATTTTGCTAATTTCTTGCTATGGTATAGACCTACCTTTTATTTTCTTGGAATTACCCTCTGCTTGTTTTACGCTTAGCTTGGAATGTAATAAAATTACAGGTACTCCCAAGCCGGTACACCTCTGGTGAAAGTTAAGTCATCTTATGATGCTGAAGCTCATACTTTCACCTTAAAGTTCAGGTATACATGTAACTTCTTTGCAAGAGCCATAATCTTCCTTCCTTTGTCTTGTGGTATGACTGAACCTTGAATCTGGATATTCCACAGTCAAGAAGTACCAGCAACGCCAGGGCAACCAGTTAAAGAACCCATGTTCATTCCTGTGGTATTAGGGCTGCTGGACACAAATGGCAAGGACATGCCACTCTCGTCTGTGTATCATGATGGAGCATTGAAGTCTATTGCAAGTGACAGTCAACCAGCGTACAGTACAATTCTTAGAGTAACCAAGGTGAGAGCACACTAGTGAACCCATGCTTGCTTTATCTTTATATGTTTTAGTTTCTCCTTGGATATCTTGTTAACTGCAGTTTCTTTCCAATGTCCTATTTTTTATTTTTTTGCCAGATTTGGCCAAGCATCAAAATGTTTTTGTCAGATTTTTCATGGTTGGTTGAGCTTGTAGTTATTCATACGAATTAGTGGTGTTCATGGATTTACTATAAAGATGGCAGTAACTGTGGTTGATGTTAGTTAGTAGTTGTATTTCTCTTGAGAACATTCAGCAAGATGCCCAAACAAAAAAGCTTATAATGTGAAATGACCCGCTGATGCTTTATTGTGATTTTTATTTCTTGAGATTAAAAAGAAAGGAATTTATACCATGCATCATTTTTATTAATAAGAAGTGAATTTACTGCTGATGCTTCACAGAAAGAGGAGGAATTTGTTTTCTCTGATATACCTGAGCAGCCAGTGCCTTCTCTATTGCGGGGTTTCAGCGCACCAATCCGTCTTGAATCTGATCTCTCTGACAGTGAACTGTTTTTCCTCCTTGCTCATGACTCAGACGAATTCAACCGGTTTGTCTATCTCTAAGCATTTGTGCCATTTTTTTTCCACATTAAAGTGAGTGATTGAAACGTGTTTATATTCTTTTTTATTTTTGTTTCAGATGGGAGGCTGGACAAGTCTTGGCTAGAAAACTGATGCTCAGCTTAGTCATGGATTTCCAACAAGGGAGACCATTGGCTCTGAACCCAAAGTATGTGCAAGGACTAAGAAGCATACTTAGTGACTCGAATTTGGATAAGGTATGGCCAGTGTTTTTTCCTCATCCTTCCCCGCTTGTTTGGGGGGAGGGAGGAGGTAGAAGATTCATGCACCAGAATAGATAGAATTTGTAAAGCTCTAATGAGGCTTAATGTTTTTGTTTATCCAGGAATTTATTGCAAAGGCACTAACACTACCAGGTGAAGGAGAAATAATGGACATGATGGATGTTGCTGATCCTGATGCTGTTCATGCTGTTCGATCTTTCATCAGGAAGCAGCTTGCATCTGAACTGAAATCAGAGTTTTTACGCACAGTATGGCCAGTTACCCTGGGCTTGCTTTTTTTGCACTTCATGTCTCCACTTCTTGATTAATCACTTATGGGTGAATGGATTTGCTGTACTTCACAGGTCGAAAACAATAGGAGCTCAGAAGAGTATGTGTTTAACCATCCTAACATGGCTAGGCGTGCTCTAAAGAATATTGCCCTTGGTCTGTGTGTCTTGTCTTGGTCGTGTTTCTTGGCATCATGGCGTTTAATGTTTCTAGATTATTATAGTTACTAATTTAAGTTGTTACACATCTTTTCCACCATCTGCAGCATATCTTGCATCTCTTGAAGACAAGGAGTTAACCGAGCTTGCATTGCATGAGTACAAAACTGCCACAAATATGACGGATCAATTTGCAGCTTTGGCAGCCATAGCCCAGAATCCTGGGAAATCTCGTGATGAAGTACTTGCTGACTTCTACACCAAGTGGCAGGATGAATATTTGGTGAATCTCTTGCTGAGTGCTATGTATTTTTCTTGTTTTTGTTTTTGCCTTTTTTCACCAAGGGACAAATATATTTGGAAAACAATGACTTCCATGAGGCTATTATGTCATTGGAAGCCATTGCAAGGGACAGGCATTGGAGTAATTTTGATATTTCTTGTTGGATAATCTGCTCTCTCTTTCTGTTAGGTTGTGAATAAATGGTTTGCCCTTCAAGCCATGTCTGATGTTCCTGGTAATGTTGAGAATGTCCGTAACCTCTTGAATCATCCAGCATTTGATCTGCGCAATCCAAACAAGGTATCTAATCATCAATACCTGTCTATGTTTGTTTGTGTGCACCACCTTCAAGCGTCAATTTCAAATGTTTGATTGAAATTGAACCCTTTGTGTGTGATATGCAGGTATACTCACTCATTGGAGGATTCTGTGGCTCTCCTGTGAATTTCCATGCAAAGGACGGGTCTGGCTACAAGTTCTTGGGGGAGATTGTTGTGCAACTGGACAAAATTAATCCTCAGGTCTGTTTCTATTACATCCATTGAGTAGGAAGTAAATTGTCATTATCACTATGTACATAGGATTGATCATTTGTATCTGTTTGTTCAATAACCTCCGTGGATTCAGGTGGCCTCCCGCATGGTGTCAGCCTTCTCAAGATGGAAACGCTACGATGAAACCCGTCAAAACCTTGCCAAGGTAAGAGTATCTGGTGCCATTTTTTCTGTGGATTCAGCTGTTTAGAATAACCATCCAAAAACATCTATGTTGCACAAATCAGATTTACCTTTGAGATTTGCTGCTGGCTGGCATGTTAATTTGTTGCCAAATTGGCACGGTTCAATGCAGGCACAGCTGGAGATGATCGTGTCTGCCAATGGACTGTCAGAGAATGTATTTGAGATCGCCTCAAAAAGTTTAGCTGCTTAGATGGCTAAAATTTGCAGGCTGCAGTTGTTTCCCATCGGTGCTTGCGATAGTGCTATAGGAAATAAACGTGTGCTTGGCACATTTGCAAGATCACCATTATAAGCGTGCTGTCCTCATTATTATGTATGGAAGAGAGACATGTTTCTGTAACAAACATCTTGACGTGAAGTATTTCGCAAAATAACACCCTACTGAATGCTTTTTTTCTTCTTGGTTTGGTGAATTGAATCCCACGCTAAATGTCTGAAGCACTAGCATGTATCTTGCTAGGGATTAGTCATATTACCTACGGGGACAAGTGGGTTCCATGATCTTTTGTTTGGTGATCCGTGAAGTATTTTTTGTCAAATTAAGATTACAAGATCTTCTTGTCATGTTCATATGCTATGATGTTCAAAAATAAAATATAAAAACATTTTTTTGATATATCTTTAGATAAAAAAATGTTTAAAAAACAACTGGTTTTACAATGATAATAATAAATGAATTCCACGAATTATATGTCAATACAATGGTTACGATTAATTTACCATGGATTATTGAGATACCTACTGGGGCACGTGCAAATTGCGGGCCCTTTGACATGTGTCAACCGTTTAACCTGCCATTTAAGGGTTGAAAACTTGATAATTTGTACCATTATTGTAATTTGGCAAAATTGAATTAATTTCCTGGCAAAATTGATGGTGTCTTTAGGCTGAACTTTAATTCTATAAAAAGGCGATGAAATAAATAAATTTCAAAACTCATTTTTAATCACTTTAATATTAAAAAAATTAATAAAAATAAATTTAAAGAATAAAGTAATAACAAAAATTCAAAAAATATAAATACATGAATTATTATTGTAATCCTCACATAATTTTTGCTACTACTTTATAATGATAATAACCAGGTCTTGCTGTTTGCTCCACCTGCTCATAGACCTTTGTTTATCTCACTAATTACACTAACCCCATAATCATCTTCTTTGGGGGACAAGTAGGGTAAAACTTAAAAGTAATCTGGAGCGGAATTCTCAACGTGCACACATACATGTTCATAAAAAAAAAGGTAAAAAAGAGAGGATGGGACACTACATGAACAAGTGACCTTCTTTTGACCTAATGGGTTGACATATGGATGCAATAATTGGACAACGGCAATCTCTGGTTTGATAAAGTGTACTTTTGTTTTTGTGTTTTGAAAATACTTCAATTTTTATTTATTTATTTATTTTGAATTAGATATTTTATATATTTTGATATCAAAAATTATGTTTAAAAAATAAAAAAACATTGTTTTAATATATATATTTTTTAAAAAAACTTTAAAAAACAAGCATTATATAACACTTGCAATCACTCTCGACATTGATCATCATATCTTATGTATGGTGTACCAAAGTATCACGGCATGCCCTAATTTGTCAGGATTGAATTAGTGTAGATTTGTAGTTTAATTATCCTTAAAACCTTTTACTTTTCTTGTATCAGACTTTTCTAAACCATCATCACTTGACTTTTTAACTTGATTAAGCACATACTAAGATGGGTTACAAAAAAGCCTAGCTACTAGAGGTTAAAATTGTGTCACCTTTTAGATGCACCAATCATTTTGCTTCCCTTGAAGGGAATCATTCACCACTTGCATAAAGATCATGGAGAAGGCGTTCCTTGCATTCAAAACCCTAAGAATCTAGGGCTGCATATTCTAGTGGACCCTAAAACTAAAAAGCTTTAGATGACCTAAAAAATCTAGCATGGGGTGTTAGGGAGTGTTTTTTAAAAATATTTTTGAAAAAAATTGAATTTTTATTTTTAAGTTTAAATTAATAAAATTTGATTTTTTTAGATAAGTTTGATGTGTTGATGTCAAAAATAATTTTTAAAAAATAAAAAAAAATATAATTTTAATGTATTTTTGAACGAAAAACACTTTAAAAAACAATCGCAATCACACTTCCGAACTTGCACAGTGTATTCTTCTTTTATCTCGTATTAGAGACGTCGGTTTTGGACTGTATATGTATATATATAGGGTTCGTCATTACTATAGGCCAGTGTGCTTGGGTTGTCCGAGTCGTTGATTTTCTTTATTATCTAACGGTCGTTTTTTCATGGGTTATAAAACCTGAAAGGGTAAGAATAAAACAAAACAGGAGAAGTTGGGCCACATGTGTAATTAGAAAACCTTAAGGATGGGATTGTACGGGCCTAATTATATACAGGGGTGGGTGCCTGGCACCTTATAGATATTGACCAACTGTAGTGAATGTGATTAGGTGTGTCGGATGGGTTAAAATTAATACAATCTCACGTGTAACTCTCCGGCCTAACCCTATCGCCTTACAAATAGAAAGATTCTTTTTAGATGCGATAGAAAATTATTTTTCAAAAAGTATATTTTATAAATTTAATGACAAGCTATTAAAATTTCAAATGTTTTGCTAATCAATTTTATTTTCAATATCATTTTTTTATCCAGCAAGCATTATTAATGCACCGATATTCTAGACGTTACCGTGTATATGCTATTTTGGCTGTGCTAATTAAATAAGATAATCAGAAGAAAAACATTGTTGGGTGGGGGTGCGATGCGAGAGAGCAGCCGTGCAAGTAATTAGTTTGAAGAGAGAGAAGCGGGGTAAAGGGGAAGAATTTTGGAAGATGGGACCGTTGAGATGGGGTATGTGCGCACGAAAGCTATCTAAAAGTTGATGGCCACACGTGCACTCACTTTGACAATTATTTATTTAAAACAAATCCTTTCTTTCTTTCTCGGTGATAAGACCATAATTAAAATCAATCACTTACCGAAATTGCCTTTACACTTCCTTTTTTATTTTATTTTATTTACAATCCAGACCAATCATAAAATAGTGTCTTTTCATTCCATTTGACCAAACTACCCCCACTTCTCGCTAACAATTACAATCATTTTCAAGGTTTTGTCCATTTTCCATATCGCCACCATATATCCAGTTATTGTCCGGTTGGGTGGTTGAACCACTTTTTGTTTTTTTTATTAAATTTTGTTGTTTTTTTCTTTCAGATGATTTTGATGGACTGATATAAATATAAAATTTAAAAAGGAAAAAAAAATATTTTGATACATTTATATAAAAAAAACTGGAACATGGAAATCAAGCTGCACAGTAAAATATCAAATATCTGACGAGGAAAGAAAACATTGAAGAAAATTGAAGCGGGTCACAGGGATAAAAGGGTAAATGATAGTTAATAACAGGGGCAATACAAAAATCATATAAAAAAAGAAGAAAGTAGTGTAAAGTCCGAGTCGTCGTCGATAATTACAGAGAGAAAGAAAAATTAATTAAGTCATTGCCGTGTTTGACCTCAAAACCGTTACTCAAATCACAAAATTACTTATCACGGGCTCTCTCTCTCTCTCTCTCACTATACAGAATAACGGAGAGAGAGATTTCTTGGTTGGAGAAAATTCCTTAACAAAAAGAAAAGAATACAAATGGTGATTTGAGAATACAAACAGAGGATAGAGAGAAAAGAAAAGAAGCAGAGATGAGAGGCTTCAATGGAGAGACGAGAGCTGCAAACAATACTCTAGAGACTATAAACGCTGCTGCTACTGCGATCGCATCTGCTGAGAATCGTGTGTCTCAAGCTACGGTTCAGGTAGTTGTTATTATTTTTTAATTTTCGTTCCTTTGTTTGATCGTCTTGTTATGAATAATCTTACGCGTGAAGATTAGCGAGATTATGAGTTTTAAATAAGATCAAGCGATGATTCACATGATTCTGAAGTTTCTCCAAGCAAAATTAAAGCAGATTTTGCTATCAAAATCAGTGAAATGGTCTTAAAGTGCTTTAATTTTGCTATCAAAATCAGTGAAATGGTCTCGAAGTAAGAAAAACAAACCTCTTTTTTGTGCCTTTTGATGTATAATTTTTATTTTTTCACGAAGGTTGACTTTTGTTTCGATAAAGTATGTTGCTTTAGATTTTGTTTTTTCTTCTTAGTTTAGTTTTGTTAAGCAATAACTTTTTTATTATTTCCATAGAGAAAAGTTCATTTTTATGTTAAATTCTGGCATATATATCATATGATCTAGAGGAGTAAGTGAGAGGAAATTGTGTGCTTATTTTTAGTTGAAATCCCCCCCCCCCCCCCCCCCCCCCCCCTCTTTTAATGTCTCATAGACTTGGGATAAATCATAGATTAAGAGTTGAGATTTCGTGCTACTGAAGGGATTTATGGTTTCATGCTCGAAAAAAGAGGGGGTCTGTTGATAGAGTTATTGTGACACTCGACAAATGAGATTTGAATCAAGCTAGATGTTGATCGCTAGTTTTGACTTTATCCGAGTCTTGCTCCTGGTAACATGATTGAGTTTGTCTCATTTTCTTTTATGCTTAAGCTGCTACTTGATAGAGGAATTCTTGATTAATGTTTCCGGGTGCATGCTGTGTTTTATTATACCCATTATTTATGATCTCTCTGTCTTTCTTTTGATGGGTAGTAGTCAATATGATTTGTAAGTGCAGGCGTAATGGGCTCTGCTTATTACAGTAGTATCGACAACGGATTGAATAAGATATATACGCTATTTTTTCTCTACAGTGATTTATTGTATGTGAATCTGTCAAAAGTAAATATAAGGTCTTGTTTTGATAAAATCCATATAGTTTCTCAGTGTGTTAAAACAACTGCTATATTGAAACTCACTTTATTGGTTTCCTTCATGGGTCTTGCTGCATGAGAGTTTCTTCTAATCTTTCATCATGAGAAAAAAAAGAAATAATCCTCCTTTGCTGGAGCGGATGTTTGGTATGGTTTAATGTTTTAATACTAGTTTGTGTGGACAGAAGAGAAGATGGGGGAGCTGCTGGAGTATCTCTCTGTGTTTTGGATATCAGAAACACAAAAAACAAATTGGTCATGCTGTCCTCTTTCCTGAACCATCAGCTCCTGGAAATGGTGCTCCTGCTTCTGAAAATCCAACCCAGGCACCAGTAGTCACACTTCCCTTCGCTGCACCTCCCTCCTCCCCTGCCTCTTTCTTTCAATCAGAACCTCCTTCTGTTACTCAATCACCAGCAGGTTTAGTGTCCCTCACCTCTATTTCTGCCAGCATGTACTCTCCCAGTGGGCCTGCCTCTATTTTTGCTGTTGGTCCTTATGCCCACGAAACCCAGTTAGTCTCACCACCTGTGTTCTCAACTTTTACCACTGAACCATCAACTGCTCCTTTCACTCCTCCCCCTGAGTCTGTCCACTTGACTACACCATCCTCGCCTGAGGTTCCTTTTGCCCACTTCCTTGACCCTAGCCTCCGAAATGGTGATAAGGGCCTGAGATTCCCATTTGATTTTCAATCTTATCAGTTTCATCCTGGAAGCCCAGTTGGCCAGCTCATTTCACCTAGCTCTGGCATTTCAGGTTCAGGCACATCATCTCCTTTCCCTGATGGTGAGTTTGCTGTTGGTGGTGCTCACTTTCCTGAGTTTCGAATGGGTGAGCCTCCAAAGCTCTTGAACCTTGATAAGCTCTCCACATGTGAATGGGGATCATACCAAGGTTCAGGGGCATTGACTCCAGATTCTGTGAGGCGCAGATCGCCCAACTTTCTCCTGCATTGTCAGTTTTCTGATGTTCCGCCGCACCCTTGTTCAGAAAATGGACACAAGAATGGTCAGGCTGCTAATCATAGAGTCTCTTTTGAGTTAACTGCTGAAGATGCCTCGAGATGTGTGGAAGAGAAGCCAGCATTTTCGATTAAAACTGTGCCAGAAAACGTGGAAAATGGCACGCAAGCTAAAGAAGAAAAGAATTCTGGTGAATCGATACAAAGCTTCGAGTGTCGTGCTGGTGTAACATCTAATGACTCGCCAGAGATGGCTCCAACAGATGGAGAGGAGGTGACACCACAGCATCGAAAGCAACAGTCCATCACTCTTGGCTCTGTTAAGGAATTTAACTTTGACAATGCTGATGAAGGAGATTCACGCAAGCCTAGTAGTTCAAACTGGTGGGCCAATAGAAGTGTTATTGGGAAGGAGGGTGAGACCACCGAGAACTGGTCGTTCTTCCCTATGGTGCAGTCAGGTGTTAGCTAGCTAGTTTCTAAAAAGACCTCTTCACTGCTACTTACGGACCCATCTAGGATTTTGGTGCTAGAAACCAAGCACCACACTTACCGAGCCAATTGCGGTGAGTTTTTCATCTGCTGTGCGAAGGAAGGTAGACTGACCCTTAAATGAAGGCTATTTTTGATCGAGACCTGAAAACAGGGACAGATGATAGTTTTAATATAAATATTTTTTTTTTTGGCTTAGCAAGCTTGAATAGTGTATCACATATCTCTCTTCCTTTGGCAGAAAGATGAACTAACAGTATCTGTTGAGTTCTTGTAATCCCCATTTGTAATATAGATGATGAATAGATAGTTTAATAATGCCAAAAAGAATGAAGATGAAGGGTTTTCTTTCTTTCTTTTTTCATCAGTGCCCTTGTCTGGAGATTTCGACATCTGGCTCGAAACAACATCAAACATATATATCAAGGAAAAGATCCAGGATTCCTGTCCAGTTTATTATGAGGAAAATTAGATTTACTTGGTGTTGTGAACGTAAGAATTAAACAGCACTGGAAACACACTCAATCTGAGAATGACTTGGAAACAAGCTTTGACTATTAAATAGCCTTTACAGTCTAACCTAAGCAACAATGCAGCCAGGTTTTAGCTAACTAAACAACGTGGTAATCAATAAAAGAAAGATTCAAATAACAAACCACTTCCCTATTAAACAGGGATCATTAAAAAAAAAACAGAAGATAAAACTCTAAATCAAACACCTACTAACTCGACATTCCCTTCCTTAAATTAATCAGTTTACTTCTGGTACTTGAGTGAACAGCCCAGTTTGCTGTTCCACCATTTCTACTAAAAGGGGCGGGCTTACAAGTGTAGAAGATACATGGCAAAAAAAGAAAAAAACACGGTGGGAGAGAGAAGTGAGGTAAAATTGAGAGTTTGTGAGTTGAGTTGAGAAAGTTTTCTCCTCCTCCTCCTCCTCCTCCTCCTCCGCTGTAATCTTTATTTTCTTCACGACGAGTGGAATTGGTAGATGTAGGAAAAATGTTAAAATGGATGTTCTTGATTCTAGATATCAGTCTTAGGTACTAACATGTTTTTCTTTAAACCTAATACCTCTTACAAGGCCAACACCAAATCTCTTTACTAGCAAGCAATGGTAGAAGAATCCCAGGTTTTTAAAGAAGTTTGATACTTGAGATTTGATAAATGTTTGACGGTAACAAGCAATTAGATTTTTCAGGCTTGCCTGAACATCACAAACTACACGAGGAACATGTGGGTTCTGGCAAAACTCAAATGGTCAATTGATAGGCGAAACAGGTAGGCACATGTCAAGAAAAGGATGGTCCAACTTGGATGGCTCCTCCACGGTCAATTTCCAACCAAATTATAAGCATCATTGAAAGAAAGGAAAAAGTATCCAAAATAAAAGCCTTAGCGAACAACCTTTCCTTGCCATTTATGTTTTTTTTTGCTGTTTAATATCGTGATATTATCTATTTCTAAGCATATATTTTTTAAATACAATAAAATAAACTTTGCTGGCCCTTTATAGTATTATTAGCACAACCTGCAACAAACATCGCCATATCCCGCTCCCTACAAACCACCCCTGGCGCCACCTCCACAACCACCACAAGCCCACCATCTCCACCTGAGTTTTGGGATTCGAAATTTCTTCTTAAAGGGATAGGAGAGATTACAAAATACAAAAACGATGCCAACCTTCACAACCACCACTATCATGTCCTCTCAAAGCAACAACCTCAATATCCACAGACTCAAAATCAATCCAAATACACAATCAAACATAGTCACAATTAACGTTGGTGGGCAAATTTTTCAAACAACAGATCAAACCCTAACCCTAGCAGGTCCAAAATCCCTCTTTTCCCAACTCTCCGAGCTTAGTCCACTCGGTCCCCATTTCATCGACCGAGACCCTGATTTATTCTCTATTCTCTTGTCCCTCTTGAGAACCGGAAATCTCCCTTCAAAGGCCAAATCTTACGATCTCCAAGACTTGATTGAAGAGTCAAAGTTTTACAGGATTGAGTCTTTATTAGTCGATTCTCTCTCGAACCCATCTCAGTTTGATCCTTTTAACCTTCAAAAAACCCTAATCTTACCCTTGAACAGCCGGGACACGGCGTCAGCGATTACCGCGACACCGCATGGTGCCTTGCATGTGTCTCACGGTAGCAAAATCACGTCTTTTGATTGGTCATTGCAGAACAAGTCAACAACTTTAACCCAATTCTCTGCAATTGATTCGATGTTAGCGATTTCCCCAATTTTGGTTGCTGTCGGGGCCACTGATTTCTCGGGGCTGCAAATTCTTGATCTAGAGAAAAAGGGTTTAGTTTTAGAGACTTTGAATTGGGAAAATGTGACTAAATCAGGGTCAACTGTACAAGCAATTGGGTCATCTAATGATTTTTTGTTTACGAGTTTCGAATCAAGTAGGAGAAATTCGAATTCCATATTGGTTTATGATTTGAAGACTTTATCGCCAGTTACTGAGATTGCTCATTATGAAATATTTGGTGCTGATTTGGATTCTGCTATACCGGCCACGAAATTGAAATGGGTAGAGAGTTATAATGTGCTAATGGCATCGGGGTCTCATAGTGGACCGTCAGGTGTGTTAGGGAATGTGAAGTTCTGGGATATAAGGAGTGGGTGTGTGGTTTGGGAGTTCAAGGAAAAGGTTGATTGCTTTTCAGATATTACTGTTTCAGATAATTTGTCATCGATATTTAAAGTTGGAGTGAATTCTGGGGAGGTATTTTATGCAGATTTGAGGAAGTTAGCGAGCGAGGGTAATGATTCGTGGGTTTGTTTAGGTGATGAGAGGAAGGTGGGGAATGTGAGGAAAGAGGGGGTTGGGAGTAAGATTGAGGCTCATGGGAATCAAGTGTTCTGTAGTAAAGGTGGTGATATTGAGCTTTGGTCTGAAGTGGTGATGGATTCGTCAAAGAAGAGAGATGAAGGATTGCCGGAAAGGGTGTTTAGGAAGAATTTGATGGGTAGAGTGAAGGATATGGTAGGGTCAAGGGTAACTAATTTGGCTTTTGGAGGGAACAAAATGTTCGTGACCTGGAAGGATCAGCAGTCTGTTGAGGTTTGGCAGAGTTCTGGAAGGGGATTTTGATTAAAAAAAGGGGTTTGTTGTTGTTTTAGGGCTTAGTTTTTTGATAGTTGATATATTTGTAAATGGCCTTTGTATTCTATCAGTTCTATAAATGTTTATAAATGATTAGTTAAATGAGATTTGTACGAGAAAATCAATTTGTTGTTTTATGCTTTAATTGCTTTAATTAATATGCATTTGATTACCAATGCAGGAGTTTGAATGTTTGTTTTTACCATATCAGAATCTGAAGTGATTATGATTTCTGCTCTTTTTTCAAAATTGACACTAGGATTTCATCGGTGATCAATGTAAAATTGCATTAGTGTTTCAATGTCATGGATCAACATCACTTTAGATGAATTCTTTCTGACTTCACACCTTTTAATTTTATCAAGAGCAAAATATTCGACCTTTTATCTCCAAATGGTTTTATAAACCAATAATTTGATTTATCTATTTTTTCTTATTCATGCTTCTTTGATTTCTGTTTGGAGTTCCAAACATGTATACAGTATTTTCTTAGTCTTTCTCTGTAGGTGTTGATGTTGAAGCTTTGTTGGTATTATGGTGTTGCTGCTTAATGCACGCCTCACCTCTGCTATTCTAAAAGCCCTTTAATGCATTTATATGGAAAGTGAAGAGTAGAGATGATTGCAGAAAACTCTGAGGGACACCACGTTTGACAGTAAGAGCACAACAAAATGGCAACATAAGCTTGAGTTGGGACGATGATAAATAAGTTTTATTGTTTCAGGACTAGGTTTTTGTTACCATTTTTCAGGAACAGGTTGTTTACTGAAAAAAAGGGATGAGGTTGTCAAATCATAGCTTGACTTTGCTTTATTTCTTGAATTAATTGATGTTGATGAAATGTCCTCATAAAGAATTATAAATCTTTGTCTAATAACTTTGAGTATAATATTTACCATGTCTTCTGTAGTGTCTACTGATTTTCTCTTTGGCCCCTCTCTTCTACACTCTTCATTCTTGAATGCAGTCTTACTATTATATTTCTTCTTGGAGTTTTCTCCTTTATGTTATTCCTCTAATGACCTAAATTTATCTATTATATCACCTTTCTCTGTTTTGCAGCCTACAAATTAGATGTCTAGAAATCCGCACTGGGCTAACAGGCATTGGAAGTGTAGAAAGTACATTCCAAACCTTTTAGATTCTTTCATTGAATGATTTAATTTGTTGCTTATTTTTAGTTTCTATGGAGCCAGACAGGAACCTTGTCTTCAATCCAGACAGAAGTCCTTGTCTTCAATTAGGTTGACATGGTAATTGTAACCTTGCATATATTTATGCTATGTTGCCAAATTGCTCCTAAGAGACAGCTCAGTGGGTACCTGCAGAAGCTGTAAAGCTCCCTGTAAAGAGGTCTGAAGCTAAACTATTCACATCTGGGAAACTGGGAGGATGATAATCAGTGAATAAGTGTGATTTTATTATAAAATTATAAATGAATAGGTAGATCTGTGGATAAAAAATGTATGCGTTTGATGTGACCCTGTTTTGGTTACTCCATTTTCCTGGAGCTGTTGCTCAAGGTCAGGCTATCTATTTGTGTCTGTGAGGTTACCAGGGTCAAAATTGTTAATGCAAGGATCAGACACGTAGTCTTTTTAAGGCAGTATTTCTGAACCAGAGATTATCGCAACCTTGCTGTTTTGCTTACTATTTCCAGATACTTTGAGTTAATAGAATGTTCAAATATGTATAACCGGTCGCCCCCCATAGGCACACACACACGACTTACTTTTTTTGCAGCTCACCCAGCTGTTGATAAATTTGTAGCTCCTCTTTTCCAGTGGATTCAAATATTGGTTGAGCTATGGTCTGATACCTTCTTCTTTCAGGGCCAGTAATTATCTGAAGTTGCAAATGTTGAGGGTCAGCTGCCAAGTGGCAGTTCAGAAACAAGCTTAATCCTGTAAGTTTTAGAAATGGTTCTGGCCCCGATTGTGAGAACGTAGTCTTAGTTTCAGTTGCCTTCGCCATCTTTTTTGATTTTGGCAGTTTTCCCAGAAACTCCTTTCGTGCCCATTGGAAGGACAGCAGGTTGGGTCAATGCTTAAGGTTGTCTTCAACTTGGAGCAAGCATATAGCTTAGACCTCTCTGTCCCAGTCCTTCTTTTTGGATCCATGGTTGCAGGCATCTATCTTGAAATGGCAGACATGTTCAACTACCTGGGAACATTATTCTCATGGAAGAGTTGGGGTGCAAAGGGCTTGCTCTGCCTAATCTGCACTCTTTTTTTCCATTTCAAGTGCTTTGCTCACCAATGACACCTGCTACGAAAACAATATTTGACCCTATCCTTTCTTGATTGGGTTGGAAAATTAAATTATTTTTCTCACTAATTGGGCCAATTGACCACCACAATCTATTAAACTACTTCATTTGATGTAGTTAGATTGGACTTTTTCCCTGTTATTTCTAAATTAATACGACAATCTGGATTCCTAATTATTTTAATCACGCCCTGCCCTAATTAAAGTCTTTACACGCTCATAAATTTTGATTTGAATTGCCAAAATTATGGGCCGGGAGGTGGTTCATGAGCCTCATGAACATGCCAGAAATTTCCATCTCCGAGTGGATATGTTTAGCAATCTATACGATCTGCCTGCTCTAATGTACACTTAACACATATACGTAGCTCATAGAGATGTGAATAGGGCCACAGGCAAGCTATACCTGGAATTCAGTCGCTACATTACCAGTTGAAGATGATGGTTTTTCAAGAAGATATATCTATAATCCTGGCCTCGCTCCCACAAAATTTCACAGCTTCAGTTTAGCAGTACCCTTCTGGCCTCTCACAGAATTCACCAATCCACATTAAAGAGAAAGCTAAATTAGGTTGTGAAATCACTGTTCATCCACCCTCAATTAAAGTAAACTGCGGATTGGAATTTTTCTTTTCAATTGTTCGGCGCAATTTATTTTCATGTTTTCGGCAGCACTGTTCACGTTAATTATTTAGCAGCCCTCCTCCGCTGAGTCACCGTTGATTTAGACTTGGGATAGCTGTGGGACACCAACCCATCAGCACTGTTCGTTCATATTAATGTGTTAGCAGCTCTTCTCAGCTGAGTGTGATGCCCTTCATCACCGTTGATATTGACTGGGGATAGTTACAGCACGCCAATTCATTGATTGGATTCGGCAACAGGGTGGAGAATTTCCTCGATTGGATTTTTCATGCCTCAGTTAATATGCATAATTATCTGTTGTGTAGACTGTAGAGCTCGACCTCACCAATACAATACAGGACTGGAAAAAACTTGCAACTCGGTCCGAACAAAAGAAAACACGATCATTGTAGGCATCACGACCACCTTGTTCTCTGCGATGAAAGCCTAAGAATGATCAGTGGTGGCTGACATGGTTATGTTGATCTTGCATCACACCGAAAACCCTAGTATATATATATATATATTTACTGTATTGGACCACTGCTCGCACACTTACGCATGAAAACTATGATGTAAAAGTTAATGCTACAATCCAAGCACACCGTTTAGAAAAGGTTTTATGCATGCAAGTGGGTTTCTCTCTCTCTTCATGGCTCAATTGGACATATTCATTTAATTTCCTTTTCCTTTTATCTTAAGAACTACAGCACACATTCACATAATGAATGGATGTTGCGTGAATGATTTACGTACCATCTTCCTACTTTCCTTAATTTCCTCCTCCCATGTTATGCGATGAAAATTGAGGAATTTTTTCGCAGGTGGGTCCTGAATTAGCCGGGAAAGGGATTTGTTCCTTCCTTTGCACTAGGCTTCGAGCTTCACTGTGCATATTTGTTATCCCCGCGGTGCTTTACTTGTTTATTGGGCTTGCAAGATGTTCAATGGATTCAGAGATTAGTTGTGGTGCACGTAAACTAATCCGGACATCCTAGTTATAAAAAAAAAAAATAGTTTTTTGTTTAATCTTGTAATCATGATTTTTCCGTATCGAAATCACATTAAATTAAACAAAGGTAGGAAATGTTAGTGACCCAAATGGTCTGTGTTTTAAATTAAAATTATATTGCAGTAAGCATTTTATTGGCCGCGAGACCCTTAACAAAGCAACATTGTATCAGCTATATCTGGAGACTTGGTTTCCAAGCATGCATGATTCTTTGAGTTTGCTCAAACATGGTTTTCTTAGAATATGATGGTTCAACATATCTGAGAGAGAGCTGATGGAAAAATCGTGAAGAACTGTAAATTTACCTGTTCAACCTCTAACCGATATAGCATGTCCCTAGGTTAACGGTTAACTTGAAACCTGGCTACGGGCCTGTTTGGGAGAGCTGTTGCAGTAGCTTTTCAAAGTGTTTTTCGTGCCGAAATACATCAAAATGATATTTTTTTTTTAAAAAAAAAAATATTTTTGACATCAGCACATCAAAATAATTTAAAAACACCAAAACATATTCATTTAAAATGAAAAAAAAAAATAGAAAACAGCGTTTGAAATGCCGTCCCAAACGGGCTTGGCCAGGTCAACCCAGGGTAAAGTTTAATATCCAAGGTCAATGATGATGAATGCTATTCTAATTCTAATAAAATTATATCTAACTTGTGCTGGTGTACTAAAAGCAAGCGTGATGTTGCCTCAGCTAGTTTGCCACGATGAATGGTGGCCAATTAGTCATCCTAGCGAGTAAAGTCAAAAGTATGGATAAGAGCAAAGAATACGGCAGCCACATTCATTGCCAATTATGCTTCTGAGTGAAATGGATTTCCCCGTTACTTTTCGTTTGAAGAGTCTCAGAAACTATTTGGTATGGTGGTACAATTATATATATTTTTATTTTTATTTAATTTTTAGTACTTTCAGATGTATTCGTATTAAAAATAATATTTATAAACAAAAATATTTTAAAAAACATTTATCCTCCGTGCTTTTTACTTTTCTTTCCATCCCATCATTAACCTTTCAACTTCACCTTTTGTTTACTGATTTTTTTAATTTTATTTCATATTTATATGTTTATATTTTCAGGCACTGATAATCATGAGTTTTTTATAATGTCAAATTATGATTTTTTTAAAAAAATATATATTTTACAGTGTTTAAACATCATTTTTATATGATAAAAAAATTAAACCACCAATCTAGTTTGATATCTATATATTATACGATAGCATATTGAACAATTGTGCGTGGAATATTCTTTGCCTTCTCCATTCCTTCACTATCCATTGCATCTGCCTTATAATTTTGTTGGAGAAAGCTTGAATTGACGTGACAACATGAGAAAATTAATGGTGCATGCAAGAGCAGTCCATCATCCACCCTCGACAGACTCGATTCCATTTACCGTCCACAATTAATATGGTGGTCTTATTATAGCCAGTGAGGAAATTAATTAAAATAAAATAAAAATTTAATTAATACGGGAACCAACTGTGAAGAAAATCTTGGTCACTGAAAAATATTCGGCAGCTGGTGTGAAAAATTAAACTATTTTTAAAAAATATTATATTCTACATCAGAAAACACAATTTTTTTTTTATGAATATATAGTATTATTTGACTTTCTATTCTATATTGTAAAAAAAATTAAAAAACATAATTTTTGTCTCCGTCATTAATTTATTTTTGATGACTTTTAAATTAAACCATGATTTTTTCAATAGGAAGTATATATCTATGCTAGCCCCGAGTTAATTATTTTATTCTTATTTGTATTTTTTTCCAACAGCAACTCGGTCAACAAAATAAAGCAAACTCATAATCATGTGATTACACATCTTTTTATTGCACTCATATTTTTATTACATCCCAGCATGGAAACAGGCAAGAACAAATTAAACACAGACTCGTGTTTTGTTCTCCGAGGAGGGAAGAAAAAAAAAAAACATAAACACAACCATACATAAGACGCGGACCTCATTTCACCATACTTTCGAGGCAACACGTAATAGACATCAAGCCGTCAGCTATATATGTCCTTAGCTTCTTACTCTGCGCTCTTGGCTCCAGCCATCTCCAGGGGGAAATGAGGAGATCCCCGAGGGCAAAAGACAACCCTATAGTTGGTCCCGCCGGGGCATGTAAATGTGCTGGAAGGATCATCCTGGGGATAGCTGTAAGAAGTAGGGCACCTATCCTTAAAAAACCTTGAAAAAGTGGTAGGACCACAGCTCCCCTGCCCATTAGTGCAGCAATACTCGTTAGTTTTGAACACCGTGCATGGGTTATTACACCCACCAGGAGCCCTCAACTGATTAGGACACTGCCCGTTGATGTCCGCCGTGCAAAGAAGCGCCTGGCACTTCCCTGAGCCACCGCCTGATGTTGGACTGAATTCAATAGGGATATTAAATCCATCAACAAGCGAGATATCATAGAAATCCAGGTTACCGAATTGATTCAATGCATATTCAGCTAAAGTGTTAGGAGGGACACCCCAGCCTCTGCACACCAGGCCACCGGTACAGTCCCCGGTTTGGCAACGACCCTGACCGCTACCATCGAAGTTACAGTTTGTCCTGCCCCAGATACGAGCCATGGCCGTGCCAGCAGGCACATTAAGATTCCAAGTCTGGCCACGTTCTAGGCGGCGTCCACCGCCAGGTGAGGCCGCGGCCCACACGGTGTAAGGACAGTTATTTCGGATTTCAAAGTTGGCTGCCTTGGTAGAAATGAAGAGAAGGCTGAGGAGGAGGGAGGAGGAGAGCAATTTGGTCAAGTAGCTCATAGCTGATTACTTGCTGCTAGCTTATGTCAATTTGTTATGAATTCATGGTGTCATTTATGGTCTTTATATAAGGGTGTGGCGGCTTTTGGATTCCTATACATTATGGCAAGTGCACAGTTTTTTACTTGGAAATAGAGGCGGCTGCGTCCCTGCCTAATTAACTAGCTGTATATATATATATATATATATATATATATATATATATAAAGGTAGCTATATATATATATATATATATATATATATATATATAAAGGTAGCTATATACAGGAGGAAATCATTAACGTACGTAGATGAAGTTGAAATCTTCTTAAGGAGTGGGGTGTGCAGTATAAAACCAATCATGTGCAATAATATCAATAGAATGTGCACTGCCTTTACTCATTTTGTATCCCTAATTACTTGCGTACAATGTGGTTATTTTCATCATGTAGAATACTTGTCTTGAAATGTGTCCACAGTATATAGTTCTTCTCTTCTTACAATATCAAGTGGTTTAAGAAAGTAAACGGAATATTTCAATAAATATAAATCTCCACTTGTGATCAGTGGTGGTCCTTGACTGCCTACTTTCTGGCTATCAAAATTCAAATTTCGAGTTATTAAGATAGAAATACTATTTTCTCTCTTCTTAAAATCCTCCCTCTTTTGGTGCATGGATAATGAATTTATTCCGGATAAATTAAGGTTTAAGAAGAAGAAAAGCTTGGAATTGAAAAAAGGAGTCGAGGAAAAAGAAACGATGGAGTTGAAGGGGAGAGAGAAAATGGGGGTTGAAAAAAAAAAAGCTATGCCATGAGAGATCATTAAATATTTCTAAGTTTAACAGTTAGGATAAACTTTATATTAAAAAATAATATAAATTATATCCTCACAAGTGTTACAAATGTATAATTCAAACTTAGCTGGGAGCTTGCTTGCTTGTTTCACCGAGAAGGGTAAGTTTCTTAATAAAATAAATTGAGATCAGAATGCTTGTTTAGCTAAAAAAATAAAAATAAAAAAACTGTTTAGTAAAAAAGTTAAACTTTACCATATAATTTGGATATGTATAATTCCAGTCAAGATCACTCGTGTTTCGCGTGGAATAGAAAATTCTACGAGTTCTCATCCTGACTGTTGATTATTATTAATCTATGGACGTGACTGGTCATGGATCACGAACCAGGATATACACTTTCCTTGGAAGAAGATTAGACCCTCCTCCTCCTCCTCCTCCTCCAATTCTATCAATTCTATGGACGTGACTGATCATGGATCACGAAAGAAGATTAGATGATCCTCCTCCTCCTCCTCTTTCAATTCTATCAATTACCTCGAATTTTTTTTTCTTTTTTATGATTGACTAAAAAGACCCACTTTTTTTTAATGGGAAAACACTATTTTGTAAAGAGAAAAAGTAGTCTTGTCTTCGTATGCGTGCTGTATTGCTTACTCTAAAGTCACACTCAAATTAAATGTCTTTTTGACAACGAAATTTGAAGTGTTTTTGAAAAAAAAAGTTTTTATTTTAAAATATTTTTAGATATTTTAATATATTAATATCAAAAATAACTTTATAAAAATAAAAAAAATTATTTTAATATATTTTTAAATAAAAAACATTTCAAATAGCCATCCCAAACATGCTTTAAATCGGTTTGGAAAAGGAAACGAAGTGGATGGATAAAGCAGTAGCAGACTAGCAGTAGATCTAATAACTATGTCCCTCTTAGATTATCTTATTGTTATTTGCCATAACGCCCATTCGGGGATGAGTTGGAAAAATAATTCCTAGCCTAAACCTAGTCCCAAGACTCCCAACCCAAGACTACTCTTTCTTTTCTTGGCCTGATCTATCTCTTTTGTTTTAAATCCCCTGCCTACTAGGATATACCCCTAGTTACTATGTTTCCTTAAGATATAGACATGATATATATTTGTTAGTGTGGTTGAAATTATTTTTTAAAATATTTTTATTAAAAAATATATCAAAATAATATTTTATATTTTTTTAAAATTATTTTTGATATTATTATATGAAAATAATCTAAAAACATATATTTTTTTTAATTTAAAATAAAAATTTAAAATATTTTTAAAATACAATATTAAACAGAGCCTTAATCTTGACTTTTCTAACCTTTGTCAAATAAAACTTACTTGTGAAGAAAAAAAAATAGCTTTTTTAATTCCTTGAAAGTTTTATTTTCCAATACTATAATATTTTAAAGTATAATATATACAATGAAATATTGTATCGTTTTAGTTTTTGGATTTTTTCCTAGAAAGTGTTTTCCAATCTCTTAAATTGAAAAACACTTTTCTTCATCTAAAACTTAAGTTTTTTTTATAGCCAAACATGAAAAACTCATAAAAATATTTTAGCTGAAAGCAATTTTCAACAAACAAACAATGCCTATTAATGGTGTCCTTTGAAAATCAATAAAAAAATTACAAGCAAATCAAAGAGTGTTATTCTTATATTTGTATCATTAAATTGTCATTAAACTTTGATATTAATTCTACTTTTAACACGAAGAATCTCATTATATATACACAAACAATAATTAATTTATCCATGATGATTATTTTAAAACCTGTACCTCCTTATCCTTATTATTAATAAAAAAAAATATTAATGTTACTTAGATTGAACATGTTGTTTTTACCAAGAATTGTGAGGTGCAGCAAATCCTACTTAGTGGGCAAATCTTACAAATCTTGATTCTAATATTTAAGAGTATTATCAAAGTTGTCTTTTAACTATATTAAATGAGATCAAGTTTCTTCAATACAGAGAGAGTTGGTGGAATTATTGATTTTGTGATATACATTACACGTGTATGAACGAAAATGATAAAAAGACAGCTTAAATCTTTATTTTTTTAGTTGAGGGATTGGACACATATAAACCCAAGTTATAAGATTAAATTTAATTTTATTACTGGACTTTAATTAGACTTTTATTATTTAATGGGTTATAAGCCTAAATTTTATTATAGTTAGGGAACTATTTATTTACAATTTTTTGTATTACTATCAAATTATGCGGAATTGATAAAGAGAAGAGAATAATTACAAAAATCCTCTTATACCATAGTTTGTTTTTTGTTTTTCAAGTAAGGTTTGAGAAATAATGATTTATACATGTGCTAATAGCCTAATACTTAACATCTTAAAAAAAAAATCTTATTATTTTCTAACATTTTTTATTAATGAATGATTTATTTGGTTTATTTTACATAGTTTAACTAAATGTTAAAAAATATTTATGAAATTCATTTTTTATGAAACTATCAAATATTAAAAAATAATATATTTTTGATTAAAAAAAACCACTCTAACAATATTTTTAGAAGGTGTTTGGGAGTGAGATATGACCAGAGGTATATAAAAAGTTATTATTTTGGGTGTTTGGTTAATGTAGAGAAGTTGAAAATACACACGCTTTAAAGTAATTTCACAAATTGAAAGTAATATGAAAAAACTTAGTAACAAAACACTTGAAACTACTTTTCATTAACCTCAAACTCAACCACAGTTTTAACCAAACACTTCAAAATTATTTTGAATTGCAGCTAAAATATTTTTCATGAAACTGTTTTTTTAAAACTTTAACCACAAAAATAAAAGCAATATTAAACACATCATTAGAAGCAGACGCCAGATCATCATCAAAAGAATTTCAGGTTGGAACTCTTGACCCCCCCTTCATAAATAGTTTTTCTTTTTCTTCACTTGATCTACCTCTTCAATCACTCTTTAGATGTTGTATCTTCAATCATTTATCACGCACATACCCTGTTTGTCAAAATGCACCAACCAATTGGACTTTTGCACCTATTACGAAACCGAAACCAAAACCAAAACGTTTACGACTTCACGAAAAACAGAAGCTTGTACCAGCAACTTGTGCTGGTCAAGACAGAAGCTTTAAGGAAAAACAACCCAATGATTATTTTGGGTACACCTGGCAGGATTGCAGAGATCAGTGCAACGGGTAAACTTCATACCCACGGTTGTCGTGTTTTGGTCTTAAGATGAAATTGATGAGCTTCTTTCATTTAACTTCCTGGAACTATTAATCTGTCCAGGCCTATTTCTAATTCAAGCTCAGCTCGAATTTCCAGCCTCTGGCAACGGTACAGAGCCTTCCTCCAGCATTGAAACGCTACTATTGCACCTCAAGGTTGATAGTTTTGAGCAGATGTGTTCGTGCACTGGATGCGCATTATGTTATTCGATAGTTTTCATTATCCATTCAAGGCAGTTAAAAGATGCTGTCTTCAAACTAGAGGCTCGTGGGATGAATGCTGCAGAGCTCCATGGAGCTCTTTCCAAGCTTGGTTGGTCGACAATTCTAAAGAAATTTAAAAGTGGGAAGGAGAGAGTTCTCGTAACGAATGAACTTGCAGCAAGGGCTGGATCTTCCAGAGTGCGATCTTGTTGCCAATCTTGATTTGCCTGCGGACTCGATTCATCATGCTCATCATGCTGGCAGGACTGGCCGGCTTGGTAGGAGGGCACTGTGGTGACAATTTGCGAGGAGCCAGAAATGTTTGCTGTGAAGAAACTGCAGAAGCAGCATGGGGTCTATATTCCTGCATGCGGGTTTACAAAGGGCAAGCTTGTTGTCACTGAAGAAGAGAAGAAACATGCGGAGGCTTTAAGGTGATGGACAGGTTAATATATCTTTTGGTTTTGCTTGTTTCCATCAAGATAACGGGTATGTTTTAGGGCATAGTTTCCATCAAGCTGTTTTCTTAAGCAGCTTGTTGCAGCTAGATTTTGTTGAATTTGGAGTTTATTACGAGTTATTCAGCTTTTAGAGCTTAAAAAAGTAATAGTAACCACTTGTAAAGCCTATGATTATGACCTTATGTAAAACAGCTAAAATCAACTCATTTACTGGGCATAAATTCAGTAGTAACAACCTGCAGAACCTAGCACCCAATCATGTTTAACCTGGAAAAAAGAGGAAGGAAAAAGCAGAGGATGATATTACACCAGGCATGCCCTTAAAAGGGATTTCTTTTCTTTTACATGTCAAATCAGACATGTTTTGTTGTGGTTAAGAAAGAAAGGTGGGATTTTAAGCAGGCAGTAGATGCGTCACCAGCTGATTCTCTTACAGAGCTTGTAGCCTGAAAAAAGAGTGCATATCACAATGACAAGGAAAGCTACAAACGACACCGTTGTGGAAATGATGACCGCCTTCAAGATCGATTCAGTTTTATCGATCTGCTGGATGGCCAATATTGCTACCGAACTAGAAGAGATCAGAAGGTAGCCCGCCACCTTCAAATGCTTACGAAAAGATTAGTCATCGAGAAACTGTATTTTCCCGATAGAGAAAAAAAAGAGGCAAAAACATCGGGAGAGGAATTAGATTCCCTGAAACCGCACTTACTTGATCAAGAATGAAGCTCATGTAGTCCGAGAGCTTGTCTGAGATGAGGATGCCTCTTTGTGCGACATCATATATACCTTTGAAGAGTTGGAAAGCAGAATAAACGAACACTAAAACAGATGTAACGAAGCAGTACCTGCTCAAGGAAGTGACGTAATCAGATTACTATTTGCTGACACATAATTCGTAATATGAAAATAAAATATCACAGGAATGAGAAAGCCTTTCTCATCAAAGTCATGGGTTTATTTCTTGCTTTTGATTTGTGGATTGCTGATTATTTTTTTTTAGTTTTTCAGAGCTCCTCTTCAGGGAAAATATGGAAACTAAGATTTCAGAAGTTTTGGTATATGGCTACACTTACAGCAATTCTGAGTGGTCAGCAAAGCTAGAAGGACGTGGGCTATTCTTCTTGGATGATGAAGCAGTCAGGGGAAGTGCAGAGATAAAGGAGAACACAAGTGCCAAGAATCGTAGGATGAGATTGGAATGGTAAATGGGAGGTCTGGTGCTCAATCGTGTCGAGGCAACTGAGAAAGAGAATGGTGAAGGTGTTGGGAATGGTGGCTGCGATTGAGAACTGGCTGATACCGGCGACACACCCGCCATGGGTGGTCTACAAGAAACAACAAACATCTCCCCTTCCTGCTTCATTGTTTAGTTTGCTGTCCAACTCCAACTGCTCCTTTCTTTAAAGAAATGGTTCCTCGAACTACTTCCAGTGATTTTTTTTTTTTTTTTTGGGGTGAGGCTCTAAAATCAACTTTGTTTTAAGCTTGTTGTTTACAACACTCTGCCTCTTCAGTGTTTTTTATTATCATTATTAATCGTAGATATCTGGTTCAGTTTATATGTACCTCGACTAACACCGTGAGCCCTGAAATTAACGATCATGTAAGTTTTTAGTGATCATCATATTAAAAATCACATGGCTCGAATCTAAAACTACAGGGAGAGCAAATCTTTTTAATTCCAAACCTGTGCTACTAGTCTTCTAATAGATGGTTTCTTCAATGTGTTTTTGCTGTATTACTCATGTAGTTTCCACGAACATGTCTAGGTATTGATAGCAAGGTAGAAATTGGAATAGAGTTGACCATTAAAAATAAAAGAACTCAGCCTAGCAGGTGAAGGGAAACACAGCGGATTACATTCTGCTGTATTATATTGTTTGAAATTTTAAAAAACAATTGTGGTGTAACTCTGGTCCTTTTTCTCTTTTAGGCTTAGTTCATTGATTTGACTTTATTTTCAATTCCATTCTGCAGTGTTATATTGTTTGAGATTTTAAACTGATGATTTGTTTTTGTTTACCTTTCATGTTGTTATCATGATCACAGAAAAAAAAAACATTACGGATTGCTTAATTTTACGAAATTTGTTTTTGATTTTATTGTTTGAAAGATATTCAGAATAAGGAGACAATAATTGAAACAAAAATAAAATGGGAGCCTTCTTTTTAAAAAAAAGAATACATTGTGGTGTGAATTTTTCACCTTAAGATATTATGATATTTTCTTTTTGGTCCTTTTAGTTTGAAAATTAAACAATTTAGTCTAAAATCTTCTTTTGTTTATGTTTTAATATCTAAATTTGTGAGAGATGGGAGATCCTTGTTGGAAAGCAACAAAATAGAGAGAAAGTGGTTATTCTAAGGATAAAAATAATCAAATTTAGTGTTTTATTTTTCTTGTGAAGTGTCATTGAGGTATTTTTAGGTTTTCATATTCCTAGAAAAAGTAGATTAAGGTTGAAAGAGTTTTCTTGTCTGGTTCTTTTAGTCGATCAGATGAGATGTCATCTAGTTTTTTTTTTTTTTATCAAAACCATGTCGTTTTGTAATTTTAGGGTTTCAAATTTAGGGGTTTGACCAAAGTACACTTTGGTCCTTCAACCTTTAATTTCTTTCAATTAAACTCCTAATTAACCTCAAACTTACAATTTTATGAAATTTTGTCCTTGCTAAATTTCAATGTCGACCCTAGATTTATGCGCCTTTTTCATTATAATATTTAATTAATTGAAATCTCAATTGACCAATAAACTTTTAGTTCTATTCAACTTCATCCTTGAATCCATATTTTTTTCAATTCTAGGCACAACTGGTTACAATTGGGCTCTCGATTTTGTTCGAAATCTATGACTTGATTTTCTTACCATGACAGTCCTCTTTTATTTTATTTCTGTTTATTTTATTTTTATTTTCAATGAATTTTAAAAAATAACTTAAAAATAAGTTGTAACAATTTAATTAAAATCAAATCAAACTATTAAACTCGATACCTAGATAATGTATTTTATGGAAAGGAAAATTCGGACACGCTGCGTTGGCGGGCCGGCGGGGCCATTGTCCATTTGATATCGCGCAAGTCAAAATGTGTTCAAGACACGAAAGCTCGGAAATGGGCAGGTAATTCTTGTCTCTCTGCGTACTTAATAAGCATGGAGATGGTGACGGGGAGGAAAAAAAGGGAAAGGCTCGCGTCAACTTTCATTTTTGTATTAAAGAATCCCACACTTGCTTCGAGCGTCAATAATGAAACATTAAAGTTATATTTGTACCTTGTTTCAAAAGTTTTTTTTTTTTTTTAATTGGAGTGTTCGTCCAGTTTACACGCACCATAACTAATCCTGAAATTTATTGAACATCCTGCAAACCCAGTGAGCATGTAAGGCACTGCAATGTAACAGGCGTGCATGGTGGGACTTGAACCCTGGTGCAGAGTAAAGAAATAAATCCTTTCAACCGCTAGGCCTAGACCCCACTTGCCTGTGTTTCAAAAAAGTTAAAGGATTTCTGTATTTATAATTTTTATTTGGACATGCAGTTGATGATCGTGTAATAGTTGGGGACAAGTTAATGTCTTTTGCCCAAATAGGAAAGGGAGGATTACTGGAAGAAGGTAACATTCAGGGAGAGTATAAATATAGAAAAATAAGAAATAAATAAATAAATGAGGTATTATTTTTGCTAATAATTGAGAATAATATCTCTAAATACCAGTCCAATTTTTATGATTATTATTGAGGATAACCTTTCCCACCATCACCCAGAACAAGAAGCTGGTTTCTGGTCTGAGCGAGTCTTGATCGTGTGTTCCTTGTGCCAACCCAGATTCCAGAAGAAGCACCTCCAGAGGAATATGTCCTCTACGGGGCACATGGGTGTCTCAAATTGTGTACCATTATTTTATTTTTACTTTGTTTACATATAAGATTTCATCATTTTTATATGTTAAGAGGCATTCTTTCTTTATAGCCTAGCTTAATTTTTTTCCTTTAATTTTATTCAATTACTTTTTTATGCATTTTTTTTATTATTTTATTTAATAACACATTCCTTCCAAGAAAAATATTTTGTAATATAATCGAGCTTGTGATCCATGTTTTGATATAGATGTCTACAATTACATTTATCTCTTAATTTTTTAATTTAATCCTTGGTTAAAATTATTTATTTTTTAATTTTTTTTAACATATTTTTTTTAATATGTGCAGTGTTGCATGATATTTATTTTCTTTGATTTTATTCACTCATTTTGATGTGTGTTTATTTTTATTATCATTTAATTAAATAAAAGATTTATTTTTTAAAAAATAGGCAAAAATGTGTAAATGGTCCATGTTGCAAGATCAAATATTTTAATTTGCATCTATATCTCTATTCTTCTTGTTTAGTCTTTAGTTGTCGTTAACAAAAACTTTGAAGTTTTACTAGCATAAATAATTGTTTGATTAGGTAAAAAAATTTATTTTTAAAAAATAAAGTTATTAAATTCAACTGATACATGGCTCATGTTGCGAAATAAAATGTTTTAATTTACATTTATCTCTTTGTTTTTCTAGTTTAGCCTTTAGTTATCATCAATGTTTTTTAATGTTTTATTGACACATATAATCATTTGATTGAATAGATAATTTATTAAGAAAAAAAAGCTATTAAATACAAATGATTATATAGCTCATATTGTGAAATTAAATATTCGATCTATATTTATCCTTTTTATTTTTCCAAATCATTCTTTAATTATCATTAGTAACTTTTTATATATATTTTCATAAACAAATCTTAATTTATTTAATTAGATACATGCATAACTTTTGAATTTCTAATTGAATTTTTTTTATATCTAAAAACACGTTGGAAAAACGTTCATATTCTTTTGTTTTTGCGGGGGGGAAACGTCCACTAGTATTTTCCATGTTCATACACTCCAATCTCAAAACAAGACGTACACAAGATTAAGCCATGAAACAGGCTGCAAGTTTTCTGACTTCCACAGACCAAGAAACAGCTTCACAATGCAGCCCGACCTTGCAAACTACTTGGGGCTGGTTAGGCTGGAGCTGAAATCCCATAGTTTTTTAGCCAATTCTACATCTGCAGCGTAAGAGCCAGCTTTGGAAAGGTTACTGTCCATGAAGTATTCTCCGCTTACCCCCTTAGCATGTGGATGCAACGCCACATAGCATGTAGTCGCAGCTCCCTGCAGCCATGTAAAAGAATTTAATAAGCTATGTGAAGTCTTAGAGGTAGTTGAATAATTGCAGATAAATGTTATCATTCTAATTCATTTTCATATTAACCCTGCAGCATGGATCCACATATGCCGTGGAAACAGAGAACGTACCTGTTGAACATTTTTTAACGCAAATCTTCCAACCATACTTACAAAACCTGCATTAAGCCCGCCAAATTTAATCCAGAACAAGAAAATCCCCATAGGCCAAGAGTAACAAAAGGGGAGCCAAAAAACGAGACGGATATATCAGAGTATTACTATAAATAACGCTGTGGAAACGCAGAAGATTGGTCATAATTGACCCAGGATGAAGTGAATTAGCAGTTATATCCACCCCCTCTTCCTGCATGAACAAAGTGAAATTAGACACTTGTACATAAGGCTTCATTTTGGACAGAGATGTGACAACATGCAAGAGTCAAAAGAAATGTCCACTCATGCTGATCAACTGTTATTATCATCCATGGTGTACACTGATCTATCTGTGAAAACTACAGCACCAAAAATCTAATTATTTCAACTTTATCAAATAAGGTGGGTAAAAGCAAAGACTAATGCTATTAATTGCAAACCATTCTATATTTAAGAGCCACTTGGTTTTCCACAATCAGGAAAGTTAAGATCTCTAAAACGTGTTTTTTTTTTCAGCAAGAGATATCTTTGTGAGAGCATTTTCTAAATGAAACATTCAGAATCATAGCATTTAGGTGCATAATTTTGACTTCTGAATAACTGGAAAAAATGTTCAAAAAAAAAACGTGAATCAAATTGAATCATCTCGATAGTGCTTATCACTGTTTGATAAACTTGAGAACAATGATTACCTTAAGGCGCCTGGTGAGCTCATTAGCATGCAATACATTAGCAAGCTTTGACTGTCCATAGGCCTGTATACTGTTGTATCTACAAAATTATCAGGGCACAAAAGGGTGTAAAGAAGAAAAAATAAATAAGGAATTGCCAATCGAGACCAAACGGATAAAAATAAGAAGAATAAAAAAATGTCAATCCATATACAATATGAGAACAATTGACTAATATGTGTTTGGTTTTCAAAAGTGTTTTCTGCATGAAAATGATTATTTATTTTATTTTATTTTTTATATCAGCACATCAAAATCATTGAAAAATACTAAAAAACATCAATTTGATTTTTTTTCAAGTGAAATGCACTTTCAAAATGCACCAAAAAACAGAAGTTACTGCACTTCCAAACACTTTGTGTGTGGTGTTACGGATGGCCTGAACAACATTCCTAGACAAGATTCACAAAATGGTACTGAGACAGTGTTACCCTGATTCATCATTGATTTTATCAAAACAAATTCCCCCACGGTATGTAAAATGGTGAGCGTCTGATGATATGATAACAATCCTTCCCTCTCGATTGCTTTCACTTGCTGACTTTTTCATTGTGTCCAATAAAAGTTCTGTCAGAAGAAAGTGGCCTGCAAGATTATAAAATCTCTTAAGAGTCCATAGTTCTGCATTTGAGAATACACAGCATTTTGAACAATAACCCAGCATTTGAAAAACAAAAACTGGTGGAAAGGGATTTTTTTTCTCTTTTATTTCCCTGTTTTTTCCACAAGTATCAAACTAACATGTAATTCATCAACTTCATTCAGAATAACTGATAAGACTGACGAAATAAATAAAAATAATTTGAAGATAGCAGAATTCACAAACATATGAGAAAGAGTTCATGTCCTTTCTTTTTGAAATTCAATATTTGTGGCTTTCAAGGTATCGATGTCATAGATTCTCATATTTGGTAACATGAATTGAAATTGTCTATTTCCTCCATGTACAGATTGAAATTCTGTCTCTGGCCTTCTGTTACCATAATAGATACTGTAATCAAATTCAAGGCAGATATGCAAATAGTTTATGAAGTTATGTCCAACATACCCACATGGTTGGTTGCAAATTGCATTTCTATGTTGTCTTGAGAAAGCATGAAAGGAGCTGCCATAATGCCTGCATTGTTGCTTAATAAGGAGAAGATAAAATTAATTTTCCGTATTAAATTACAAAACAGTTCCTAAATGTGCAAAGAATCAGGGGTAGACATACAGCATGTGATGTAGGTGCCTTGGCACCCCCAAGTTCAAAATTTTCTTAACAAATTTAATACCTTGCACCCCTCATAAATTTTTAGTTAGCCCTCCAAACTCCCAAAAATCATATATCATTTTATTGGCACCCCCAATCCTAAGTTTCTGGTTCCGCCCCTGCATAGAATGTCTTCAGTAAAGCATCATTAAAGAGGTTAATTGCCCTCTTAACAAGTTCCATTTACGAGTGCAAACAAATTGACTACAGAAAAGAAGGAACAAAAACATCCAGCATCACAAGTGACACAAAAAAGTTAATTTTCATGGAGAGCCAAAATAAATACACAACACAAGTAAGAAGCATCGATTCAAGTTTAGTTTTCTTACATTAAGAGATTCAGAGGAAGACCCAGAGAAATAAATTCTGACACAAATTTCCTAACTGATTCCATTGAGCTGAGATCTAGCTGCATTACATCGATCTTGGCATTAGGGATTTCCTTGAGTATTTCTTCTTTGACTTTCTTACCAGAATCCACATTCCTTACTGCCATGACTACATGGGCACCACGCAAAGCAAGAACACGTGAGGTCTCCGTTCCAATACCACTTGAGGCTCCTGAAATGGATCAGGCAAGAACGACTTAAAAGACTAACCAATCAATAACTAGAAAATGCAGATATATATCTATTGCCAGCAGAACCATAGTTGATCAACAAACAAATAGAAAATTTCTGATTTAGGAACTTGATTCTTATGTATAACGCCCACCACAACAAGAATAAACTGAGATCATAAGTGTCAAAACGAATCCTAATTCAAGTGGACCACTCTAAACAACCAGATTACCGAAAACTCCACTCTGAATAATCACTTGTGATCCCCACGTATAAAATATGACAGAACTGGTATAGTGATATGTGAAACCCCACCAAATATATCTGTGAAATAAAGTAATTAAATTTCAAGAACACCACCATTGTTAGCTACCTAAGCCAAACAAGTTCATTAACAACTACAAAGGTCTAGAACAAACCAAAAACAAATTTGTACCCGGATATATACACTAGTCATTTTCAACTCCATCTCCGTAGATCTTGTACGAACTCCAAAAAAATTATCATAAGAAACTGGCAAAGATATTCGAGATTACCGAATTACGAAAACCCATAAATGATCATCTAAATAAAGAGAATTTTGCATATTCCATTTTACAAATTAACATAATCTCAAGTATTAAACTTTCCCATATATTTCAATTAGAACGAAAGCAAAGAACTAATGTCATCATCACCAACCTCGGAAAAGCAATTTAATGCTTGGAACATTTAAAATAACACAACTGATTGGCTTAGTTGACTTCGTGCAAAAAACGCACACAAACAAGAATATGAGTTTCATGAGCCTGTTTATCACTTGTTTCCCTTCACTTTTCCATCAGCCAAAAATTTGCGTGAAAGAATAATAAAAAAAGAATGAGAAAAGCATAAAACTTGAGAATAAAAGAAACCCATATGAGAATCAGACCTGTAACAATGGCAGTGAGACCTGTTGCATCAATCCCTTCAGTAACTTGCTCAGCTGTTGATCTAGGTGAGAACCCAGATGGCCCTTTCCACCCGAAAGGCCACATCTTTCCAAGATTTTGATCAAAACAACAAACAGCTATAGAGTTTGCAAACTCTTTATTTGCTTACAATACAATAGTAATAACGAGAGGAAATATCCCAAGAATGACATCCCATCATGGATGTATTGTATAAGACAATGATGCCGATTAAGACATGTTGCTTCGATTTTTTTACCCATAAATATTATTAGGTTAGTGGTTACTGTTAAAGGAAGACGGGCCGGCAAAGCATAGGACCTACTAGTCATTTGACTGACCTGCTGATTTTTTTTCCTGGAAAATAAATATATTAAATATTCTAAGTTGTTCCAAGTAAAGTTATTGATCCCGTCCCGTTCCGGCCGGAACGGCCGGAACGCCCCGTCCCGTTGCAAAATCCGGGACAAAACGGCGACGTTTTTGTCCCGGCTAGAATCCCGGCCTGTCCCGGAAAATCCGGGCAAATTCCGGCCGGAACGCCCCGGTTCCGTACCGGGCGTTCCGTTCCGGTACGGATCAAAACGACATCAAGCTTTGGTCTTCAAATCGCAGCATCATTTTTCGGATTCTTTTGATCACTTCCATTGGAATTATCTCCATCTGGGCAAACTATGAGGCATCGAAAGGCTTCGGTATTACATTAATCAACGATGCAAAAGACTCTGCAGAAGGCAAACGCTTCACCCTCTCGTACATATCCAACGACAAGGCCATGGACATGTGATATACTGATTCATGGGAGCATCCGCCTGCCATGGACATGGACCCACTCCTGCTCACCATGATGGGCGGCTAGAGAAGAAGAAGAAGAAGAAAGGATGGGCGAAGAAGAAAGGATGGGCGGCTAGGGCAACTAGAGAAGAAGAAAGGAGAAGAAGAAATGTTGGGCGGCTAGAGAAGAAGAATATGGGTAGGGTTGGAAAGAATATGGGAAGAATATGGGTAGGGTCCGTTGGAAAGAATATGGGTAGGGTTGGAAAGAATATGGGTAGGGTTTTATTCTTTTATGTATTGAAATGAAGGGGACAAAAACGGGGTGGGCTGGATTTTATTTTTCTTCTTCTAATTATTGGTTTTTATACAAATTATTATTATATAATAATTATTAATTATTATATAATAATAGTTAACTTAAAAATAGGGGTATTAATTTGTAATTAATTTGATTGAATTATTTGTAATGGAATGTATTTTAATTAATTATGTTTGAACTTATTGATTATTTCTTAATGTGTTCATTTTGTTTTTTTAAGTTTTTCTAACATTAAAAACAATAAGTAACATTAATTAATTTCAAAATTCAAATTCAAATACAACAACCATAAAAAAACATAGAATTACTTGAAAAACATACAATAAGTAGCTTAAATTTCAAATATTCTCGATCTTTTAATTATAATTAAATTCATTTTTTATTTTTTATTTTTATAAAAATAATTTTATTGTTGGAATTTTAGAGATGTTTCTAATTTTGAGATTATGTTTGTTTGATTTTGTGTTTGTATTGTATAATTTAAATTTCATTTATCTTGAATTTAAATTATACTTGTTAAATTAATATTTTATTTTTTTCATATATATAATTAAATAAAAATGAACAGTACAAAACCGGAACGGTACCCGGAACGGTACCGAAACCGGAACGTTCCGTTCCAAACACAAATCCGGAACCGGGACCGGGACGGGATCAATAACTTTCCAACTTCCAACACTAGGACATGCAAACAAAAAAAATAAAAATAAAATTTCAAATAAAAATATTTAATTAAAAAAATAAGTTAATTTGTATTAATTTGTTAAGCTCACAATTGAAGTTATGTATCTGATTATATTTTTTATTATTATTTTTAAATTATTTTTATTTAATAATAGATGCATTAAAAAATTATATCAAACAACAATTTAAAATAATAATAATAATAATAATAATAATAACAACAACAACAGATTTTTTATGGGGCTGAGATAAAAAAAAAATCTATTTTTTATTAAAGTTTAATAACAAAAAGACTTTTTTTCAAGTCAAATAAAAAAATACATATATAAGAAAAACAATGAAATAATATTTTAAAAAAAAACATTAAAGTATTAAAAATATATTAAACTGAAAAAAAGTTATGTATATGACCTACCCACACGTCTAAAGACTCTAAACTATAAAAGGTTCGGCTCACGCACTAGACCCATTAGAAGTGTAGCTCACGAGTCAAAACTCTTTTGGCAGGGAAATAACAATTAATTTTTATATATAAAAAATAAAAATAAGTTTGACTACTAACTTATTTTCTGACAAACAAGGGTTGCTGGGGAATCAGGTCCTCAATATTTTTTGCCTAAAAAATTGATTTTTACTCATGGTTGTCAAAATTTTGATTTTGACACGAATCGGAAGTTATTTTTGAACTCGGATCGTAAAATTGAAATTGTAAAATCGTACTTTAAATTTACCATACAAAAATCGTAAAATCACAACTAAAATCGTGTTGATAAAAAAATTGTAAAATCATAAATAAAATATTTTCGAATATAATTATGGTCATAAAATTTTATTAATTAAGATTTATACATGATTTAAAAAAATTAAAAATACATAACAATTATATCATTATATTAGCATTTAAAAAATACTTATTTTTTTATTTTTTTATTTTAAAAATAGGAGAGAGGGGGGGCAGGCTAGCCTGAGAAGAAAGAGAGGGGTCAGGCTAGCTTGCCGAGAGAGAAAGGGAGGGGATAGGGGGGGCCTAGCGTGGGGGGTGGGGTGGGCGTGACAGGGACTAGCCAGGGGACGGCAGGATAGGGGATAGGCTGTAGAGTCTATAGGCAAAGCGGGATGAATTTTGAGATCGTAAAATCGGAGTTTGATCGAGTTTGATCGAATTTGACCCAAAATGATTTTTCTCCCCAATTTGACACGATTTGACGAGTTGACTCACAAAATCATACGATTTTGCTAGTCAACTCACGATTTTAACAACAGAGTTTTTACTTGTCTTTTTACCTAAAATACTAGAAAACACCTAGACCCATTAATAAACCTATCCAAAAAAACATTAAAAAAACAACCCAAAATAAATAAATAAAAATCTTCTTTAGCTGATAAATCATTTTTAAGGCAACTTGCACTCTCCTTGTTTGATGGAATTTGTTAATACTAAGATTGATTATTTTAATGGTCGGAATAGATAATTATGATATTTTTTATTATTATTGAAATTTGATGATTTTCTCTCTCAAATCATGACAGAAAATTAGAAAATTAATTTTAAAACTAAAATTGATTTTTTAAGAAATTCAAAAATTAGAGGGACTTGGTATTTATAAGGAATAATTATACAAAAAATCCTAGAAGTTTAATTTCATTTCATTTTGTTTCTATACTTTATAAATTACACTTTACATCATGGATCAAATAAAAAATTCAAACAAAATGCATTGTTGAGGATATTTAAATTGTTATTGAACATATATCAAAGCTTGATGATGGGGATTCACATGGCAAAAGGGTAATTTGAAGTCACTATAATACTTGTATAAAAATAATTTATAATAAATCACTCGACCGATTAAATCTTATTGTACTTGTTTAAATCAAAAGGGGCAAAGCCAATTTGATTATAAAAGAATTGTATGCAAAGCTGACCAGGTATTCACCCCATCCAACTGTGTATTATTTTGTTATTATTATTCCACAATTAGTTTCTATTTCTAGGTTCAGAAACTCAGAATGCATTTTATTTTATTTTCTTGGCCGTTAATTCAATAACAAAACAGGTTTATGCCAGAATCTTGATCAAACTACCTCCTGATCAAGCAAACTGCGGGAAGAATATAACAAAAGATGATAGGAGCAGCGCACACAGTCAAACAATGTCAGCTAATAGTGAAATGATGGAACCTTAGCTGACATTAATGATTATGATGTGCTGTTTTTAACCTGCCGATCCCCGAATTTACTTGGGTTCTCTTGATCATCTGAAGCTAAATCATCTTTTGAATGCGATAGTTCAGTGTTAATCTTCCAGACATCCTTTAGGCAGGTTATGAGCTGAAGCAAAGTGACTTTAGGCAGGTGAAGAGCATTCAGAATCAGGAGAAATACCGTTTAAACCAGCAAGACTTCCCATTAAGTTCTACCAGGTCAAGATGCAGGTGCAAGTCCTGATGATATCTCCCCGCTACTTGACAGAGAAGGAGGTTAAGTTCTTGGAAAAATAACGCCCACTCTTCACTCTTGTTAACAGATTATAAGCTCTAGGTTAATCTGACGGGCCTGGAGTTTTGATACTGTATTTCCATGTCAAGATTGGGCGGCTGCTTTCTCACCAGCTTCCAGGTGGGCGGGCAATAAATTACAGAATACTGCAAACACAAGTACATGAGAAATCGCATTTTTCCTACTCCAATTCTTGACTACGTTGGAGAAGGACATGGGGGCATGGTCTTTCTCCTTGTGTCCATAACACTCTGAGATCCCCTCTTTTCTTCCCCAACGTCAGAAACGTTCCTGCATCAACGCGTGAATTTTATTTATTGGGTCAAGTAAACACTAAACCATTTTGCATTTTTTCAGATTGTTGTCCACTCTGTCTGTGAAAAAAGAAGAAAAAGAATTACCAAGGGTCAATGGGACGATATAGAGCAGTGCTGGTTGCCCATGGCCGTCCATGAAGTTCAGTGCCACATAAGTAATGAGAAGACCTGCCACATTTCATGATTAAAAAGGGAACATGTAAAAGATAAGTGCTCCTTCAAAATTCCAAAGTATATGAACAGCACAACAGTCCTATTATTCCTTTCATTTCGAAAGGTAATTTATTGTTCCAACTAAGAAAGGAGGCTAGTTTGATATTTCCATACCTAATCCGTAAGCAAACATTGCCCATGGGAAGTACCCAGCAGAAAGACTTTTATTTGCCAACCAATCATACCTGCAATAACAATTTTAAAAATTATCTTTCCCTGGAGGGGAAAATGAGGAATGAACACCAGAGAATGCTAGCTGGCATCAAGTTCACAAGTATACAAATAAGCTTAGGGTATACTTCTCGCAAAGACATGCCAGAGAATCATGGAGTGGAGTGTAAACCTGAGGGAAAATGCTATCAGTAACCCAGGTAAAACCAAATGATACATGTGATGATAGTAAAATTAGCCGAGGATTACTTACCACAATCATGACACTTTCATGGAACAACTTCTTGGAAACAAACACCCAAAAGATATCATACAAGAACGCACAACTGAGAAGAGCAGTACCCACCTGATTTAAAAACATTTTCACTCATTTCAGAAGAACCACTGAGTCACCAGAAATAGTATCAGTCCTAAAACATTTCTTTATCTAAATGGACGCTAAGCGATACTAAACCTGGTAAAAATAGATCAAATACAGTTGAAAGAATAAAAGAATTGCATCTTTGTATGGAATTGAAGGAGATTTGAATAATACTATCACAATGGCAACCAAAATAAATCCAACTTGAAGGAAGAATTAATGTGAGCTTGTGCAAAGCAACACTAAAACAAAAAGGGTAATTGCTGGAGCTATTGGACTTAACAAACAGCTAATGATTTGCCTATTTAGAAAGGAAATCCACTGCACACATACTAGGTAAGAAAAAGCAATTAAGGAAGGATAAAAATGATGGGAAATATGCAGGCCCATTACTTGGTACAATGGAAAAAGTTTTAAACTCGAAACCACAAGGAACAATTCTTCCTCACACCCTGCCTTGGTGGGGGGGCAAAACTGTGCAATAACTTTTACTTATTAGCTTATTAGATTTTTTAAGAACATTACCTTGAGATTAGGAACATGGACAATTTGCAGAACAGTGATTATCAATGCAATTCCCTGGTTTACGAACAAATAAAGAACAAAGGATTATTAGCTAAATTGCTCCACTAGACAACTTCGCCCAAAAAAGAGATATAAGAGATAGATTGCAAGAGGACAGGATGTATGCCACTTAATATACATTTCATTTTGGAATCATTATTATTAGTGGGATTGCAATGGAAAGGACAGCAGATGGCACTACTAAAGCAGCAACCAGAGAGAGAATTCTTTATAATCTTGATAATTGGAAACTTAAAAATTGCAGAAAGCATTAGCTGATTTGGAAAGAGGTGTCCTTACAAGTATATCTTGACCTATCCAGGCAAAGGAGAGATGGCGGTACGTAGCCCAAACAACTGCAAATGCTATGCAGAATGGAGAAACAACTAACGTTAGGTACGGGAGAGCTCCAAAGAATGGTACTTTTATGAATGACTCTCCAGCACACTTGAACCACCTGCACAATTATTGTAACTTTAGTTCTCGACCACTGAACTGGTAGAGAATACTTGGGTAATCTAACAGCAAGCATCCAAGGATAACAAGCTCTATAAAAACTCCCAGCCAGTAACTTCAAAGCTTGCACCGGCATCTTGTGGGAGTATAATAGCAGGTATGTGTATATCTAGATCAGTTTCATCTGGCTCACAGACCATCTTGTAAAGTTCTGCAAAGAAGAGAAACGAGTTCCAAACACAATAAGCCATGCGATAGAAATTGACAGTAAAGGATATTATATTGATTGTCAAGACCAAGTATTGGTATAAGCAAATTATGAGCAAATACAAGAGAAGTTCCTCCCATGTCCATGAAGATTAAAAGGATGATGTGTTTAAAAGAGTTCAAAGAAGAATTTCACTGGCAAATTCAAGGATGGAATTCAAGCAGCTGTGCATGCAATCCTAGCATGCCTGTTAAGTTAAAAATGGCAGATTCATTGGGCTTTGGGCATTAACAAAACTACGTTCATAAAATGAGTGTAGCTAAAATGAAAAGGTTCGAACGGAAAAGGGATTGGACATGATGATGGAAAAAGATTCATATTCCCGGTAGCATTTAGAATTAGCCTGTTTGATTGAGTTGACATCAGGGCTATTATCATTGTTTGCTGCCATTAAGATCCCTACTGATAAGAAATGCATCATATATAACAGCACTACGCCAATTACCTTTTTGGTTATTTATAATGAGCACAGCTGAAGCACCAGCAGCCTCGGCATTAATTGCTTTGGTTGTGAACTTGCAGTGACCCCGGTGAACCATGATGACATCTCTATCAAGCTAACAAAATGAAGAACATATATCAAACTTTAGTAAATGTCCACAGTGTATCAATGATCTATACAACTATGTTTAAATATCTTGAGCATATATAATATTCCTAAGAATAAACCTTGTGCTTAGGTGCACTACAACAATCTCGAGGATCTGAAAGTGTAAGGCGAATTTGGTTTGCATTTTTCTCTTTTGACACAATGGTTGTGCCAAATTTAGCGCCCACACCAACAAATTCAGCATCCTCTTCTCCATCGACCCAAGTTTGAACTTTTACCTAACAAAACCAGCCACTAAGTTAACGTGTTAATAATGTCGCGACGGCGATTTTTTCGCGCCTCGCGCCCCGCCATCCCTCTTTGGAGAGACAACGGCGCACGGTAAAAATGAGGTGCTTTATAGTCGTAAAATTTACGACTATAAATATTAGGAGTCGCCACCTAGTATTAAGGTTACCAGGCAGGTGTGGGCTGGGCTCCAACCATCGTGTGCTGGGATCCCAGGAAGGTGTGGGCTGGACTTCCGGCCATCGTGGGCCGGAAGCCCAAATAAAATGGGCTGGGTGCTGGGCTGAATCGATCAGCCCAGCCCGAAGAAAATTAAAAAAATATATAATAATAAAATGAAGAAGAACGTGAGCAGTGACTGCTCACGTTCTTCTACAGTAAATGGGCAAATTCGACGAGAGAATTACCTGATGATGCAGCCTTGTAGAGGAGATCGAGTGGTCTTTTCTGTCGTGGTGATTTTGAAAACAGAGACGTGTGGTGGCCGGAATATAGACAGGAATCGTCGTTGGTCACCGTTGCTGCCTTCGCCGTCGATGTTGTTGCTGCTCTGACCGTAGTTCACGTCTGAATGGTTTGTATGGAAAAGGAGATGGTGGTGGTGAGGATAGTGGTGACGATGGTGATGGCAAGCGGCTATTGAAGGCTGTCGGAGGAGTGTAGGGGCTGCTGCAGATTAGTCTTTTTAGAGAGAGAATCACCGATTGGAAGAGAGAGAGAGAAGACTAGAAAGGAGCTATGGTGAGAAAGAGATGAGTTGACGGGGAGAATAATAATTATATTTTTATGGACTAATTCGATTTAATCGTCGGCCAATTTAAAATGTAATTATGATTCCAGAATTAATTGAGAGCCCAATTGAAGGATTTAATTAAACACAAAGGCTTAATTATACTTTAAATAGATCAAATTAATTATTCTCACCACAGCTCATCTCTTCCTCACCACAGCTTCTGTCTATTCTCCTGCTGGTCATCGTTGCTGCCTTCGCCGTCGATTCTGTTGCTGCTCTGACTGGAGTTCACGTCTGAATGGTTTGTATGAAAAGGAGATGGTGATTATGAGGATAGTGATGACGAGGGTGATGGCACGCGGATATTGAAGGCTGTCGAAGGAGTGTAAGGGCTGCTGCAGATTAGTCTTTTTAGAGAGAGAATCACCGATTGGAAAAGAGAGAGAAGACTAGAAAGGAGCTATTGTGAAAAAAAGATGAGCAGATGGGGAGAATAATAATTATATTTTTATTGACTAATTGGATTTAATCGTCGGCCAATTTAAAACGTAATTATGATTCCAGAATTAATTGAGAGACCAATTGAAGGATTTAATCAAACGCAATGACTTAATTATACTTTAAATAGATTAAATTAATTATTCTCACCACATCTCATCTCTTCCACACCACAGCTTCTCTCTATTCTCCTCTCTCTCTCTCTCTCTTCCAATCAGTGATTCTCTTTCTAAAAAGACTAATCTGCAGCATCCTCTACACTCCTCTGACAGCCTCCAATAGTCACCTGCCATCACCATCTTCACCACTATCCTCACCACCACCATCTCTTCTTCCATACAAACCATTCAGATGTGAACTCCAGTCAGAGCAGCAATAGCATCAACAGCGAAGGCAGCAACGGTGACCAGCGACGATCCCTGTATATATTCCGGCCACCACACGTCTCTGTTTTCAAAACCACCACGACAGAAAAGACCCCTCGATCTCCTCTACAAGGCTGCATCATCAGGTAATCTTCTCGTCGAATTTGCCCATTTACTGTAGAAGAACATGAGCAGTCACTGCTCACGTTCTTCTTCATTTTATTATTATTATTTTTTTTAATATTCTTCGGGCTGGGCTGATCGATTTAGCCCAGCACCCAGCCCACTTAATTTAGGCTTCCAGCTCACAATGGCCGTGGAATCCGGCAGTTTGCATGAAAACACATTTTTTATTCTTTTGTATTTTTTTTTTTTTTTTTGAAATGCGTTTTATATGTTTTTTTCTTTATGCAACTCACGCACCCATTCTCTTTTTTCATTATATTTTTTTTTGGGTACATTTTACAATTACATAACATTTACAACCTTTTATACTAATAATAGTCAAAACGATGTGGTTTTACTTCTTAAAAATAATTAATTAGAAAATATATTGTCAGGATAAATGCTATTTTATCGTTTCTTTAATGTCGAGACAACGAAAAAACAGTTGAAAACCGCGGGAACACTATAGTCGTGGCTGAAAAGTAGACAGTTCTTGAATTATAATAGCATTTGTAAATTGAGGACCTTCATTTCTATTATATTCTCATTTTTCCCAGTAATTATATGTTGTTTGTAAATGTGCCCTTTTTATTTATTTTTATTTATTTAGAAAACGAGCATGAATTGAGAAGTTGCGAGAGGTAATATATAGATTTTGAAAGACATGCTTTGAAAAAATCATTGAATCTTATCTTATTAAAAAACTTAAACTTAATATCTCATTAATTTTAAAATTCTTATGAATTATATAAGAATTTTATGCTCTTGAAATGCATGCTATAATTAAAAAAAAAGCATTAAAAGGAAATTATTAAAATATTCCAGTATTATTTTTAATAAAATTTAAGTCATGTTCAAATGTAATTTAGATTATTAAATAATATATCAATGAGAGTTATTTTTCATAATTCTTTATCACCGGCTTATGCTTAAGGATTCAGGATGTAATTTAAAAAGATATAAAATCGAAGTATTATTTATAACTGAACCCAAAATTACTTAGCATATGCTGTTTGCCGTCGGACCAAGCATGTGCCTTTGCCTTTTATTTTCTCTGACTATAACGTTAATCCTAAATAAAATAAAATAAAATAAAATAAAAGTAAATAGTAGGAATTGACCCGATTATGAAGAGAAAAAAACGCAACAGTGACACATCTAGTTTTCCCATTATTTATTAAATTAATTAATCACGCAGTCAATTCTTGGAGAGTCAACTATATATATTTATACATTTGCATGAAATAAATCTTCGAGGACAACTAAGTTGAAGTCAAATATAACCTCTTCATCCACAATGTAAATTTCATTTGAAGGTAAGCATTATGCTTCACCAAGTTTCAGTTTAGTGGTTAAGATTTAAAATTTTGATGGACTAAAAATTTATTTGGTATCATGATAATAGTTGTTCTTCAAATTATTTTTTATATAAAAATTCAATTAAATAATCATTTTTTTAATATCAACATATAAAAAAATTGAAATAAAAAATTAAAATAATATAATTTTTTTTAAATAAACAAAAATAAACTATGAAATATTTGAGGTTCAATTAAAAAACAAAGATGTAGAATTTGCCTAGTTAGTGCTTATATGTTACTGCTTTTAAAAATATTTTTGATAAAAATTAATTTTTTTTATTTTTATTTTTAGATTATTCTGACATTAAAAAAAAATCCTCAAGAACAATAAAAAAAAAAAACAAGATGGATCAAATCTGAGTTATCAAATCTTGTCTAATAACTCAAGATTTTGGTTAGTGGAGGAGAATAAAGTATTTGCAGGTTTTTCAAGCTTCGAAAGGAACAGAACACCTCCCTGGACTTTTATTCCCTTCACCTTCAACAGGCTAGAGAAAGTTGTAGTCTTTTACTGAATAAAACTGGCACTAATTGATCAGATCCAAATGAAAAGGAGACAAGATATTCCTATTGACTGACCATAGATAGTTGCAGCATCCATGCAGCCTGTTATTGAGAGAATAAAATTAAAGAAGAAATCAATCTCAAATATTCCATTTTCTTTCCTACTGAGTGTTCTTGATGCATTGAAACTACCCTTCATGGGAAACACAGATACAAAGTTGATTGAAAGAGCATCCCTCGTCTCACTTGTGCCCATGTTGAATACAATATAAATCAACTACTCAAGAAATCGAAACTAGGATCTTTGAAAAATCAAAATTGTTCTCTCTTACGTCTGGTAAGGATTGAAAGTTGAAACTAGGCAAAAACGATAAAGAGGTGTTTGGAATCTTGTGATCCATAGCTGAGTGCAATTTTGTTTCCGGCTCATTATTCACCTCGAATGAAAACTATTTTGGGAATTGATATCGATCTTGATATGACATTAGTCTACCATCAGTTCTGTAACTGGAGTGGTTGAGGAAGTTGCTGGCTATAAACTGTTCTGAGAAAGAGTAGCTTCCCCCTGGAAGCCCGATGGCTCCTCCATTCATGTTCAGACTTGGGGTGCTGCTTTCACGAGCTAGATTTTCCAAGCTGACTTGAGTTGGGATGTTAAAACTACTATTCACAGCCTGAAGAAATGGAAATGGGAGTCCATTTCCAAGAATCGATGGCATGGTGCTGTTTTGGTTGAAGTAGCTGACGTCTCTGGAACTCAATTGAGCAAAGCTTCTATTACTTTCTTCTGGCTGCATTTCCTGAAAGCATCTATGATGACTGCTTGAACCTAGTATCAGATTTGATCTTTCTGAACTCGTGCCTGTTTGATTCCCAGCAAGTCTTGGTTGAATAGATTTCAACGAGGACGTATCAAACTTATGGTTTGCTTCAAGAGGCTTTGTTAACACAGTAGGCAGTGTTAAGTACATTGAAGAAGCTACCTGATTGGAGGAGTCTGCTGGAAACAGTGGCTCGGCAGATAATGCCAGCCTTTCTTCTTTGTTCTTCCCACCTGATGCCATGGATCCAATCACTGGGGCATAATCAGATTGATGTTCAGTTGCTTGATGGTGATTATTAGAATCAGTAGTCTTTCTGCCTTTTGCAGACCTCTGTGAAGATCCACCATTGCATTGAGCTCTTATGCCCAGCACAATACTCTTTGGCTTCTGCATTTGCGCATTCTTATCTGAAGGACTGGGTTTAGAATTCAACCTGGCAGATAATGCCATTCTTTGTTCTCTTTCCTTCTCAGTTGTTGTCATGGGTACAATTGCTCGGCTGTAATGCATTTGACTGTCCAATGCTAGACTGCAATTACTAAAATCAGTTGATTTATTGGCAAAGCAATTACTAAAATCAGTTGATTTATTGGATTTGCCAAACTCTTCTGTACATCCACCGTTGCAATCTTGAGCTCCTTTGAGCAATGTGAAGGCATTTCGATGTTGCAGGAAAATGTTCTCCTGAAAATTCTTCTTCTGATGCACTTCGGTGTTCTCCTGAAAGTTGATCAGGTTCTGCCTGCGGACATTCTCCTCAAACTTGTTATGGGGCTGCACTTGGCCATAGCCCTGGATGTTGTTTTGATGCCGGGCTGGTATGTTCTTCCCGAAAGTGTTTTGGTGGTTAACCTGTGCATTCTCCTCAAAGTTGGTTTGAAGCTGCGATTGAACATTCTCTTCTCTAAAGCTGCCTTCTCTTGTTTCCAGCTCAGAAACAGTCTCCTCTTCTGCCAGTTTCTGCATTTCTTCCCTCATCCACTTCAGCAAATTCTCTCTTGAAACTTTGAGATCCTCTAATAAAAAGTTCATGTACTTCTTAAGATCATCAAATACAGCCTGTTCATCAGTACCAGGTTTACTCTTCTTACGGCGGACTTGTTTGTGAGGGCCCTTCTTCTTTCCAATAAGAGCTGAATCATTCTTGTTACTCCTCCTTCTTCGGCCATTTTCAGGTTTCCCAGATTTCATTTGGTCTGAAATATCAGGATCACAGTTGCCAATCTGGTGCAATTTACTAGCATCACTAGTTCCATCATTATCAACTGAAATGAAGCTGGAGATCAGTTTGTGTTTTTTCAGAGCTGGTTCGCCACTTGTTTTTGAATCATTGCTTGAAGAATCGGAGTCATCGTCTTTCCTCCTGAACTCCCAGCATTGCTTCAGTTTCAGTTGCTCTTCCATTTTAGAATGGGGGGCCATCATGAAAAAACAGAATTTCACCAACTCTGGACCATCAAATAACTTGGAAGATGTTGAATTATCAATGTTGTTTTTCCATCCCCTGCAGGATCATAGCACCAATTCCTGCCCACGTATCATCAAGACTCCATGATTTTCTGAAGTGCAAAACCTGCTAGACAGTCAAAAAGCCCACCAAACTTCTACTTCAACTCATCGAGCCTGTACCTGGCTGCATTGAAACTACTTCAAAGTGAAAAACAAGTTTATCAATCAAAGAACAACTAATAATCGAAGAGTGATGTGATGAAGAACTAAAAACTAACTACAGGCCTAATATCAACAGAAACACGAACTCATGTGTGAAAGAAAAGGCAGAATATTGATCTTAAAGGAACAAGTACATAGTTTCGAAATCTCCACCTCACTAAGGCCTGAGATGAAAACCAGCAGAAAAGAAATCCAATTTCTGAACCTCAAATGCCTTTCAATGAGGCAATAAAGTTCAAAAAAAGGCACAAACTTGCATAGCGAACTGCTATTTTATAAAATAAATAATCAGAAAAAAATGCAGAATAAAGCTTCAATCAGAGTTTCAAAAGAAAGAATAACAAAACTTGTGAACAGATACTAATCAACTGGTAGGATATATCTACTATCTTGTATGCTGGTCTCATAAACCCAAAAAACCAGAACAATGCAGGAAAGAGCTTCAAACAATTCCAAAATACAATATAATGTACATATAGCCCACAAAAAAGAAAAGTGGATTCGAAGTCATTCTCTTTTTCATGATATTGCATACAAAAAGAAAATGACAGAAAGCAAAAAAAGAGCATTAACAAATAAAAAGACAATCGGAATAAAATCATCAGAGCAAAACGTAATGAGTTTTTCATAGATGGACATAAACTCACCACGTAACATGCTTCTCTCTCTCTTTCTCTCTCTGTCAAACATCGACCTCTAAGTCCTATTTCTTTCAGTAGAGCTGTTTTCACTGTGGAATTTATATCTCGGCTCTCTTTCTCTTTAAAAGGGAAGAAAAGATATGTTCTTGTCTGTCTGAGTAATGTTTCCATCTGTGCAGTGTGAGTGCGTTTTGCTGTTTATGGAAGCGAGTTGGTGAGTCGGGCTGTAAGTGGCAGAGAGTTATGGGTGGCATTTTAAACCTTTTTTGTTGGCCATTGTGGTAGTAGCCATTGAGCTTTACCCACTGCTTTTATTATTTACAACGTCCTAAAAGAATGTTCTTTTAAGTATTTTAAAGATCCTGTCACTGAATTTGAAGTAGCCCCTGCTATGATCGTAGATGAAAACAAATAATTGAAAAAAAGGCGTTGATGGGTTGAGTTTGAAACAGGTTGGATATAGTGGATCATATTATCAAAAATATAATTTTACCGAGTTAATTTCCAATGCAATTCAACTAAAACCCAATTCAGATTAGGTTTCAAATATCGAGTTTTCCAAATCAACCAGCGGTTACAGAACTGTTTAACATCTGTACCTGTAATTGTTATGTATTTTCACCAAACACCTTCCTGTCTTGTTGAGAAAGAGAGATAAAATTGTAAACTGGCTTGCCATAAGGATTTCCATCTCATGTTCAAGTTACAGCTGTAAAGAGTAGTGGGGTTTATGCATTTATTGATTATTTAAACAATTTGGCAAAGAAACCCATTTATTGTTCTTACTACTAGGTGCAATCGTGTTATAAATGGATTCGGTGGACAAATTTAGAATGGTGTTCTCTGGATAGCATGTCGAATCAAATATGGCTATTGAGCAACGTAGCCATGGAATGTTGTTTCTCCGTTTACTTTTCTTCAATCTGGATCTTACAAGAGCTGTGATTTGAAGATACTTACAGTTTCAGTATATAAATGGAATAACATGGCGTATTGTCTAAAATAGAAAATCGCCAAACGCATTTGCACCAAGGCATTAACTTTGCATTAATTCTATTAGAAGCTGTGAGAAATATTGAAGGAAAAAAAACTAGTAATATATCACCAGTTACTCCTTAAACTTCATAGAATTTCTCGAAATTTAATATAGAATGAGCTGGAAATTATCCTCCATAGGCAAGTTTCATTTTTCAACAAAATGGAAGGAGCGGCAGGAAATTAAGGACGATGATGAAAAACAAATGTATATTTTTTATCCAAGGGGATAATTCAGCCAATTAAAGGGGTTATCAGTCAATGAATTAGAGGGTTATTCTCTTCTCCCTTCCTTTCTTCTTCACTTTTCCTTGCTTGAATAACAGGCTATCGAAACCTATTAGCAAAATGAAATAATTTGAGTTTCCATTGAGGCAATTATTGATGACTAAATATATTTCTTGATTGTCCACTATGAAAAAAGACATCTAAAATTAACAACCATATCATCAAGGACACTTGAAATTTGTTAGGCCTTGTAATGTCAGGATCATCATGGTTGGAAGACAGATCACACATGCACTCAACCTTTATCAACCTTCGGGCATATATTCTGATTATTAAGCATGAATATAACTTGAGCATTTGATAAATTTTCTGACAGTCACTGTGTGATTGGTGAGAAAATAAGCTAATTATCGGGATTAAAGAGTCGTGGCGTGAAGTGAAATGAAATTGCTTGGGAGAGCCAAGGACCTTACTGTTTTTCTTCAGCAAATACCATTCACTACGGTTCTACCACTAAATCTAGTAGCTTCTCACCTTCCCATGATGTCTCAACAAGAAGAGGGAAATGCACCATTATATCATTATATAGGATTCCAATGCTTAGACAAAACAATTTGGTATACTCAAAGAAACATCGAAGAATTCCTCGCGGATGGCATATAATCAGTAATCTTATGTCCACGCAGTCCTGCAATATGCTTACAAAATTGTGCTGACACTTCACATCTTTCAGATTCCTATCCAACATGTTTACACCTTAGATTTTAGAGTTTAGACTGCACAATGATCCGAAAAACTGGCAAGACAAAAAAATTATAGCTTTTACAAACTCATTTAAGGGATTGCACAGTGAAGATCTTACCAGTTACCTAACCCTCTCTGAAGGTTTCATCAAGAATTGCACCATGGAAATCTTACCAGGCACAAAGCACTCTCTTCCTTTGGACAATTATCGCTAGGAATTGAAGAGATATGCACTTATACAAGAGGGGGGGGGAAACTACTGTTTCCTTTGTTGCAATGGATGGGCTCGATAATATGAATTCTCCTCTCTGAAACTAAATCAGTGGCTTTCTGGTAACCTGTGGCAGCAGAGGAAAGTTAGAAGAAGAAGAAAAGTTCTGGCCAATTACATGTGACAATCAATAAACAAGATACCAAGAGAAAAAAATTCTTCTGTTTTGTCTGCACATGTCGCACAATCACATTGAGTGTTTGAAATCCAAATTGTTTGAATAATCCTTCTGATGACAAGCATTGAAATCAGAAAAAGATTTTTTAAAGATGCAAGTTGGAATGAGACTCCCAAAAGAACGCTTCCACATAGACATGAAAGGAGGAAGAAATGCTGAACCATGAATCTAGATATTTACACATTAGAATGGTACTTCCATGTCCCAGTAATCCACACGGTATCAACGGCTTATTATAAACAGGTTAGACAAACTTCACAAATGGTCCCTGACAATATGAAAACAATCAAGACCAAGCTGCATTCGGATTACTATCCCAAAATAACAGGGAATTAACTTACCGCCATGGGAATTCACTGGTGTCTATCCCAGCTTGGTGAAGCTCGTCAACATACTGCAATGCTTCCCTGCACTCTTCCCGGTCATCAAAGAATTCTTTTTTGTCACCTTCAATCTGATATGTTTCATGTCCTTTACCAGCAACCACCTGAAGTATAGAGAATATTCAAGAGACAAAATAAAAATAAAATAACTGTGAGAATAATTTCAAGGGGACAATTCAGTTTTTCATTGAAAAATACTGAATCATCTGTCCATAAATCTTCAAAACAAGTAGTAGCGAAATGGGCATAAGCACTTACAACCATATCGCCTTCTTCACCCATGGCAACCGCACAACGTACAGCTACTCGTCTAATGTCATGCAAAAACAGACGATGGCCATTTGGAAGAGGAGGGTAGTAATCATTTTCCCCATGTTTCAAATATTCCTGCATTGACCATCCTATACCAGCCAACATGTCATCCAATATGTCCACTGATGAAGATGAAACGTGTTAGTAATAACTTTTGCAAAGATGGCATTATAGCTACGCAGTACAGTTCAACAAGCATACATGGATCTTCACCCCTTGGATTGTCAGATGTCAGAATTGTCACGTCACTTTTATCTGTTGCAATTTTTGTCATTATTGGTCTCTTGCCTCTGTCTCTCTCTCCGCTACAGCCAATAACTTCACAAAAAGCAAGAGGTTGGTCAGGTTAACAATACTTACATTTCTTCATGAAAGTCATCACTTCCCAGCTATCCCAAGGACATGGCAACTTTTAGAAGTGAATTAGCAATTTTCTTATACAACAACAATCAGAGCCTAATTCTAACTTGTTGAATGTTGGAGAAAATAAGAAGATAACCACGAACAGATCTGGACTAAAAATTGGAGCTTGTAAATTCTAATTACATCTTAAATTCTCATGGTTATGATTATCTTCAGTAGTTTTGGACCTAAACAAAATTCAATATATCATCATTAAAGAATTAAGAGAATCAGTATGACAAAGCTTATTTCTAGCTTGAGAATTTCCTGGGCATATAATTCTCAGCCTAGCTTTATCACTTCCTTATAGCAGATGGTCCAAGATTTTGTACAAGGAAAGAGACTTAAAACGCCTTATCCAAGCATAAAGGTAGTTTATCACAAACTTAGAGAAGTAGCACTGAATGCAAGATGAAGGTTAGGAGAAAGCAATAGAAACGCACCCGTGATAATTCTTTTAGGCCTAAGCTCCCTTACGGAATCAAGTAGTCTAGATAGGGCATCAGGTGTATGAGCATAGTCCACAATCACCCCAAATGCCTGCTCCTCGTCAATTAACTCACACCTACCAGGTACTGCATCTATCTCTTCAATCCCTCTAACAATGTCTTCCAATGGTGCACCAACTGCAATCCCAACTGCCACAGCCGCAAGAATATTGTAGATATTGTGCTTCCCAAGCAATCCTGATGAAATCTCTAAAATACCATGGGGTGTATTAACCAAAACTTGTGTCTCAAACAGGGAGAGCTCAAACTTCAAGGGATGAACATCTGCATTTTTATTTTCCATAGCAAAGGTTACAACTGGCACTTCTTGGTTTCCTTGAGCAATAAAGAAAGGTGCATTTGGGTCATCAATGTTAACTACTTTCCTATGCCTTTCTGGATCCACCATCCGAGTAAACAACTTGGCCTTTGCATTCCTATACTCCTCTTCTGTCCCATGAAAATCCAAATGATCCCTCGTCAAATTGGTAAAAACAGCAATATCAAAATCAACCTCATCACACCTCCCTAGAGCCAGTCCCTGGGAAGTAGCCTCCATCACAACAGCTTCAGTTCCATTATGCAGCATCTTAGCCATCAAATTCTGAACCAAAATGGCACCTGGGGTTGTGTTAGGTGCCTCCAGTTTATGATCCCCGTGTATATAATATGCCACCGTACTCAACATTCCAGTCCTCAACCCCATGGCCTCATACATCCCTTTAACCAAATTCGCTGTCGTTGTTTTCCCATTCGTCCCAGTTATCCCAATCACAGCCATATTCTTTGAAGGGAACTTATAAAATGCTGCAGCCAATGCAGGCAAAACTGTATTAGTATCCTCCACAATCACCAAAGCCTTGCACCCCAAAGTCTCTTCAATATCAACCTCCTTGCTAGCCACAACCGCAACAGCACCTCTCTTATCAGCCTCGCTCAAATACAAATGTCCATCCGTCTTCATCCCCACACGGCAAATAAACAAATCACCAGCACTCACCACTCTCGAATCATCCTGTATACCAGTAATCTCCACCTCCAAATCCCCCAAAACCGAAACCGGAACCACTTTGCTCTCATCCAAAAGCTCAGCTAAACTCATCTTAAACTTTGGTTCCACAATATTCACTTTCCCGATGCTATCAAAATCCAAATCAAAACTCTTTTCATCTAAAGACGCCTCAGCATTGCTTTTTCCACTCTTTTCACCCAGACCGACATCAAACCCACTTGAACCCTCTTCGTCACTATCAGTATCAATCACAGTCAACCCTGTTAGCTCATCGATCTCCTCCAAGTCCACCACCTCTTCAGGCTCTAACTCTTCAATACCTTTCATAACATCACTACTTTCCTTAATGTCTTTTTGTTTTAACAGTCCTTGTTTAACAAGTTCTTGTCTTTCCATTACGATAGCCTTATCAATCTCACCAAACAAATCATCACCGTCACTATTTAAGGAATTGGGATTTACCTCGGTATCTGCAATGGCTTTGAGAAACGTTGATTGGTTCTTTTTGTAGTCTTCTTCTTGAGCTTTTCTTGCTCTTGAGGCTTGGATATGAACTTGTTCCCATTTTGATACTCCATGTGCTGTATCTTCTGGCGCTTCAGGTGGGTCATTATCTGCTGTGTTTGGGTAGAATTTTCCATCTGGGCCAATAGCAAATAGCGAGTGTTTTGTGCCGTGGAGAGAAAGGAATAAAGGGGTTTTAGGGAGAGAAGGAAATAAATTGCGGGGTTTGAAGGAGGTTGGTTTTGAAGAGAGAAAGTTTGGGTTTTGAGAGAGAAATGTGAGCGATTGGAGAGTGAATGTGAAGGCCATTGCCATGATGAGAGATAAAATGCGAGTGGAAGGGGATAAGGGAGGTTTAGTGTTGAAAGGAAAAACGGTGCGCTTTCAGGCGAGAGCGAACAGGACAGTCTTTCTACTTCTTTTTGTTAAATTCCTTTTCTTTTATCTTATCTGATTCTTTTCTTCTTTTTGAAATGCCACTAACTAATTGATTGCCTTAGGCGAGGTTGGCACGTGCCTCCAATTTATATATATATATATATATATATATATATATATATATATATATATAAAGAATATTAAAATCCATAAAAAATTATTGTGCATCTATAGACCTCTTCACTGCAAGAATATAATTGCTATTTTACTTTTAAAAAAATCAATGTTTTATTCCTTAGGGTATAATGGTTCTTTTCAAATAATTTATTAAAATCATATTTGATGTTGTGATAGCAGTTGTTATTAAAATATTTTTTGTTTAGAAATATATTAAAATAATAATTTAAAAATATATATTTTTAATATTGCACACCAAAAAAATAAAAAACACAAAAAATAATAATTTTAGAGCAAATAAAATAAAATAATTCAAAAACATTTTTAAAACTAAATAATGAACGAGTTCTAAACATGATATTGATGGGGATGATATGGTCTTCATACTTTTAAAATACATATTCTAATGATTATATTGCCCTTACAAACAATTTTTTCATAGAAAATTTGATCTTTCTAGTTTTAAATGTACAATGTAAAAGTTATATTATTCTTACATGTAATAATTGCAATAATATAATATAATTAATGATTCATGTAATTGGATTTTTTTTATTCTCTCACCAGACTACTTACAATGTCATCACGAATAATATCTATACATGAAGGTCTCTGCAATTCCTGACTATTTGTGCGAGCTACAATATCTTGAAAAAAAAATCATCCGGAATATAATTGGGATTACAATCATATTAAAATAATATTTTTTAAAAATTATTTATGATATTGGTGTATTAAAATAAATTAAAAAATATCAAAAAAATAATTTAAAATAAAAAAATATATTTTTTAAAAATCCATTAACCGAATAAAAAAAACCACTCATCTTATTCCCTCGCTTCCATGAATCTCTTAATATTATTTTGTTACCATAGAAATTTACTGCCCTGTTAATTTATTAATTTGTTTTCCTTTCTAAGGACAAGTTTCTTTTTATTAAGGTTGCCTATAATTTCTTTAAAATTAAAACAAATATAGACAACCTGGGTTCTTGTTTTTTTAATACAAAAAAGAAATGCTTTTGGCACCACTGCTGCATCTTCTAATACTCGGTGTATCACCCTTTAAAAAACCCACCTTCATCACCGTCGATTCCTCCTTATAAAAAATCATCCACGAGGAGGCCATTATCACCATCACCATTAGAAAGAATACCATGCCCAGAAGCAGATTCTTCTTGCTCACCTTCTTCACTAAAGTATTTTTCTTCTGCGCCATTATAAATGGAATCACCCAATATGTGTAGCCTTTTTGTGAATGGATCGCCCAAATGGGGCCGAGGACAGAGGGACCTGAGAAGCACAACACTCTAATATTGGATCCTTTTGTAGGCTCTGGCTTCAACCGGCTCACTTTCTCCCTCACTTACCTCCATAGGCTCAGACGCTTCGTTAATGGGTTTGCCTTCGTCTTTTTTATTATTATTATTCTTAATCAAAGCAGAGGCAGTTTCTGCAGTTGTGCGCTTCGAGGTAGCTCGGGTTCTCCTAACTGAAGACATTGTGGACTTAGGGGTAGGGGGTTAGCACTTTTATCTACAAAATAGAAAAACAACTCATTATATCATACAATTTTCTGCTCAAACTTTAATCAATTTTGTTGAAAGAAAGTAAAGCAAGAAAAACAAATGCGCGAGAATTGATGACCAAAAGGAGGGGCCAGTGTGCCGATCGGGCATGGCAAGAAGAGCTGAGGCTGGGCATATGGATGCTGGATCTGAGTTGGTCGCCACCAAGAGGATTACCGTTCTCTTCTCTATTTTCTTTGAAGGGTTATTTTGGCATAAATTTTCAACGGTAATTGTGGGTGAGTTTTTTGTCGATAGACGAATGTTTTCTGAGAAATGAAACGCAGGCAAAGCAACTTGGTTCTGCTTTTGACAACCCGTGGTTTGAAACCAATTTTTAGTGGGTCCCATAACAACTTAACCTGTGTTTGTAAAATAACCAAACAAGATTTTATCTGCTTTTCTCAAACCTTCAGTGCAAACGCAATATCAAACGGCCACTAAACTTGAGCATTCAAGAAGGTGAAAACTATAAGTAGCCTTTTACTCAAAGATGTTATGGTAGCCTTTTACTCAAAAATGTTATGGTTGGACCACAAAATATGGTTTGGAAAATAGGGTAAGAAAGGGTGACTGGAAATCAAAATTTGGAGTGTTAATTCACTAAATAAAAAACCTAATAAAAAGAATGTCTGAACTTTGAATGTTCGGTGTCTGAAGTCTCCAAGGAGTGTGATGTAATGATAGAGGGTTTATAATCTGTATAGCAGGTCTCGAGTTCGAGTTAGGACGTGCACCTCTTGTAAGAATCTAAAATAAATAGGATTTTACTCACTTATCTGGACCTATTAAATATACTTTTCATGAGATGGGTATACTCACATCTAAAAAACAAGTTCTGTGTATGAAGTCTAAACATAGTCTGGTTATCGAAGTTTCTTGCAGTCTGATGTAGAAAAATAAAAATACATCACATTAGAGGAAAACCGAGAGGACAGAAGGCCCAATCCTGGCCTAGGCAAGTGAGTCCAAAATAAGGCCCATTGGACCAACATTTTTGCAAGCCTTCTAGGCTCCTAATCTTTGGAAGCTTTAACCACCGCAAATCTCAAATTCATAGAAGACAATGGCATGCGTGGATTAATTATCACCCCATTCAATCTCTTCACACAAACCACAAGCTCAGAGAATTGCCGGTCAGAATCAAACTTCGAGGGATTTCCCTGTCATGCCGGCAATTATCTTTACGTATTAGTCTACATTTTCGATCACGCCGTTGCCATTTATGGGGTGAAGAAAAAACAAATCACAAAAAAGAGCGAGAATTATTTTTAATTATTTTTTTGTTTCTCGTCCAAATAAATTAACTTGATATTTGTAGTCAATATAATAAATTAAAAAAAATTGTTAAGATGAAGATATGTATTAATAGAGGAGCTTTTTAAATTTTTTATTTAATTCTACAGCAATAAAATTGTTTATTATTAAAATTGCATAATTTAAACTCCATTAAAAAAAGTTCTAATTTTCTTCTCTCTATTTTTTTTCCAACAAAAAGAATATATTTTTGTCATGGATTTTTAATTTTATAATAAAAAAATTGAGCAAATAAAAAGAATTTAGTGTAATCAAATATTATTTGGTTACCAAACTATGACCAATCTAACGGCTTTATCTCTCATTGTCTTTTCCAGCAAGATTCTTTCTCGCCCATGAACACCATTCAAATAATTTTTTGCATGAATTTTAAATTGGTCATGCGATTTTTTCTATTTTTTCTATTTCGGTCCTTGAATTTTGTTTTTATATCACTACTTTAACTAATAACTCATTGAATTGGGTACAAAAGAGACTCGATAAAAAAAAATCAACAAAACCAAAACTGAAAGTTGGAATTATTTCTCAACACTGCAAGTCCATCATACTATAAGTCAACCAAATCAAACCACCAAGCTCAACTCGTCTAAATTAACATAATGTAAAGAGATTAAATAGAATAATAATAATAATACATGAACACCCCAATTATTTTGATGTTTTTATTAATAATTAAAAGTATATGTTTAGTAAAGTAATAACAGGGTTTTTTAAAAGTACGAAAGAAAAGAAGAAAACATTAATGTTAGCCCCTGGACAGAGCTTGGGGACAAATATGTGATAAAAAATAATGTTAACTTGGTGGACACGTGTTTGACAGAGATTAAACTAATCATCACCCTCTCACTCTGATGATTAAAAATTGCATGTGGGGACAAATAATTAATGGAAGAAATCTAGTGGATAGATAGAGGCTTCTCGGTCTCATCACAGTTGGTGTAGTTGTTAGGGACTGGGGCCCTCAGCATCCTGTTTCGTGGCCAAATTCAACCGTAGGATCCATGTTTAGCTGCCCCAGATGTGGACGGCTAAGCCTCTCCTGCATCATCTAATTTTAGCTGTGGGACCCGCTACCTCCATGCCAGATTTTTTTCCCATAAAAAACAATGCTCACGTGTAACAAAAATCATAACTTCATTTTTACATCTTTCTATATTATATGAAGTTATTTTTATTTTTATCTTAACTATATGATATAAAAAAAAATATATAACAACAATAAATGGATTACATAGAAAAAAATGATCATGATGACTTTAAAAAAACATTGTAGCGCAATTCTCAACCTATTAATATATGCAATCATAGAGTTAGGTTAAAAAAATAAAAATTAAAATAGCTTGATTCACCCAGATTTGCATAATAGAGTCGTGACACAAGTAATAAAGCTCAAGTCAATCCAGTTTAACTCACTAGATTCAAGAAATTCAAGTCATGAGATTGAGATAGATCAATAAAAAAATAAAAAATCAGCGTTGAATTATGAAAGATGAAAAGACAAATTTATATAAAAAATATCAACATACATTCATATTTCAAACTTGTGACTCGTGTTATTATACCAGGAGCATCTTATTTAGAAAAACCACAAAAACATATTCTCAACGAATCAAATAATGAAGGCTTAAATTAGAAAAGTTGAAAATAATGAGGATCAATTTAAAAAAAGATGACATATTACAAATTAGATTGAATGGTAAAGTTGAAAATAAATTGAAACTCTACAAGAGCACTAGGAACAAAAATTAGAAATCATAAAAAATAAAAATAAAATTGTCATCACAATAACCTTTAATGGGCAACTTTAAATTTTTGCAGGGTAAGCTTGATTATTTAGAGGACTATAGAGAAAAAAAAGACATCAGCATCGCACCGTCGTCACAACACCAATACAAATGGTCTTAAAAGAAAAAGGATATCACAACCTTTCCAAAAACATGACAGAAGCTGGTGTATGGCTACCAAATGATGCTGTATATGCCGTTCAGAAAACATAAACACTTCTCACATGGCAATGAGTGTGATAACTATTTTCAAAATATATTTTTATATTTATTTAAAATATCAAATTTTTCTTCAATTAGCTCATTAATAACACAAAAAACAATATAAACACACACACACACACACACTTGGACACTAGTTTGCAAAGTTTTGCTTTTTACTTGCTGTGATTGCTTTTCTAAAAAAAAATACAAAAAAATATATTTATTTCTAATCAATTTAATAATAACAAAGTAAGAAAAAAACTCAATTACCTAACTCATTTATTTATTTGATGCGTGATGTATCCATTCAATGATCAATACTTTTTTGCTAAGTGAGCTCTGTAAAATAACTATATAATTTAAGTAAGATTAGCATTACTTATATTTTACTCAGTGCATCTCATAAGAAATTATTTCCAAGAAAATCACGTCATTTTATTTTGTAAGCGATCCTAAACGGCGCCGCGGTTGCGTGATGTCTAGTTAAGAAACGCCGCACCACCACAAAAGGTGGCGCGAAACAAGACCCTAGATATTTGCATCCGAGACCGTGGAAGACAGGGCACAGGCGGGTTCTTTTAGAAGGGTAACCAGGAGCAATTCAGGGAGCGTGGATTGAGTGTGAAGGACCCCATACATGGACCTGATGGGTAACGAATAGTGTGACAACAGGTGGTGGTATCCGATGTGATGATTTTCCCAATATCTTTAAAACATTGATGGCTCAGCCGTCAACTTGATGTTTCAGACATTGAGTTCAGCGTCGATATGTTGTCGTGTTTTTCAGGGATGAAAAGACGACGTGGTTGAAAGTCAGAAAAAAAGGCCCTTGCCTTCTCGAAATTTAAACCACGGTAAAGGATTTGAGATAAATTATAACTTTTTATAGTTAAGTTTATAATAAAAAATAATGTAAATATACCTCACTTAACATCTTAATGTCTGACTGTAAATGTAGTTAAGATTATTTTTTATTTAAAAATATATTAAGATAATATTTTTATTTTTTAAAACTTATTTTGACATCAGCATATAAAAATGATCCAAGAACACCAAAAAAATTTAATCTATAGTATAAAATAATTTTTTTTTCCAAAAAATTCTTTTGAAACACAATGTCAAACATAATTTTAAGCTTTTAGACGAGATAATTTATTGATATGATACTGGAGTTTTGTTGATCTAGTAGTAACAAGTTCGAATTTCATCACCTTCATTCTATTTGATAGAAAATTAAGCACAATATAGTGTTGATCTGTGTGTAATTTTTTTCAAGACAAAAATATTTTCACTTAAGGAAATGTTAAATAAGAATATAAATCATATCGTGATATCTCACCTAACAGCTTAAACTTTTAGGAGCGATACTTATTTGACATTTTATGAGAGTATTTTAAGTGGAAATATATTTTTTTTCATTATCCAGATTTTATGAAAGATTTTAAAATGAAATACATATAATATTATATATGTTAATTAATCAAATATTTTTACAATTATAAACGAAAAAAACACAATTTCAAATACACTCTTCGCGTCAACACTGAAAAACCAACCTTTACAAGATTTCACGCGTCTTGATTTTGATTTTCAGCGTTGCCAAGAGTAAATAACATCATGATCTAGTTTCGATTCAAAGTTTTCTTGGCAGCCGGCACATGAGAACACGAATGAAATTTTACCTGTTTTCAAGTTTACCAAATAATCCATTTATTTCACTATCAGAATAAATTTTAAATTTGAAGTAATCGAGAGTCTACCATATATATATTTTCCACGAAACAAAACAAGAAACAAACAAAAATACAGACAACGTATTACAACACTTGTTGACAAAGTATTTCCTTGGACCTACCTTATGTGCTCTGTTTTATTTACCAATGCTCTGTTTTGAATGTTCACCGAAGGTAAATTGACCCCTGACAGTCAAAAATTCAAACCCTAAAGATACGAAAGGTCTATATTCTATCTTTTTCTAGAGATTGAAAGGTCTAGATTGAATATTTTCAAAAAATCTATCCCTGACTAGAAAACAACACACCGGGGCCCTTCCTTCGAAATCCTGACATTAAGCTGACAAAATATAGCAACCAGAGAGACAGCCACCTTTCTTCAACATCCCAACGCACACCGTTTCCCATGTAGAAAGAAACTTCACAATAAACAATATTATTTACTTTTATTTATTTATTTATTTCACAAAAATATAGTATTTATATAATCGATCTCATATTTTTGTTAGACGGCAGAGTAACTCCTGATAAACATACACGCGCTCGCTCGCTGTGAAATATTATAATGATTTTCTCAACGATCACGAAATAATGACAAGTGGATTATAACCCGGTTCACGCTTTCTTAAAGAAATAATAAATCAATCACTCTAGTTCAAAACATCCATATTTAAACCCTAATATTTCACACCCGTTGGCAACTTTTTTTATATATATCTTTTTGTTATTTATCCGTTACGGAGGTGCCGGGATATTACGTTCGCTACCAATCGAAAAGGCAACGGAATTGGCAAATATTTAATAAGTTGACGGTCAAAGATGGCGAAGGGACTAAGATATAACTCAAGAAAAAGAGGGACTAAGTTATTATTTTGTTAAGAAAACAAGGATTGAGTTATAATTTATTAGATAAGAAATTCACCCAAACGACCCTTCTTCTATCACTAACCAGAACATTAGACGACATAGATTTTTAACCTTTAAAGACATTTATTAACAGTCAAGAGACGGAAGACAATGTGTACATGTGTTGTGGTCTGTCGGTTGAATATTTACTGCTTACGTTTTAAATGTATTTTTGAAATAAAAAATATTTAAAAAAAACAATCCATAATTATTGAATGACTGTGAAAGTGGGAAAGCAAGACAAGATTTGGTGCTACATCTGAAGGGATTGTAATTCCCTTATTGTCACGTATCGGCCTGACAGTTGCCACATGATAGTCAAAATCATTGATTAGCTGCTTTGGCTCACACGCCATTATCATCCATTCCTTGTTTTTCAAGTCTTTTTCTAACTCATAGTAATCTCTCTTTAATGGCGGTAACACTAAAGGGCAATGACTACTCCCACAACTTGATCAAATAATCTTTTTATTACTAGTAGACGAGGGGACGAGGGTGGTGTTTGGCTGTTACTTTGTTACCAGTAAATGAAAGGACAGACCGAGGTTACTGTTTCTCGTTCACGCTTTTGAGTTCTTCAACTTAAACAGTGGAAGATTCGGTTCATGTGCTTCTTCTTTCAATTTTCAAGAACTAGCTCAGGTACTTATATTTCTGCTGCTGCTGCTGCTACCATTTTTTTTCCTTGCTTGTGTCAGTGCAATTTTTGTGAAGGTAGTTCGTAATCAGTGGGAAATTGTGTATTTCCATGGATATTCAACAAGGTAGCTTGAGTTTGTATGGATTCAGCTTCTAATTTTGTTCTGTATTCACTATTCAGTGAAAGTGGTGATGAAAAAGAAATTGTTTTAAGGGTTGGATTGGTAGTTTGAAATTATGTTTCTCCGTGAAATGTGTACAAGAACGATTTAGTTTTCTCTCTGTAGATTTATTTTCTTGAAATTGGATGGGAGTTTGAAATGATAAGAATCTGTGGAAGATTCTACTTCCAAATATGATTTCTGAAATTGGACGGAGAGGATTATTAGGACTCGTTAACAATTCTCGAGACAGTTCATCATTCTCAACTATTATCATTTTTAATGTTGGAGAACTGTATTTAAGGCGAATAAAATGCTTGCAATCTGTCTAGAAAGTTTTGTTTTCCCCCCCTGTATTTTACACATATTTCTTTCCTTGCTCAGATTTAATGCTGGAATATCGGTGATGCTGTGATTGGATTCATATTTCATACCATGTCCGGCACTTATTCTTCTCATATCATGGAAAGGAGGTCACCGAAGAGCCCTTTTCCGAGGAGCCCCATGCTGAAGAGCCCTTTTCCGAAGAGCCCTATGCCACAGAGTCCTGAATTATATGAAAAATACAAGTCTAAATGTGCATATGGCTTAATTAATATCTTTCATTTCCGCCATAGCCACTCAAAGAAGTTGATCTCTGATAAGGCAGTTTTGAAGAGACATACTGGTGGTAAGAATTATTTGATTTATGTTGTATTATAATAACCTAACATGATTTAATGGGCTCTGTCCTGCTACTGCAGAAATGAAGAAGATCGCAGAGGAAGATATGCCGATCAAGCAGCAGATAAAGAAGACCACTGCAAAAGTGGAGCATGTACAATCTGATTCTGAACTTGCTGGTGACCCATCGACAAGCCATGGAAAAGCAATCAAGGGTACCCGGAAACGTCGTCGTCTACCTATTTATGGTTGTTATGATGTAGCAACCATGGGGAATGCAAAAACTGTTCATGAAAATCCAGTGGACGATTCTTCAAAAAAGGTGGAATCTGCAGTGACCAAAGAATCGCTCTCCAATGAAGCACAGCCTAAAAACGAAATTAATTGTGACTGTAGAAGTGTCCAACATGGAAAGCATGGCCAATCCAAGGAGATCAATCTTGAGGTTCGCATGAATGAAGCTACTGAAGCTTTTATAAATCAGAAGTTGATTGATGGAAAACATCTCAGCACAGACGGGGAAGATGACCAGTCTAAATATTTCATGGATGCACTACAGACACTGAATTCCAACAAGGACTTGTTCATAAAACTCCTACAGGACCCCAATTCTCTACTGGTGAAACATATTGAAGACTTGCGAGACTCTCAGGAAAAAGTGCAGCAGATTGAATCTTACCCCGAAGATATATTGTCAGAACAACACAAAAATAACTCAAGGGAATGTGAAAAGACTGCCTGTACCAGAAACTTCAACTCCATTGATAGATCCCTGTCCAAGGGAACTGATGATCCTCAACCCATGGAGACGATAGTAGTTTTGAGGGCTGGCTCTGCAAGCTTGCAAAACTGTGCTGATGGAATCGGTCATGACTCTCCACTGGTTCATTATAGGTTAAAAAATGTGCAGCAGAGTGTTAAACCTTCATTTTTTCCCTTTGTCCAAATGAAAAGAAAGTTGATGCATGCTATGCGGTTGAGCAGGAAAGAACAACAGCTGATGTTGATTGATGGTACAGTGCAGAAGTCCAAATATATTTTCCAGGAGAGCGAAAAATGTGGAGGAGGAGGTATGGATATTAATGAAAGAAATTCACCAGGTGAAACCTCTAGTTATTTTGGAAGAACCATGGATGTCAGGGGTAAAGATCAGATAGACAAAGTGGAAATAATTCAATCTGGTGTTAGAGATGAAGCAGGTACAGCCAGTGGAAAAGGTCATGAAAGCTCAGGATTTTCAAATCTCCGGCATTCCAAGGAAACTAACAATGACAAATATGTTGAGACAAGGGTACATCTATCTGACTTTTTAATGAATGAAAATGTGAATCTTTCGAGAAAGCAGAGACCAAAAACCTGGGATGGGTTGAACTCTCTTCCTGAAAATGAATTCTTTCCTATGGTCAGTTCTAGATGTAAAGAGGAGCATGCCCGTGTTACTCCACAAATGAGATTTTCTCCCTATAGTAGTTACGAAATGGTGAACAAGAACAAGAACAAGTGGAATCAGAGTGAAAAGAGAAACAACACAAGTCCAACCAGGCAGAATTTAGAGGCTCCACCATGGTGCAATGACAAAAAATGTGAGGATCAATTACAAATCATCAAGACAGAGAAAATTATTTCAGACAAGCTTTTCCCTGATGTCAAAGCGGATGAAAACATCTCTTCTCCTGAAAATGATTCTAGCTCTAGAGGTGAGCTTTTGTCAATTTAATTTTCATCATGCTTGTAATTCTGTTTGGTATAAGCAGCACATAATTTTCTTTGGGTTTCAACAAAATAATAGGGAAAAAGGACAGTAAAATTTCAGAAGAATATAGTCCCTCCTGCGTGCCCTCCAGACTAGATGGCTCGTACAATGGTGATGCTAATGAAAGCACTTGTATTGCAACTACAACTGACGAACGTGAATCCTCATTCCTTAGACCGGTAAATGACTGTTTTCCCTATCTATTGAATTGCTAGTCTTTCAATTTGTTTCGATAGCTCTTTCTGTTTGTTTGTTTCCTGCTATTTGATGCGCCCTTTTCATTTTCCTGCCAATTTTATCTTTCAGGATTCATCTGCAGAGAATCAGATGTCACCATCTTCAACAAGTGATTGTTTATCATGCCCTTCAACCATCCAGAGGGTTGAAGACCTGGACAAGGGCAGAGGGGGAGCAGAGCAGCCAAGTCCAGTATCTGTCCTTGAACAATTTTTCACGGAAGATATGATTACTAGACCTTCAAGCCATGCATCACGGCCTGGTAAGCTCTTATGTTAGGGGATTATTACATGTACTTTTTCCTGATCTTACAATCCTGTTGATGCAATTAAAGTTATGCAGCTGAACTATCAGCCCTGCCACTAAGAATAGGCAACGAGGAAGACTATTTGGCTGCTCTTGTTCACTCCCCTTTGGACGTGAAGATTAATTTGGAGTATATAGGTGCAGTTTTGAGAGCTTCTGGCTTTAGTTTGGATGACCTCTCATCAAAGTGCCATGGTGAATCCTGTGATGGTCATAAGTTCGTCTGTGATTATTTTGTCGAAGTCCTTCTAGAGGTATACCAGAACTACATGAGAAGCTCCCCTTGGTTGTCATTTGTCGAACCAAAAGTTCGACCCGTTACAATGGCAGAAAACATGATTCAACAAGTGATGAAACATGTTGATCGGAACATACTCTTACAGCCACCTTCGCTAACATTAGATCATCTTGTCGAAAAGGACTTGACCAACTCTGCAACATGGTTGGATGTCCGGATTGACGTTGAAAATGTTGTTAGTATGATAGCAGAAAGTGTTCTGGAAGAAGTGATAATGGAGACTGCAATTGAGTAGGTAAATAGCAGCAGAATTGGTCAAAATTGCACACCAGAATTCGGCCAGGCAGCTCGAGCAAGTGAACATAATCGACTTTTATACATTCTAGATCGCGCAAGTACTTGTTTACACATCTTCAAAAGGATTATTTTAGGAGCTGCAATGCCGACATTGGACAAGAATGGAGGGAGCTGTGTTAACTGACTAGCATTCGGTCAGAGGTACCGCAGAAACTATGACAAGCAGCCCCAACTTCCTGCACAGAGTAGGGTTTATACTAAACCTAAACCTTCGACTGCCATCAATCATAGGACTTTACTTCGAACAATTGTAAAGATAATCATGGTGGACATATATACCTTCGTCGTACACTTCCTGATGCTCTGTGGAATATCCTAACCGGTCAGATAAGTTGTTTTGATTACTCTTATGATAAATCTGCTCCTTTTCTTGCATGCCAAGACACCCGTGGTGCTCATAGAAGCTGTTCGGTGCGATTGGTCTGCTCGTGTAAGGCTCCTAACCTCGATTACCAGCTCATTTCATTTCATCGCCTTCTTCAAGAAGGTTTCACCTCTGCTCCTGTTTCTTTTGTCCATGTACAATCAAGCAGCTTAGAATGCTATGATGTTATGATAAATTATCATTGTCCACGTACTTGTATTAAATTAGTTGCAGCTAATAAATCAATCACCCTGCAGGATCAAAGAGATGGAGTTAAATCTAAAAGGAGAAGAAAAAATAAATAATTGGAAGATATGATCCGCGTGACCAGTATCAAATACTGAAAATAATAAAAAGGTGACGTTAAAAAAAATAAAAAATCATCAGCAGTTCATGAGGCACAAACTCTCTCTATTCTTCTCCCTCGATAGCTGAGTTCGACTTTGGTTCAATAAAGAAACTATGCATCATAACAAATACTCTTGTTTAAATAAACATCACTCGCCACATTTTCACACCTGTACTATCTGATGAAATCTAAATTATTTAACAGCAGGGATTTTGTATCTTAACAGTTTCATTATATAAAAAATATAAATAATCGAACAGAAATTTGAAAAACAATTAAAGCAAAAACGTGATTTAATTACAGCATAAGTTGCAATTGGTGGCGTTTGATCCTAGAAAGAAGAGGGGCTCGAGCTGCAGGGCCACGAAATAAGTAAAAAATTATAAAATACCCATCTGTAAAGGCCAAGTCATGAAATCAGAACACCCTGCCCGCTGATGGAATAGCTAGTGGAAGAATGAAGCTATACAGGTAACTTAGCAAGCTCTTGACAAATAATAAATTAAATCAATAAAGTCTCGAAATAAATTATCTTCCAGAAGGCATATGCCTATAAGAACCACCGAAAATAGAAACCAATTCCAGAAAAAGAGGAAAAAAAGACAAGCCAGAAGACAAGAGCATCCAAAACACTATTAGCAGAGGGTGGAAAATAAAAATGAAGTCTCGAAATAAATCATAACAGCCCACCATTGCTCGCAACTATTTCCTTTCCAAGGGAAGCAAGTGTAAATAGTAAATACAATTTCAGGGTAGGGCAAAATTGTCAGCAAGAGAGTGTTGCAGTGATGCACTTTATAGATCTAGGAGTAAAATCTTGTTATTACAGGATTTTACAAGGAGTTCATGTCTAATTTGAACTCAAAACCTATTTATAGATCGACAACACTTTACTATCATTGCATGATCTACATTCTACATCAAAGATGAAAATGAAACTCACTGTCACTGTAATATGCTCGATCTTTTTGGAGTCTGTTCCGTTAATCTCCTAATCAAGGAACACTCCGGTGAGCATTCTTGCAGTGTTTCACCATCCAAAGTGATCAGCTCCATAACCTTTTCCCTCGCTTTCATGATCGAGAACTCATAACAAACACTTCAATGGCAATGAAAGTATCTAAAAAGCCTGAAACAACAGAAATTCTTCAAGAAGAGAACACATTCTCCACGGAAACAACTTGCTACACAACCTTACATCTCTGCCATGAAAACCCACCATCCAAAACTCAAAACAGCAATTATCTAACCAGTCCTACCAAAAGTATCGAGTAACCATCATAGAAGAACCATTTCTGAGTTCAGATATCCCAAACTTGCCTAGGTAAGTAAATTTTAGCAGGCAAAAGATGAATAAGAAGTCATTTCTCTTTACTGAATAGTTGAGAGAAGCTATCACCCCTTACCATGTTCAACTCCAAGACCTTAATTTAGAACGCTCAACTTCTCCAGGTATATGTTAACCATCAAGGTTAAAAATTCCAACTCCGTCTCTGGTATTCGGAACATGGTTACGGGTTTTCAAGGTTGATACATTTTTTTTTTAATTTTGTCATTTATTTAAAAATTGATCATTGTGCTTCTTTTTCATTTTTTTAGGGTCATCTTAATATTGTGTCCATGGTTGCAAGGTCTGTCAGTTAACTTAAATTGACTTGATTTTTATATTATTATTAATTTTGCTTTGTTTAATAATTAAACTTTATAATTTTATTTAAATTACTCCTGACATGGTTACCTTAATTATATATATATAAAAAACAAGAATATATAGTTCTACTTTAAGTTGTCACTGTTGAAATTAAAGGTAATACACACGCACAACATTTTATATGTTGGGATCAATTGTTTTCTAGTAGCAAAAAAATCCATGTCTTAGTGAATTCTTTAAGACTATTATTAAATTTAAAAACATAGTCATTTTAATTTATTTTTTTATCAAATCATGATAAATTTTATTTTTAGTGTATTTCTTATTTATCATAATGCATGCAAGGGTTTTAACCGGAATTATTATTTGTTAAAAAATATGTATTTTACAATGATTAAATCATTGTTTTTTAAAAATATATATTAAAATAATATGCCCTATTTTAGGTGCAATTGAAAGCTAAAAACATTATAAATATAATAAATCATGTTAAAATATATTTAAAAAGTGTTAAGAATAAAAAATTGGAACTGAATTTTCATGGGCCATTATTTTTAAATCATATACATAATAATTGCAAAACAAAATGCTAAAGTTTTAATAAAAACTCATAATAATATTTAAAAATCATGTTATTGAAGAATAAATTTTCTAAGAGAGTAGAAAATCCAGCTGTAAAAAAAAAGGAGCCAAGCAGTGGCCGGAAAAACAATGAAGTAGCTAAATTTGTATAATTTTTATTTATTTTATCTGTTTCTTAATATTTTATTTACCAGTAATTAAGCTTTATATATTCTTTTATAAGGTTTTCTGTTTTCACTTAATATTTTTTTATTAATTAAATTTATTCAGTCATATCCAAAAAAAAAATTATCCATTAATAATAACATCATCTTCTATTTTCTTATATTAAAAATTAAAAAAACTAACTTTGACGCCCACGACGCAGTCTAATTGCAAGCCCACAGAAATATAAACGTGAATTTCAGAAAGCAAAATAAAATTAAAAATAAAACCTGTCACCGAATAAAAGAAAACAAAAGAATTCCACTTCACAAACTAAACGGCTAAACCCTACTCCCCTCACTTCCCGCCATCCCCTCTCAATTTTCATCCCTTTTCTTGTACCCCAGCACTCGTCTCTTTCAAAAAACCCTAGCCACCACCAAAATGGACCCTAAAGCAGTGAAATCAGACCTTGTACTAATCCTAGACTATGGTTCACAATACACCCACTTAATCACGCGAAGAATCAGGTCCCTGAATATTTTTTCGCTCTGTATCTCAGGCACTTCTTCATTAGAAACCATAACTTCACACAACCCGAAAGCTGTTATCCTCTCGGGTGGACCCCACTCGGTCCATTCAGTCAATTCACCAACTTTCCCGTCTGGGTTTGTTGAGTGGGCTCAAAAAGGCGGGATCTTTGTGATGGGTATATGTTATGGGCTGCAATTGATTGTGCAAAGATTGGGTGGTCTAGTTGAAGTTGGTGAGGAACAAGAGTATGGGAGGATGGAGATTGAAGTGGCGAAGAATTTGGGTATTTTTGGGAACAAGAAAGTGGGGGATAAGCAGGTTGTCTGGATGAGTCATGGTGATGAGGCTGTTAAGTTGCCTGATGGGTTTGAAGTGGTGGCTAGGAGTGAACAAGGGGCGGTTGCGGCAGTTGAGAATAGAGAAATGAGGTTTTTCGGCTTGCAGTATCACCCGGAGGTAATTTGTTAAATTTGAAACGTTTAGATGCCTTTAATTTATAAATTTTATCACATGAAGCAGTTTGCAAAGAATACATGGGAATTTCTGTGTGTTGGTCAAGAATGGCTTTCAAATAAAACGAGGAGGTAGATTGTTATTCTTTGACTGGCTATGCGATTAGTTTAGTCTAACGTAAACTAATAAAACTAGGAAAAACGATTGTTTTCTATCATTTTGCTGTTGATACTGTTTTGGGACTTGCATTTGGGTGATAGTGGAAGACTCTACTTTGATTTATCACTTGTTGGCATGATGTAGATGTTGAAGTCGTTGAATGTTTTGCAGGTGACTCATTCACCAGAGGGCATGGATACACTACGATATTTCCTTTTTGATGTTTGTGAAGTCTCAGCCGGGTGGAATATGGAAAATATTTTGGATGAAGAGATCAAGGTAATCAATGACACAGTGGGTCCTGAAGAGCATGTCATATGTGCGTTGTCAGGGGGTGTGGATTCCACAGTTGCCGCAACTCTAGTTCACAAGGCAATTGGAGATAGGCTTCATTGTGTTTTTGTTGATAATGGTTTATTAAGGTGAAGGCAGCTACCTTTCATTTTTCTTCTCCCCCGTAACTTCATGCCCGGCATCTTCCACTGAAGTTTTTGATTATATATCATAGTTCTATGTCTGTAGGTATAAGGAGAGAGAGCGTGTGATGGAGACTTTTGAAAGTGATCTGCATCTACCTGTTACTTGTGTTGATGCATCAAATGAATTCCTTGATAAGCTGAGAGGTGTTGTAGATCCTGAGATGAAAAGGAAGATTATTGGGAAGGAGTTCATTAGCATCTTTGATGCTTTTGCCCATGAGTTGGAGAAAAAACTGGGAACGAAACCTGCTTACTTGGTCCAAGGGACCTTGTATCCAGATGTTATTGAATCTTGCCCACCTCCTGGATCTGGAAGAACCTGCTCTCACACTATCAAGAGCCATCATAATGTTGGAGGACTTCCAAAGGACATGAAATTGAAGCTCATTGAACCACATAAACTTCTATTCAAGGATGAGGTATTGGTTAAACTTCTTGCGGTCATTCTCTGTTTTTTTTGCGCTGCTTTTTAAAATATTTTTTTTTGTAATACTCTTCTCCTTTCCATTTGAAAAGGTTCGTCAGCTAGGAAGAATCTTGAATGTTCCTGATGCATTTCTGAAACGCCACCCTTTCCCTGGTCCTGGCCTTGCTGTACGAGTCTTGGGTGATGTGACTGAAGGCAATGCCTTAGATATCCTCCGCCAGGTATATGATGTTTATTTCAGAGATAAACGTTTTTTTTTATTATTTTATGCTTCCTGGAAGTTACTCTTTTGATTTCCTTTTCAGGTTGATGAAATTTTCATCCAGGCCATCAAGGATGCTGGGCTGTACGATTCGATTTGGCAAGCTTTTGCAGTGTTTTTGCCAATAAGATCAGTTGGAGTTCAAGGTGATCAAAGAACTCATTCTCATGTTGTTGCTCTCAGAGCTGTTACAAGTCAAGATGGAATGACAGCAGATTGGTGAGCCTTCTTTTTGTTGCATATGCTTTGCCCTTCTTGCGACTCTTTTATGCTAGGTTTGGTTATGTATTTGCTGGGAAGATTCAGATTGTAGCATATGTGGCCTTGGCACATATGCAAGCCTAACCTATCTCTTTGAAACTTCGTTTCCTTTATTTTTTATTATTGGGATTTTCCTGACTTGCTAATATTTGTGGGATAAAGGGATTTATGGTTCTTCTTTGCATGACAAACATCTTTTACTTGCATGGTACTAGACTCCATGCTTAAGAACTCTCTAGGATGGGGAAAGGTCAGAAAAGATGGAGGAAATTCAGAAGAGCATCTCAGCTTGTATTTCCTTGTCAGAATGGTCATTGGTTATATTGATTCTATCTTGCCAAAAATTAATGAATCCACTGTCCTTTCATCTGCTGTGCAATTAATAAGGAATCTTACACCCATACTCGAATTGTGAAATTGCAGGTACTATTTTGAACACAAGTTCCTTGATGACGTGGCCAGAAAAATTTGTAATAGTGTAAGAGGTGTAAACAGAGTTGTTCAAGACATCACATCAAAGCCTCCGTCAACAATTGAGTGGGAATGATGCAAATCTTGGATGCACGAGGCTTGTTGTCCATGGCTGTGTCAAGTGAAGGTTATATATACATCCAGTCATTGCTTGCTCTCCCCCCCAAATCCAGTAAATGGCTGGAAGGAAAATGAGTAGAGTTGATAAGTGATGTGGTTGGAGCGTTAATGGCCTGTGCCCTCCACCATTATTTATGGTGAATATGTTTTGATTTAGGTGGTGTTTGTCAATGTTTTTTAAAAGTGTTTTTGAAAAAAAATAATTTTTTATTTTAAATTAATTTTTTTTATGATTTTAGGTTAATTTCATGCTTTGATGTTAAAAATAATTTAAAAAAATAAAATAATACTATCACAATCTCATTCCCAAACAATCAACTTAATTATAAATTATCTGCAAAAGTTTTGATGTGGATGCCCCTGACAGTTACTGCTTTCTCTCTTTACACCTGTCTGCTTCTAGTTGCTGCGGTGCTGGATCTCCGTTCCTAAAATCCAATGTTATTGTAATGCTTGATGGGGGCATTTATTAGAGGCCTCGATATACCTCTAATTTTCTGAAATAGAATTTATGAAAATGTGTAATTGAAAAACTCAAGCCTTCCCTTTTCCAAGCCTGTCAAGAATGGGGTTTCTTTTGTGTCACTAATCATTGATGTTGAACTCTTGTTAATATGATTAAGCAACACTAGTAAATAACAACTTGGAAAACTACAACAATAAAGTAAATAACTTTAAAAGCTACGAGATAGATTTTATAGAATCCTGATACGTTCCATCTAAAAACCAAAAATATTCAGAAAAGACTTGTTAGTTCTGGTCTAGCAGCTTTGACAAGATATATCTAGTATCTTTAGGCCATTTGAAAAGAAAAATGGAATTGAGGGTTGTTCAGCCTTGGAGATATGATCCGATTTTTTAGAAAAAGGAAAAACATAAAATCAAGGGTGTAATAAATGGAGTAATACTCTAGTAAATTATGATCATCCCTAATTTGAGCAACAAAATTAATTTTTTCTTTCATATTTCATTTTGTAAAATAATTGTTTTTTTTTTAATATCCCTGTAGTATGGGGACTTGCCTATATTGTGCGAGAGGCATGCAACGTCGTAACTGACTAATACCGAGGATTTACAGTCAATCAAATCAATGGGGTTCAGAGGAGATGCGTTGGCTAGCATGACTTGTGGTGGTCCTGTGACTGCGACTCGAGGCAAATTGCATGGCTACGGGCAAGTAAACAATAAAAAAGATGATGCATTTTACTTGTTTGATTAAATGCTGGTGTGAAACTTTTGTGTTTTTACATTCAAAATCAATATTGTTAGTGATTAATGGAGGATCTGTTCTGTAATTCCTTCCTATTTCTTGACACTTTTGATTTAAAAGTTTTCTTTTTCTTTTTCTCAAAGCTCACCGACGATTTGCTGCATCGCTTTTCAGCCCCTCGCAGTGGAGCGCGGGCGCATGAACTATTCGGATTGTTTTGCCGCTTTCAGTGATCTGTGACGTGCACATCAGCCACGTGGATTTTCTGTCCTTACGTTCTCTTTTCTTGTCTCTTCGTGATTGCTGTTTTTGGACGATGAAGATTTTGAAAATGATAATAATTGCTGCATTGCACATCCACTTTACTCTAAGCTTTTACTAGTTTACTTTACAGTGTGTGTGAAGTATTTCTGTGACGTGTCCATAGCATTTATCAATTGTCTTGTCAAGAAAACTTTTTAGAGTTTCGTAAGATATATAAAGATGATTGCTGATTGCATTTGCTAAAGAATCTCGTGATTTTCCACGACTCACCATTTTTTGTTCATAAGAAAACTTGAATTCGTGCGGAAAAAACACTTCTTGGTCCACTAATTTTCCTTTTCTTTCTTGAAATTCAAAACTTCACATGTTAATTTTTCACTCGTTGAAAAATAATGAAAAAAAAATAAAAGTAATCAGTTAACTATATTCCGACAACACTAAAAATTGATCTTGGGGTCAAAAATCCTATCTAATAGAAGAGGTTTCATGAAGTTGTTTTTGAGCTCTCATGTTTTCTGAAAAATAAATAAATATTTTTTATTATGTATTTGTAAATAAAAAGATATTAAATATTAATAAAAAAACCCGGCCAGCTTTTCCAGTCATCTAGCAGTAGCCCACATAAACAATCTAAATTTTCTCTTCGCCAATGACGTATTTCCATGTTCTGCAATAAAAAACGATAGCCCTCTCCATGTGTTCTCGCCACTTTGACATTGGATCCCCCTTCTGTATCAGCAGAGCAGTGGACCAACTTGAGCTGGTTTTAAATTCTAACTCGAATCTATCACCGGGACAGCTTTTCACACACTGGGGTCTGGTTCTAGACAAGCCGTGATTGGTGAATTCACTTACTGTAAGCTAACATCAGTTAGCTTCCACTAAAATTGACAATCCAGAAGGGGAAAAGCTTTAGTCAAATGGAGTTCTCTTCCAATGAGTTTGAAAGAAAAGTTTGGGGAAATAGATAGACTGTTGAAAGTACTCATTCTAGTGCAAAGTCCATGCTAAATAATTGAAGAAAATACAAATGTTCCGAACAAGTGCATTTTCTGTTTATTTGGTTATGTATTTGCTGGGAAGATTCAGATTGTAGCATATGTGACCTTGGCAGATATGCAAGCCTAACCTATCTCTTTGAAATTTCATTTCCTTTATTTTTTATTATTGGGATTTTCCTGACTTGCTAATATTTGTGGGATAAAGGGATTTATGGTTCTTATTTGCATGGCAAACATCTTGTACTTACATGGTACTAGACTCCATGCTTAAGAACTCTCTAGGATGGGGAAAGGTCAGAAAAGATGTAGGAAATTCAGAAGAGCATCTCAGCTTGTATTTCCTTGTCAGAATGGTCATTGGTTATATAGATTCTATCTTGCCAAAAATTAATGAATCCATTGTCCTTTCATCTGCTCAATTAATAAGTAATCTTACACCCATACTCGAATTGTGAAATTGCAGGTACTATTTTGAACACAAGTTCCTTTATGACGTGGCCAGAAAAATTTGTAATAGTGTAAGAGGTGTAAACAGAGTTGTTCAAGACATCACATCAAAGCCTCCGTCAACAATTGAGTGGGAATGATGCAAATCTTGGATGCACGAGGCTTGTTATCCATGGCTGTGTCAAGTGAAAGGTTATATATACATCCAGTCATTGCTTGCTCTCCCCCCCAAATCCAGTAAATGGCTGGAAGGAAAATGAGTAGAGCTGATAAGTGATGTGGTTGGAGCGTTAATGGCCTGTGCTCTCCACCATTATGGTGAATATGTTTTGATTTAGGTGGTGTTTGTCGATTTTTTTTAAAGTGTTTTTGAAAAAAAATAAATTTTTTATTTTAAATTATTATTTTTATATAATTTTAGTTTATTTTCATGCATGTTAAAAATAAAAAAAATAAAATAAAATAATACTATCACAATCTCATTCCCAAACTAATATGAAATATCTAAATATGGGAATTAGATTGTATCTAAATATGGGAATGAGATTGTATCCTATTATAATTGTATCCCTAAACATTCGGGATTTAGCATGATCTTAGGAATTGATATTGTACATTCAACATTATTTAACCTAATACAATGAAAGGCAACAGACAAGGTTTTCTGGGCTGCCACCTTCCTTCATACAATTGTTTTATCATGGTATCAGAGCAACCATAAAACATTCAAAATCAAAAACCATGGCAGCCGACAAAACAGAAACCATGGCTGTTAACAAGATTGTTACTGGTGAGACACGAAAAACAATTTCACCATACGACATCACATCTCTTGATAACCCTGGGTTCACTATCACTCAGGTTCAATTGAAGGGAGATAACTATGAAGAATGGGCACGTTCTTTCCGAACTGCTTTGAGAGCCCGAAAGAAATTCGGGTTCATCGACGGAACCATTGATCAACCCAATGAAGAATCAACAGATTGGGAAGACTGGTGGACAATCAACTCGTTGTTGGTGTCCTGGATTCGAAATACAATTGAACCGACACTCCGATCCACCATATCCCATGTAGAAGTTGCACGGGAATTGTGGAACGACATCAAAGACAGGTTTAGCATCACCAATGGACCGCGAATTCAACAATTGAAATCCACATTGGCCGATTGCAAACAGAAGGGGATGACAATTATGGATTACTACGGGAAGCTCAAGAAAATTTGGGATGAATTGGGCAATTTTGATCAATTGCCCGTGTGCAAGTGTGGAAAGTGTACATGCAATCTCAGCAGCCAATTGGAAAAGAAACGAGAGGAAGAGAAGGTGCACCTGTTTCTTATGGGTCTGGATGAACAACGATTTGGCACAACCCGATCCAACATCCTAGCTCAAGACCCATTGCCAGGGCTGCACAAGGTGTACTCGATTCTTACCCAAGAAGAACAGGTGAAGGGCATGTCTCGGGTTAGGGAAGAACAGGGTGAAATCATGGCGTTTGTGACTCGTGCTCGACCCGACGGGCGAGAGAAGGGAAGCTTGGTGTGTTCGCACTGTCACAGAGCCGGGCATGAAGAAGACACATGCTTTGCCCTAAAAGGGTACCCAGAGTGGTGGGGTGAGCGTCCCAGGGGAGATGAAAGGAGAGGGGCTGACCGTGGAATCAGCCGTGGAATTGGCCGTGGAAGAGGAACCTCTGGTGGCAGAGGCGGAGGACGAGGACACAGGGGAGGTCACCGAGCCAACGCGGCGCAGCTCATGAATCAAGCCCTTGGGTCGACCAGCTCCGATGGTCTCACAGCCGGAGATGGAGGCTCGCCACTGCCTGGACTGAGTGATGAGCAGTGGCAGAAATTGCAAATAATATTGGGGGAGCCGAATATAAAGGTGGACAAAATGACCGGTAAGCTCAAGTCTTTATATGGGACTGTGACCGGGTCAGTTTGGATATTGGACACTGGGGCCACTAATCACATGACCGGGTCAATTGAGGAACTGGATGACTTAAGAATAATAAGTCAATGTCCTGTGGGATTACCAGATGGGAGCAGTGCATTGGCAACCAAAGAGGGCACAACTACCCTCAAAGGAGATTTATGTCTTGAAAATGTCCTTTATGTGCCAGGACTTAATTGCAATTTAATTTCTGTGTCGCAATTAATTGATCAGTATGACTGTTTTGTCCTATTCACTAAAAAATTATGTGTTATACAGGGCCACACTTCGAGGATGCTGATTGGTGCGGGTGAGAGGCGAGATGGACTCTATTATTTTAAAGGGATACCGCGGATTCATGCAATGAAGATCAATGATACAGCGTCTCTCGATCTTTGGCATCAACGACTGGGTCATCCTTCTCTGCGAATAACAAAGTTAGTTCCCGAAGTTAATTCTAGCAATTACGGAAGTAGTTTGAATAACATTTGTGATGTTTGTCAAAGAGCAAAACAAAGAAGAGATAAATTTTCTATTAGTGAAAATAAGACTTTGGGTATTTTTGAACTGGTTCATTGTGATTTATGGGGACCATATAGAACAGTTTCCTCATGTGGTCCTTCATATTTTTTGACCATTGTTGATGATTTCTCTCGTGCTGTATGGATTTATTTACTTGCTGACAAGAAAGAGGTCTCTATTATGCTTAAACGATTTATTGCCATGGTTGAGAGACAGTTTGCTCAACGAGTTAAAATTTTCCGAAGTGATAACGGGACTGAATTTACATGTCTGAAATCATATTTCTTCGATAAAGGGATTATTTTTCAGACCTCTTGTACAAGTACTCCACAACAAAATGGGCGTGTGGAACGAAAACATCAACACATTTTGAACGTAGCTCGGGCGCTACGATTTCAAGGCTCCCTTCCTATTAAATTTTGGGGTGAATGTGTATTGACAGCTGGGTATTTAATAAATAGGACTCCATCCTTGCTCTTAAATAGACAGACGCCATACCACGTCCTTCATGGGGTAGAACCATCCTATAATCACTTACGAGTCTTGGGTTCTTTATGTTATGCACATGAGAGGACAGGGGATAAAATGGCAAGCAGAAGTCGTCGGTGTGTCTTTGTTGGGTATCCCTATGGGAAGAAAGGATGGCGCCTATATGACTTGGAGAAACAAGATTTCTTGGTTTCTCGCGATGTTGTATTCTCAGAAGATGTTTTCCCATTTGCTCAAAATTATGGGCCCCTTAATACAGAGGAGGATCCCACCGCTTATGAAGAGTCACAAAGTGTTATACCCGGGGATTTGCTGGAATTAGCTCATTCAACATCTGAGGCACATACAGATATTGTACCATCCGTTTCTGCTCATCCAGACGAAGCGGAGGTAGCTATATTGGGGAGAGGACATCGGCAGCGGTATCCCTCCACACGGCTTCATGACTATGTTACCAACACCATACAAAAATTGAGTCCATCTCTCTCGCCATCCGTGCCACTGCATTTCTCAGGTACACCCTATCCTCTAGCACATTATGTGAATTGTGATAAATTTTCTATGCCACACAGACATTTTCTTGCAGCCATAACAGCTGAGCGGGAACCTTTATCTTATTCGGAGGCAGTAAGGAACCAAGGTTGGAGAGAAGCCATGCAGAAAGAAATTTCTGCACTTGAAAATAATAAAACCTGGGATGTTCAGACACTGCCAGCTGGGAAGAAAGCTTTAGGATGCAAATGGGTATACAAGATCAAATATAATTCTGACGGCACTGTTGAGCGATTGAAGGCTCGCCTAGTCATTCTGGGTAATCATCAGACTGAAGGGCTTGATTATACAGAAACATTTGCTCTGGTTGCCAAAATGGTTACCGTACGGGTATTTCTTGCTGTATCCGCTGCGAAGGGTTGGACAGTACATCAGATGGATGTTCATAATGCATTTCTGCATGGTGATCTTCAGGAGGAAGTCTACATGAAATTTCCACCCGGATTTCGGACTGGGACAACCGGGGCGGTATGCAAGCTTCGCAAGTCTTTGTATGGGTTAAAACAGGCCCCTCGTTGCTGGTTTGCTAAACTCTCAACCGCGTTGATCAACTACGGTTTTCAGCAATCTTATTCCGATTATTCATTATTCACCTATCTCCGGGGAGAAATTCAACTCAGTGTTCTTGTGTATGTTGACGATCTTATCATCGCTGGAAATGATCAGACTGACATACAGACATTCAAAGATTATCTCAGTGCTTGCTTTCACATGAAAGATCTTGGGTGTCTGAAATATTTTTTGGGGATAGAAGTAGCGCGCAATTCAACTGGTTTTGTTCTCTGTCAACGCAAATATGCGCTTGACATTATTTCGGAGGCCGGGTTACTAGGGGCACGACCGACAGCTATTCCCATGGAACAAAATCATCATCTTGCTTTGTCCACGAGTACAGAACTTGGCGATCCGGAAAAATACCGCCACTTGGTAGGACGATTGATTTATCTCTGCTTCACGCGACCCGAATTATCTTATAGCGTTCATATTTTGTCCCAATTTATGCAACGTCCACGGGCAGAACACTGGGAGGCCGCTTTACGGGTAGTACGGTATCTTAAGGGTAATCCGGGTCAAGGGATTTTTCTTAGCAGTGACAGTGATCTATAATTACACGGGTGGTGTGATGCTGATTGGGCTGGCTGTCCTCTCACTCGGAGATCTCTTACAGGTTGGATAGTGTTTCTTGGTAATTCACCGGTTTCATGGAAAACCAAGAAACAAAATATTGTCTCGCGCTCTTCCGCCGAAGCAGAATACCGATCTATGGCAATGACTACGTGTGAGTTGACTTGGCTTAAAGCTCTTTTGTCTAGTTTTGGAGTTCCTCATACGACTCCAATGTCGCTTCACTATGATAGTCAATCGGCTCTCCATATTTCTCAAAATCCCGTCTTCCATGAGCGCACTAAACATATTGAAGTTGATTGCCACTTTATTCGTGATGCCATCACTACTGGGAATATTACGACTAAGTTTGTTTCGTCGTCATCACAACTTGCAGATATATTCACGAAGGCCTTGGGAAAACAGCAATATGAATTTCTTTTGCGCAAGTTGGGCATCCGGGATCTTCATGCTCCAACTTGAGGGGGGGTAATATGAAATATCTAAATATGGGAATTAGATTGTATCTAAATATGGGAATGAGATTGTATCCTATTATAATTGTATCCCTAAACATTCGGGATTTAGCATGATCTTAGGAATTGATATTGTACATTCAACATTATTTAACCTAATACAATGAAAGGCAACAGACAAGGTTTTCTGGGCTGCCACCTTCCTTCATACAATTGTTTTATCACAAACAATCATCTTAATTATAAATTATCTACAAAAGTTTTGATTTGGATGCCCCTGACGCTTACTGCTTTCTCTCTTTATACCTGTATGCTTTTCCTAAAATCCAATGTTATTGTAATGCTTGATGGGGCATTTATTAGAGGCCTCGATATACCTCTATATTTTCTGAAAGAGAATTTATGAAAATGTGTAATTGAAAAACTCAAGTCTTCCCTTTCTCAAGCCTGTCAAGAATGGGGTTTCTTTTGTGTTACTAATCATTGATGTTGAACTCTTGATAATATGATTAAGCAACACTAGTAAATAACTTGGAAACCTACAACAATAAAGTAAATAACTTTAAAAGCTGCAAAATAGATTTTATAGAATTTGATATGTTCTATCTAAAAACCAAAAATATTCAGAAAAGACTTGTTAGTTCTGGTCTAAAGTTGTCAATATTGTTCCGGTTAGAACGTTTTATGCCGTTAAAAAAACCTAGACAAAACAGTTTTGTTTTAGCCTTAAAATCCTTTTTATTTTGATTAACTTGTGATTGTATTTTTAATTTTGAGATTATGTTTGTTTGACTTTGTGTTTGTTTTGTATAATTTAAATTAATTTATCTTAAATTTTAATTATACTTGTTAAATTAATATTTTAATTATATATATATATATACACACACACACACACACATAATTATATATGAACAGTACAACCCCGAAACGGCATGCCAAAATGCTCTGAAACCGAAACGTTCCGTACCAATAGAAAAACCGAAACAGCTATCGGAACGGTATTGACAACCTTGGTCTAATAGTTTTTACAGTTTTGACAAGATATATCTAGTATTTTTGACCATTTGAAAAAAATAATTGAATTCTATTTGACCTAAAAATTTATCATAATATAATATCATATGTTTATTTCAACTCGATCTAATAAATAATTTAAAAGATATTTATAATCTCGCAAAACTGATATTGGAACTTAGTCCATATCATGAAATCATGGTATCTCAAATAACTTGTTGACCAAAGTTTTCCTACTTTCGAAGCCTATCTGTAGCCTTCCTCCTCCTCCTGATTGAGAGCTCAGGTTTGTCCATCATGATGCTTAAAAACCTACACTCCTCATTTCATAGCTCCTCCTTATTTTGAAACCCTAATAGTGTCTGGGTTTCTTGCCGTCTGCTAAGCATTCTGTGGATGGACTCTTTAGTCAACAAAATCCAGAATTGAGGGTTGTTCAGCCTTGGAGATATGATCCGATTTCTTAGAAAAAGGAAAAACATAAAATCAAGGGTGTAATAAATGGAGTAATACTCTAGTAAATTATGATCATCACTAATTTCATTTTGTAAAATAATTGTTTTTTTTTTTATTTCCCTGCAGTATGGGGACTTGCCTATATTGTGCGAGAGGCATGCGACGTCGTAACAGACTAATACCGAGGATTTACAGTCAATCAAATCAATGGGGTTTAGAGGAGAGGCGTTGGCTAGCATGACTTGTGGTGGTCCTATGACTGCTACTCGAGGCAAACTGCATGGCTACGGGCAAGTAAACGATAAAAAAGTTGATGCATTTTACTTGTTTGATTAAATGCTGGTGTGAAACTTTAGTGTTTTTACATTCAAAATCAATATTGTTAGTGCTTAATGGAGGATCTGTTCTGTAATTCCTTCCTATTTCTTGACAGTTTTGATTTAAAAGTTTCCTTTTTCTTTTTCTCAAAGCTCACCGACGATTTGTTGCGTCGCTTTTCAGCCCCTCGCAGTGGAGCGCGGGCGCATGAACTATTCGGATTGTTTTGCCGCTTTCAGTGATATGTGACGTGCACATCAGCCACGTGGATTTTCTGTCCTTACGTTCTCTTTTCTTGTCTCTTCGTGATTGCTGTTTTTGGACGATGAAGATTTTGAGAATGATAATAATTGCTGCATTTCACATCCACTTTACTCTCAGCTTTTACTAGTTTACTTTACAGTGTGTGTGAAGTATTTCTGTGACGTGTCCATAGCATTTATCAATTGTCTTGTCAAGAAAACTTTTTAGAGTTTCGTAAGATATATAAAGATGATTGCTGATTGCATTTGCTAAAGAATCCCGTGATTTTCCACGACTCACCGTTTTTTGTTCATAAGAAAACTTGAATTCGTGCGGAAAAAACACTTCTTGGTCCACTAATTTTCCTTTTCTTTCTTGAAATTCAAAACTTCACATGTTAATTTTTCACTAGTTGAAAAATAATGAAAAAAAAATAAAAGTTATCAGTTAACTATTTTCCGACAACACTAAAAATTGATCTTGGGGTCAAAAATCCTATCTAATAGAAGAGGTCTCATGAAGTTGTGTTTGAGCTCTCGTGTTTTCTGAAAAATAAATAAATATTTTTTATTATGTATTTGTAAATAAAAAGATATTAAATATTAATAAAAAAACCCAGCCAGCTTTTCCAGTCATCTAGCAGTAGCCCACATAAACAATCTAAATTTTCTCTTCGCCAATGACGTATTTCCATGTTCTGCAATAAAAAACGATAGCCCTCTCCATGTGTTCTCGCCACTTTGACATTGGATCCCCCTTCTGTATCAGCAGAGCAGTGGACCAACTTGAGCTGGTTTCAAATTGTAACTCGAATCTATCACCGGGGCAGCTTTTCACACACTGGGGTGATTGGTGAATTCACTTACTGTAAGCTAACATCAGTTAACTTCCACTAAAATTGACAATCCAGGAGGGGAAAAGCTTTAGTCAAATGGAGTTCTCTTCCAATGAGTTCGAAAGAAAAGTTTGGGGAAATAGATAGACTGTTGAAAGTACTCATTCTAGTGCAAAGTCCATGCTAAATAATTGAAGAAAATACAAATGTTACGAACAAGTGCATTTTCTGTTTATTACACTGCTCTACGAGGAGGGGATTCTATGTTCTATAGCTGTGGTCTACAAAGCCTTTCACAACACGGAATCTTACAACTGAAGAAGTGAATTCTAACCATACTGTCACCGATCTGAGAATAAGTTTCAGCATTTCCCAGCAACTCTTCGAAGGGCTTGTTTGATTGTGCCGGTGGATACAGCATTCAATCCCTTGTGCTGTAATAAACATGATGACATTACTTGAGAAATCATGGTAATACTAATAGGTACATGATAAAAGTAGATGGACAGTTCCACTGTGCAATCTTGAGCTCATACCTTTGATTTGATAGTCAGGGAAAGGATCCCGTCCATGGTAGATGACTGAACAGAGTGAGAATCTAAATGGAAATGGCTAGCTACATCCATTATCTCCAGCAATATTCCCTCCTTCCAAAGACACTTGATCTCGATTAGAACATCCTCTTTATTCATGCTGACTGTTATATTATCAGCTGAGCCATCTTTTGATACATTATGGTTCATATCTGGCTCCATTTCATCAATGCCAGGAGCCTTCCTCTTATTTGTCAACGAGTTTTTTCCATTTCCAATCTTATTGCTGCCATAGTTGTCAGATGTCCTCTCCGCAGTATCTTGGGGTTTTCTTTTGGTAAGAACCTCCAATAACTCCCTGCTAGATCCCAGTTCTTCAACCTTTCTTTCAAGCTCTTGAAGGTATTCGATTGTGTCATCCAGTATAGATACTTTATCAACCTGCACAAGCAATGAAAAAATTAATCTATGGCTCCCTGTTCAAGACCATTTAACTCGGGGGAACCAATTCTTAACTACCTTACTGATTGAAGGGACAATTGATTTCAGAATCATAAACCTTTTATTCAGCTTTTCTTTTTGCTTCCTCTCAGATAATACATGGCTCGCACCATTTTCATCAGCCTCTGGCGTCCCTACTGCAACTTTACTGCTATTATATTCTGGGGAGTCAAGCAAGCCATCAGCATGCATCCGAGGAACTTCAAGCAGTATCTTCTTTAGTACTTTTTGTTGAGTTTCACTTTTCAATTTGTGAGTGAGCACCAATCCTGCTTTCTTCCAACTGACAAAGCTCGATTCCTGGTGACAATTCTGGTCATTGGGTCCTAAAATCAATGCATTGGAGGTCTTGAAGAGACATGAGAGAACACTTTGATAATGAAAATCATCGTTTTGAAGGTCCAATGGAGTCAGCTTCGTGTGATTGCAGTCTTGAACATCCAGAAGATTCTGGTCAATTACCTTTCCATTCTTCAAAATAGGGACGGCCCTCACAGGATCTACAATGGTTTGAGATATACAGTCACTAGAATTCAAGGAATGATGGACACTGGTGCTGAAGTCATCATACATGAACTGCCGACTTTGCACTTGGGAAGCTCCTCCTTGTAGTCCTTCAACCATAATCGAATCTGCAGCCGGCTGATCATTTGAATTGCGGGTAGGGGAAGTTATGTCTAGTTCTCCACATCCTATAACTGGAATCGGTTTGGTGTCAAGTGTTTCACGATTGAAGGTGGCACATACAAGCTCTTTGTCGCTTCTTGCACTAGAATTCTTGGCAGCTACTGCGTATGGGATCTCCAAGAATGATGTTTTTATGTGATGAATGAGACTTGGATCCTCCAAAACCTTTAGAAAACAAATTACAATGAAGCAGCATGACTTGAATTGGCGATTGTAGTGTACAGGCAACAAATCTGCAGTTGACAGAAGTATTACCTGCTCGGTCACACCCAGCTCAACCACACCTCTCATAAATGGAAAGCAAACCACGGTCTGGAAGTTTAAACAGGAAAAGTTTGGTCAGATTTTGGTATAATCCATTTATGCTGATTCTAAAATATTCTTTCATAGAGGATGTAATGCATTCAGTGAAAAGTGCAGTGCTATGTGGTCGAGCCTATAATAAACTGGAACTCTACTAGGAAACAGGTAGAATTGGTACCTGAATTGATGCACTCTGGGGTCATGTCGCCACAATTCCCATCATAGAACATGATACAAAAGGATAAAAAGGAAAGCAAAAATTAGTTTCTTTTATCATTTTGAGCTAAGTATAACGTGCACAAATTTATTCAGAAATGAAATAAGATCTCTGAAAGGAAACAGAATCCTGACCTTAGCTAGCAGAGAGCGACTGAATACTTTACTATCTGCAGAATGAGCATTGCATAGCCATGTAGGGTGACCATTTGCCAATGCTGTTCCTGGCAAGCTATGAACAATTCAGAGGAAGAATTAACGACTTTTGAACTCTAAAAATGACTAAATTGAAAAGCCCAGTTCCGAAAATGGTGAGGAAAATGAAGTTACCCTTGGCCAATGTCGAATACAAAGGACATGCAAACCAAATAATACCACTCTGTATCAGTGAGATCTTCTGGAGATAATGCAGCTGAAGGTCTTCTAGCTTGTGGACTGGCTTCGCCAATTGAAAGTGACTCGTAGAGTTCTCTTAACTGCTCACTTCTTTGTAAACCCAACTCATCTTCATTGAGCTCTATGGATTGAATCGTCTTCCTCGTTTTAATATCTCCGTTGTAGTACCCATCACCCCACTTCAACACTCTGCAAAATTCACATTTACCGGTGACGAAAAAGAAATACTTTATCATAAATGGTATGTTCTTTTGTTGGGGAAAGGGAAACACATCTTGAAAGAAAGGAACCATGAGCCATCTTGATAGATATTCTAATAAATGTGGACAGTCAAATTTTAGAAAGAGATCGATTCCTTTAAAGCTAAGCCTAAAGTTCAAATCATGAAGCCAAGAATGCCATTTACATGTCAAGATCATTACCGTTTGCACAATTCTTTACACAAAAACCAGATTTCACTCTAGCCAAAGAAGATCAAATATATTACTCTTTCTGAAAACTGACAACTCCCTGCACACTCCCAGAATCTTAGCTGACCCACTTTCACAAAAATGATAAATAGAACAAAGAAAATTTTCTTTCACAAGATTCTTAAAATAGATTTTATTTAGCTAAAAAAAGAACAATCTCTAAAAAAAAAGTGAAATATTAGCACCCATACACACAGCAAAAATAGAGGAGATATGGAAAGGTCTGGTTAGTACCCTGGTTGTCTCTCTGAAATGGACCAGAAGATTGCGTAGCTCCACTGAATGCTCCTGACAGCAAGAGCAAGCTGTGTCTTGAGGTTCTCTGGTAGTCTCTCTTGGTTTTGGAGATTAGTAGCCATATTTTAAGATCAAAAGGATAAAACTCACTGCTTTTATCAGATCAGACACAAAACAAGAATCTTGCTTTAAGCTTTATTCTTCATTTCTAAACACCAGGAACTTCGACAATGGAACACTCAGTATCTTGATTCTTGAAAACAGCAGAGACTAGAAACTCAAGGTTGGAACTTGTGAGATTAGTAATGAAACTTGGAGAATTACCAAAGAGGAAATTCAGCTATTCGTTTTATCAGAAGTGAAAAACATACTATTTAGGAGATTAAGGTCCCTCACTAGACAAGTGTGGTGATTGAGTTATCTCCTGTTATGAAACAAGAAACAAAACACAAACTTTGATGAGGAAAGGGACAGCAAATGGATGTAGCATCTTTCTTGGTTTCTACTTTCAGTCTTGTAAATGGTGTCCTAATTTATGGCAGAAAAATACTCTAGTGTAGCTACAAAGAGAAGCTCGTGAAAGGTTGGAAAACACCCACCCACCTATTTCCCTTCCTTTTCAAGCTCTAAAAAAACACGAAAGAATCAGTTTAAGAGCCTATTTAAAGATCTGGGTATTCACTGACCCAGAAAACTGAGACACTTGGACCTACAACACTGTCCGCGCAAAACAACTTTCTTCTTTATTGAACTCAACGAAAGTTATATTCAACAAGAAACAGCTCAAAAAATATTTTTTCTGGTCGGCGAGTACGGAGAGGGGGAGAGATGTGCTACAACTTTCTCTCCAAGACAAGCCGTAAGAAGTTCTTCCATGTGTAAAATTTAAGTGCTTGATTTAGCTTCATTTCTTCTTGGTGTTGAGATCTTACAACCACCTAAGAAATTTACAGCAGTATTGTGAGAGGAAAGATTTTTCATCCTTTGAATTCAAAGCTCATGCAGACAAGGGAATACAGACAGAGAAAGAGAGAGAGAGGGGATGTAGATGGAGAGATGGTGGGGCCTCGAGCTATTCAGCTATTCAGCAATGGTGAGATCATCCTGTACTACCAATATGCTTTGTAGTGGAATTTCGTGAGAATGGAGTATTAAGTAAGAAAAAACCAAGAATATTTATTATGTTCGTAATATATGACTTTAGTACATTCTTTTTTCTCATTAAAAAAAAAAGGCAAATTCTTCTTCTCTCACAAAGAATACACACACACACTAACCAATTTTCTTATGCTGCACTGTAGGTAGAACTAGAAATTAATTTTTAAAGTTAAATAAATTAAATTGACAATGCTAGTTGTTTTTTAACATTATAAAAAATTATTATAAATTGAATAACCATGTTTAATAAAATAAATTATAAATTATAAATTTATGTATATATTTTAATGGAAACATTTTTTTAAACATAGTTTTAATAATTTGATCATTATGAATCTTGACTAAATTTTAAAGAAACAAATATCCGTGTGAAAAAAGAATTACTAATGTTGAAAAAATACTATAGCATTATTTGAAAAGATAAAGAGACGAAATAAAATGGTAATTTAATGATATTTAAATTATTTTATTATAGTTAATTTTAATTCAATTTTAAAAATAAAAATTTATTAAAAAAAAAAAGTCGTGAGCGAGTTTAAATCTACAGGTCAACCAATGCATCTACCCTTTCCTCTCTTTTTTTACTCTACTTTTTAGAGGAAGAAAAAAAAGGAATGGCATACATCGCTTGCGTATGAGATTTTGGCCACCTTAATAGCAGAGAATCTACATGGGCAATGATTAATTTGACTAAAAAATCATTTAGTCAACTGAAAATACCCAAAAATCTCAATAAATTCATTTATAATCTTAAATCAATTTTTAATAGATTGTGTGTGTGGAAATAACCGCGTATTGAAATCATTAGGATTAGGTTAATTTTTTTAAATGATTTTCATTTGGATATATTAAAATGATATTTTTTTATTATTTTTTTAAATTATTTTTAATATCAATAAGTGAAAATAATTTTAAAAATAACAAAAAAATAAAAATAAAAATATTTTTGAAACACAATATTAAACAAAAAAATTTGATGATTCTCTTATTTTGAGTGCATGGAGCAAGTACTAGTGGTTATAATGGATAACCACCTATCAGTTTTTCATATATTTATATTTTATCTATTATCTATTATAAAAAAAATATTTATAATTTATTCATTTATTAATAAAAAAAATAATATGTGTGTGTATCAAATGATAAATATTGCGTGGGTGTGTTTTATGTTAATATCAAAGGTTTGCATATATCATATTGTATTAAAAAATTAAATATTATATATTTATATTTATATAGTAAAAATATATATTTAAGGTTAAGTTTGATTGGATTTGATAATATTCATACTCTGTTTTTTTTATCCATCAAGCACAAAAAATACTTGCTCGTTCGGGTCCATATCATGGCTCGGATTGAAGAGGTGTTTGGGGGCGTTTCAACTGGAGTTTTCAAAATTTTGATTTTTTTTTATTTAAATTAATTTTTTTGATGCTCTTTAATTATTTTTTATATATGAAAACTAGATTTAAAAAAATATATATTATTTTAATATATCTTCAAATAAAAACACATTTAAAAAAAAATACTATCACTGTATCTACCCCTGAATTGCTATCTCTATTTATGGTGAAGCAGGTATTTAGTTCAAAAAAAAAAAAAAAGGTAAAAATATATATTTAAGGTTAAGTTTCCTTTCAAGCTTTGAGTGCATGAGATACTTTACTGTGAACACGCTGCCGTGAACTCTGTCAACAGCATCACGACAGGGCTCAGCTTCATAATTATTGGCGTGGGTCACGAGTGCATGTGTATTCTCAGAACGAGGACGTCATTGCCGCTTCTTTTATTGGCTTGTTTTTTACTGTGATTTAAAAATATTTTTAAGCAAAATTAATTTTATTTTATTTTAAATTAATTTTATTTAGTATTTTTAGATTAATTTTATATGATAATGTCAAAAATAATTCTTTAAAAATAAAAAAAATATTTTAATATATTTATAAATAAAAAATACTTTTAGAAACAATCACATCTATATTTCGAAACAAGCACGTAATACACACTCGTATACACAAATTCGTGTGTGTATTTATGCTAAAAGTTTTTTAGAGTTAGCAAATGATGTTCAGAAATCATCAACGAAATTCATAGAACCAATTAAGTAAAATATGTTGTATTAATTTTAATAAAATAATAAAAAGAAGAAGAAATGACAACAATGCGGGGGAAATCTAAAAAAGAAAAGGAAACGACATGTGACTTTTACCCTCGTTTGTTGTTAAGCTAAACACGGAAGAATACGATTGCAATGGGAAAAGAGGGTAAAACTCCAAACAGAGAAGTAGGTGAAGAGTGCTCCTAGAGCACGTTTGCCACTGCAGTCAAACCGTTGTTTTGCTGAAATTTAATTATTTTTTTTCATTTTAAATTAATATATTTTATTGTTTTTAGATTATTTTGATGTGTTGATGTCAAAAATAATTTTTAAAAAATAAAAAAAAAATATCATTTTGATATATTTCAGCACGAAAAACACTTTAAAAAACTACCACAACCGCTTTCCCAAACAGGTCTTAGTCTAAATGTTTGGCCCCTTCAAATAAATGGATGCACGGCGTGCCAGTCCTCTTTCTGGTCTGAGATGACAGAAATTCAATGTAAGAAAAAAAAATCAAAGGTGGATAGGTTGAAGTTCAATGAAGAGTATCATTACATGCTGTTATATTTCAGATTAAAATTTCACGATGATTACTAGACTATTAATGATATTTATATAGCTTTGTTCATATTAGTAATTTTATTTTGAAATGTTATTTTTTGTGTCCTTTTTTAAAATCATTTTTTTTCAAATCTATCATTCAGTTATTCAATTATAGGTTTATTGAAAATTGATTTTCACGAATTTGTTTTAACTTGTTTTATTTGATATTATTATGGTCTCATAACCCGAATCATAAATTTGAAAACTTAACTGGGGTTGATTTTAGTTGATCCAACATGTTGTTGTTTCATTATTTTTTGTAAGAAATATATCATCTTGTTTTTTTTAAAATCAAACTATATTTTTACCGGTTGTCCATGTTATATTTTAACTCATTTAGTCTAAAAGGTAATATCGGCTTAACTCTCACTTTTTGTTTGCGTTTAAATTTTAAATTGCATAATTTAATATAATTTATTTTTGAATTTAAATTGAAATTACAATTTTGGATTGTGTGTGTGTACATGAAAAGAACAACCTTAAACACCAAAACACGACAAAATCAAAATAATTAAAACATGCAACCTTGCACATGAGACCTTGATAACCCTCGAGAAAAATAATAAAGAAAAACAATAATTAATAAGAAATACATGAATCAAATACGAGGAATGCAATTAGAGAAAAAACACTCAAAACAAAATAAAACAATTAGCAATTAAGAAAATAGGAATCAAATTATAAGATAAAATATACTTAAAGGATACCATTGCAAATAATTTTATCGAAAATGGATTAAGTGTGAAATAAAAAAAAAAGACAAAATTCTAAAAAATTAAATTGAATCAAATATGAGGGATGCAATTGAAAAAAATGAACTATAACAAAACAAAATAATTAGCAATCATGAGAATAAGTACTAAAGTGGAAGATAAAATACAATCAAATTATGAAATAAAAAATTGAAAGAAACAAGAGAAAGAAAAGTGGTGGAGAAGAGAAACATCAATCAAATGTCAGTCATATCTCCATCATAAACACACATCAGATTATTGTGAAGAGGATGATTGAAACTTTATAAAGTTATCGTGGAAGATGATCACTGTAATGCACCAATCAAATGGCACGAACAGAGATGACACGTCTTTGTGTGAACCCAACACCTCTAACAACTTGTTATTTCAAAACATATAAGATTTATGTTAAAAGGAAAAAAAAACAGTTGGCTACAAATATAACTAAAACAAATATAAAAATGCTTTGAAAAGCAAAGGTAAAAAAATACAGTATAAATGATTTAATAAATAATGAAGAATGAAACTTAAAAAAAATGAGTCTACAAAATTTTAAAAATAAGTAAACCTTATAAACCTAGGTAATCTCACACACTTGTAATCAATTAAATCTTAGATTTGAGTTCACTTAGCACCCAACCAATTCAATATTGAGAGATAAAATAAATAAATAAAATATCAATTTTAAAAATAAAAGGCAAAACAATAACTATTAAAAAAATATAGATCAATTTTAGCATGAAAAGAACATCAAGTAGGATGAAATTGTAAAAACAAATGTTTTAAAAATCAAAACAATATAGGGACCGAATCTAAAATATAAGAAAATTCAAAGGGGTTGAAATTGAAAAGGCATAACAATCATTTTTTCTACAACAAATTGTAAACAAAAGGACATGGACTAAATTTGAAGGAAATATAAATTGAAGAGTTGGTTTTGGAATTTTAAGGTTCGGTGCAAAAATTGTAAAGGAGATGGGAAAAAATAAAATAAAAGACATCCAACACCAAGTTAAACACCTGTCACCGATGCGTAAAGAGGTCACCAAGAAGATCTCAATATTTCCTTTAAAGGTGACATTTGGCCATCAAACGACACTTCACTTGTCATATGAAATGTTAAACCATTATAACCATCTAGTATGTGACTGAGTGGTAATAGCTTGAAATTAAGAGGTTTGCTCTCCTTGTAGTCTCAGGTTCGAACCATGTGGTTGCTAACATGATAGCCACTAAAGATTAGTGGTCATTAATTTTTTAAATTAATTTCAGGATCCATGGGATTAGTCGAGGTGGACACAAGTTGACCCGGACACCCACATTAATAAAAAAAAATACAACCACTATTCAAATGCAATAAATAATTTAATTATTTTGCAAAATAATATTTATATTTATTAAATTATCAAATAACTCTTAACACTCAGCATCTTGTCCAAGAATTAGAGATGGCGTTGAATACGAATTGGTTGCATGATTTTCAAAATTTCAGGTATACGTCGAATAATCGGTGATGAACATTCATGTCGTGACATGCACAACTAAAATGGAGTTAGCAAAAGAAGCATGACTGAAAATTTAAATTGTTTAGAAACATCATAATCCTCTAGATTTTAAAAAATCCTCTAGATTTATTCTGATTTAAAAAAGCACATTTTAAAGATGACATGATTATACTTTTCAGTTGATAATATATTTTTTTTTCATTATAGTGTTTAATTTGAGTAAAATAAAATTAATATTCTACATTTCCATTGTCACAAAATAAAATATATTAAAATAAATATTGTAAATTACGGTTTGATTTTTTATAGAAAACAGTTGTAGTTTCTATGTATTTATTAGTTTTTAGGAAAATATATTTTATTTTTAATAAATGAATTTTTTTAATGTTTCATTGAAAAATAAAAGGAAAAAAGAATTTTTTTAATAATTATGAAAATCAGAAAAAAAAAATAGAAGTCACAAGTCATCCACTGTACTATTAAAGAACTTTAGAATAAAAAATATTAAGTTATTATTCGAGAGCATTTTTATCTTTTTATCATACTTATTCTTGTCGTACTCAATTTCTTTTAGAGTATTTTTAATAATATAAATATCATACGCGTGTGGTAGACATGTCACTGCTTGGGCGGGGCAAGCACGACACCATTCGATAATCAAACATCACCTCCATCCTGGCGCTGATGGCCTTTTTCTCTATTTGATTTTCATGCTCGGCCCTTGAAAAAAATTAAAAATAAGCCTTTCAATTTATTTCTCGTCGGGATTGATACTTTTCTTTTATTACTACTTGTTTTATATACAATGATTTATTAAATTAGAATGTATTTTCAATTTTATCCTCTTTTAATTTTTTTCACGTGTAGGATTTGATCTTTACTTTTTTATTGTTATTTGTTTTATTTGATATAATTTTTAAAATTGATTTTTGTTTTTAGAATTTTATCCTTTTGATATCATATTCACACACACACACATTTTTAGCAATTTGTTTATATTTGAGAAAACATTTCTTCCCAATACACCAATTATTATCACATACTAGTAGGATTTTCTTTCAATCTCATGCATCAAAGAGTTTATCGGTATCAAACTTTGTTATTATTTTTTATTTTTTTATAAAATTATTCTGATTTAATAACTCTGGTCATAAGATCTATAGGTCAACGACGTGTTTTATTTTTTTAATTTGGTTTTTTGTTCAATTTTTTATTCTAACATTAAATTGATTGAGAGTTAGATGTCATAATTATTTCATGATTTGATTTCTAGAGAGTTATTGTGGTTTCATGATTTGGATGATGAAACCATAATAATTTATTTCAGACTGCATTCAATGAGACCATCTCCATCTCATTACATGGGTCACGAGTTTGGTCTCTTGATTCAGGTTTGACAAGTTCACCCGATTTGACTTCTTTGATTACATTTCTGTCTTTTTCTTACTTGATTTTCTCAATATCATCCTTAAATATTGTGCTGACTCAAAATTAGACAAGTCAAGTTTTTTTTTTCTTCATTAAGAATTTTCAGGATTTTCTTTAATCTCTTTAATCTCGTGTATCAAAGGTTTTACCAGGTATGAACTTTGTTATTTTTTTAATTTTTTTATAAAGTTATTCTGATTTCATAACTTTGGTCGTAAGATTTATAGGTCAACAATGTGTTCTATTTTTTTAATTTGGTTTTTTGTTCAACTTCTTATTCTAGCATTAAATTGATCGAGAGTTATATTTCATAATTTGATTTCGAGAGGGTTATCATGTTTTTATAATCTGGATGATGAAACCATAATAATTTATTTCAGATTGCATTCCATGAGATCATCTCCATCTCATTACATGGGTCACGAGTTTGGTCTCTTGATTCAGGTTTGACGAGTTAACCCAAGTTGACTTTGATTATATTTCAGTCTTTTTCTTACTTAATTGTTCTCAATTTCATCCTTAAATATCATGCTGACTCAAAATTAGACATCATAATCTGAATTGGATATGGTCAATTGATTCATATGAATTTTCAAGTAATTTTAACTAAGTGTTTGTAACTTCGTCATTCAATTTTGAATTTGTTGAGAACTAAGTTTCATACTAATAGGGCTTAGCTTTGTACTGTTTTTTTTCTTTTCATTTTTATCATTAAGAATTTTCAGGATTTTTTTTTAGTCTCGTGCATCAATGGGTTTACCGGGTATTAAACTTTGTTATTTAAAAAAAAAAAAAAGCTATTCTGATTTCATAACTTTGGTCGTGAGATTTATAGGCCAACTACATGTTCTATTTTTTAATTTGGTTTTTTAGTCAACTTCTTATTCTAACATTAAATTAACTGAGAGTTGGATTTCATAATTATTTCATGATTTGATTTCTAGAGGGTTATTATGGTTTCATGATCTGGATCATGAAACCATAATAATTAATTTCAGATTGCATTCCATGAGATCATCTCCATCTCATTACATGGGTCACGAGTTTGGTCTCTTGATTCAGGTTTGACAAGTTAACTCAATTTGACTTTGATTATATTTTTGTCCTTTTCTTACTTGATTTTTCTCAATTTCATCCTTAAATATTGTGCTGACTCAAAATTAGACGTCATATTCTGAATTGGATTTTGTCAATTGATTCATATGAGTTTTCAAATAATTTTAACTAAGTATTTGTAACTTCATCATTCAATTTTGAATTTGTTGAGAACTAAGTTTTATAGTTTATTTTTATTTACTTTCTGCATGACCATCCTAGTTTTATAATTCATGTTTGACAGGTTAACTAGAATAATTTTTTAAGTTAATTTTTATACTGTAATCTCACCATTTAACATTAGGTTGCTTGATATTTGTGATAACACTTGTTTTTAAAAATATTTCTTATTTAAAAATATATTAAAATAATATTTTAATAAAAATAATCATATTAACATCAACACATTAAAAATAATTTCCCAGTGTGGGTCGCCAACGAAATGCAAATTATATTTGCTCATTATATAATCACCGCAACAATTCCAAGAAACACACTCAGACTAGACATCCTAGATTCCCCTGTCACGATTCTAACCTTTCCTGTACTAGGTTAATACTATATTCCTTCTGCGTGCTCATCCGTCTGTAATTTGACAAAACATAGTTGTAACCCAACAAATTCTGAACTGGATTTTCAGTTTCCATGTGAGTGGCTTTTCCAGGCTAAATTATAAAAATACCCCCCTCAACTTTACTGAAAAAGTATAGGTTATTTGTTTAGCTTCAAATGTTATGAACGCAGGCATTGATCAATTATACAAGATCACTGGATTTAATTAAAGATTACAAGAAAATAACCTTTCCGCTGCACGTCGTAGCAAAACGTTAGTGAACTTTTAAGCATCCCACGAAGTGTTTGTAATGAAAAGCAGTATCACTACTTTTTTTATATATATATATAAAGCAACCGCTACTTTTTAAAAATGAATTTTAAATGTGGCAGGCTAATGCATGGATTTCATAGCATATAAATAATAATAAATGCTTGATTAACGTTACACTGATTAGCATATCATTCTACGAATAAGTTGTACTCGAGAAGATCACTACCACTGACAACTGTTTTATTTATGAGTTTAAGTTTTTTTTTATATATATATATATAAATCCTTTAAAATCTTATCGTTCGCTCTCCAATTTATTAATATAATAAGATTCTATTATTTGAAATTATGCTTGCACGAACAAAGAAGCTAATTGGTTAAATGATGCTGATTGGTTGTCGAAGTAAAATGAAAGGGTCAGTCTCGGTCTATCTGCCCTGGATCACGAACTTGTCTTTTGAATTTTGAAAAAGAAATCAATTTCATGTTGTTGACGCCATGTCGATCTCTGTTCATATTCATCAACGCGCATGCCTATTGCTAATCAGGATGTGGTTAGACTGGATTTTCAATCCTTTTCAGCTCCTATCGTTCACATTCTAATTTCCAACGTAATTATTGTTTTCATCAACGCTAAGAAACGTGTACAGCTAGGGTTTTGGTATGGAGTTTAGCGACGAAGAATATGAAACTGCATGGGCTGCTGCTTCTAGCTAGAATTCCTGGTTAATGCATTTTCAAATTTGGTGTATACATACATACATACATACATACATACATATATATATATATACACACACAAATCATTTCAAATATGAAATAGAATCGAGAAGGCAGGCAAGAATGAATAGGACAGGAAAGTATCCCATCAAGTAGAATGGTGCTACCTACCGCGAAGGTGAGAGGTTGGAATTCATTAAAGTATGAGGTTGCGTAATAATTCAATAGAAAGTCACCATAATGTATGTTAAATCAAAATTTAACTTTTGACCTTTTGGTTTCTTCGATCAAGTTAGCGACGTTGCTGATACACGTGAGCGAGACAGATCATCAAATTCACCCCTCTGCAGTGATGCTGTTGCTGTTGCTGTTGCTTGTTGTCAATGGAAATGAAGATGAATCCATTTCAATCCTTGTAACTCTCTGGTTGGAAATCGACCACATCAATTTGATTTTTCTTTTCTTTTTTTTCAATCAAAATTGGCTATCTAGTTATTCTAGCTAGCTAGCTAGGTGGAGGATTGTCAGACCTTTCCTTTCCTGTAACTTGACAATTCCACCCTCCCCTTTTTAATAATATTACTCTTTATATCCACAATTGAAAAAAAATAATTATTTGAAGCTAAGATTCTCATCTTGCACGGGTCATTTCACTGCACGAGAGTGTTATGCCGCATGCGATACATTTTTATTTTTATTAGAGAATAATATATATTATATTTTAAAATTTTATTTAATAAGTTAAAATTTTAAGTAAAATAATTTTTTTAATATAGTATTAGAGATTTTTTGACCTAGTGGTTACGAGTTTGAATTAAAACATCTCATAAGCTTGTATTCAAATTTCAAACAAAAAAAACTTTCACTTGAAAATATATATTAAAAAATAATATAAATTATATTATATTATAAAATTTCAAAATATAATTGAAGGTTTTAGATTAAATATTTAATTGCCAATTTTGGCGCAGCAAATGTGGGCGTCATACGACCTTTACAAGGGTGGTTGTTCCGTTAATTTACAGGCCCTTCACCCACAAATCGAGCAATATACTCGGCAGTGAAAGCAAGGCTGATTTTTTTTTTTTATTTTCTGAGTTATTTTTATTTTAAAAAGGGTTATTGTGCTGGGAGTAAATAGAGTAAATAGAGAGATCTGTTATTGTATTCAGTGATCAGCCCCAGTACAGATAAAATTACTGTAATTTATTTCTCAAGCTTTTTAATTGTGGTTATTTTATTTTGCTCATTTTAGCTTTCATTGTTGGTTGGAATTTAGCATTGATATATATTTTTTTTTATAACTATTAAGGTCTTGAAAAGACAACCCGTCATCAAGTTGGTACTCGGTTTCACAAAAATAAATAAATCAATGTAGTTGTTTGCAATAAATTGAGAGGATTGAAATTAATGAGATGAAAAAAATAGTACGCCTCTGTTATTTTTATGAAAAAAGACGTGAATTCCAGCATTTTTTCCACCCTTCAATCATTGTTTTTTTTTTTCTTTTTAATTTTGTGTCACTGATAATCTTTTACAATTTAATTTTTATTTGCTTATCATGATCATTAAAACTATCTTATCATTTGTTTTAGTGCTAAAAAACAATCATATTTGTGAGATATTTAAATCATTAAAAAATATTTTTGAATTTTTAGTTTTGAAATTATATGGTTGTATTCAAAAGTTTTTTTTTTTTTTTTTCATTTGGATTTCTGAGTTTAGGAGATGAAATAGTTATCGTATTACAATAAAGAAAAGAGAGTATACGATCGTCTATTTTTCAGCAGTGAAACTCGCCACCATATCAATAAACTCTATTTGCTTGTGGGAGTTCAATTTAAATCTACCTTTTCCACTTATCTTCCCAAGAAAATAGATAAAGATTTGAGATTTTATTTTCATTCAGGTTTAGTTTTTATTTTTTTAATTGATAGTAATTTAATGTCAAAATATATTTTTTTAGATCCCTAATATGTTTTTTCGATGTTTATGGCTGGAAAAAAAAGGGCTTTCTAACCCCATGTAGCCAAAATCTGATATTTGTGGCATTTTTATGATTTCAAGCAAATATTTTAATATTTAATTAATGCTTTTTTTTATGTATGTCTATTTTTAATGTTATAACTAAACAAAAAAACAAAGTTTATAAACCACGTTTAGTTTAGTTTATAATAACTTGACTCACTCGTCTATTTTACATGTAATAAAATAGTTTCAAAAAAATAAAATACATGAGTTAATTTAAATAAATTATTGTCTAGATAAATTTTAAAAGAAGGGTATCATCTGCGGATTTTTGTTGATTTTCTAGTTTTAAAAACAATCGTAGCGAGTGAGATTTTTTTTTTTAATTAAAGTTAATATACGATAAATATTTTATTTTAACGGCACGTCCCGAAGACTAGAGGAAGAAGGAAACAGACAAGGAAATTAAAAGAAAAAAAAAGAAGAAAAAAAAAGGCAACCACCAGACTGCAAAATTGGCATCATTTTTCTTGAAAATGACAAATTAATATTATAAACACCACAGACTGTAGGAGTCCAATCTCCAATCTTTTCAACTGCCTCCCCAGTCGCCACTACCTACTAGTCAAACCCATCTACAGGCGGCGGTTTCCCGGTCATGATCAGAAAGGGAGCAGCAACGGTGGTCCTACTTAGACGTGGACAACCATCACCCGTTCGATCATTTGACTTTGGGTTCTCTCCTTTACAAAATTGTTCCACGACAACTTCGACGGATTCAGCAGTAGCTTTCAAACATGTTGAAATAAATGCTCTCTCGGAAATCTCATTCATGGTAAGTGAAACGAATAAGATCGTGGCGTTTTGTTTTTACTGTGCTGATTGTTATATTATTTTTTAAATTTTATTTTCAACATCATCCCATTAGAACAATAAAAAAATAATTTCAATTAAAAAACAAAAACAGTAAACCATTTTTTATCTAACAATGAATGCAAGCTCATAGTGCTTTGAAACCCTTATATATATATATATATAGAGAGAGAGAGAGAGAGAGAGAGAGAGAGTTTCAAATTCAACGCAGGGTAATGAATTTTTAATAGGCAAATTAATTTTGCTTTTAATGATATGCATGGTGGCCCATTTATATTTAATGCATTTGTCATTTAACCTGTCACCTTGGCTGATTTGATAAACCAAAGCAGAAGAAAATAACACTCTTTATTCAAATTATTTTGTCTACGAATTACTTAATAAACTTCCACAGAGATTTCCGTATTTATCGTTTCCATTTATTATATCCACGTCCAACCTTCTCTTGAACTTATTTCAAGTGAGCTACTCGAGTAGTGGAATAACATGTTTTCTTTATATATTTTTTTGTTTTATTAAATTTATATTTTTATGTTTCATATTAAAAACAAGGACGTGTCTGTCTGTCTGAAGGACATGTATATTGCACTTATTGAGGTTGCAAGATACATGAATCTGATTAAAAAGCATTCCTTTATCAATCGATGTGGATAGCCGCATCAGCTGGGTGGCACCAAAAATAATTGGCTTTTACTGTTTAATGTCCCCTCCAGATTCACCCCGGATGAACTATCACTATCTTCATCCATAAAACCAGGGCATCAGTGCATTCAACTCTGAATTTACGTATTATTATTTTGGTTTTTGTTGCACCGTGCCGTGCCCAGTACTTAGTTGAAATGGAACGGATACATACAATCACTTCATTCATTTTCGAGTTAACTTGTGCTTACCTCAAATAATTTCATGAATTATAGATTTAATAATCATATAAATTTTTAATAATTACTGTATTAACCATCACAAAAAATCAAAATTAAAATCAAATTTTTAATCTCAAGACCGTGACACTGAGGCATCTGGTGGCATGTGATGAATTGGGTGGTGGTCCTAGAATATATGCATCAATCACACTGACGTTGCGACGGCTTATCGTCTCTTCACTCAGTTTTATTTTAGCAGGAGTGCTGTTTTCCCAGACCATGCAGCGACCATTCTCCTCTGCTGCGAGTTTTAGTGGTGGGTCGTAGGTTACATTACATCACCTTTCAATATCCAATAATACACGAATCTTTCAAATCCCTGTGATTTATTTTACACTCTTTTTTATTATTATTTTTCGCTGTTGTTGTCGCTGTTCTTAAGTAATTGAAGGAGAGTGCCTCACGCGCGAGACTATTCTAGAGAGAGAGAGATTGTGTCAAGGCAGTAGGGAGCCACCTACCAGTCCACTACCTCTTCTTCTTTCTTGTTTCGCCAAAAACATCCTCAAGTACATGCATTATAAGGGAAAGAATTCATGGTGAAGCTGCACGATTGATCACCTTGAGCAAGGAAGAGCTAGCCTGCTGTCACCAATAGCATCTCCAACGAGAGAGCTAAAACAAAAGTGAAATGAGAAGGACAGAAATATAATTTTATTCTTTATTTTTATAATTGTAAGGTAAAAACTATATTGAAAAACTAAAAAATGTTTAATATATTTATGTCAATATTATATATGTTAAAATAAATTTAGCTTTTTTAAATGGTTTTTTACCATTGGAGTGTAAATATAAAAAATATTATATTTATAGTATTCAACAAGTCATATTATTAACTAGCTAATTGCCCGCGCGTTGCCGCGGGTATTTTTTTGTATATAATTTAACATAATTAAATCTACAACGATAAATTTATATGATATAAGTAAATAAAAAGTATAGATTAAAAGATAACATGTTTAAAATTTTGAGTTGAGTTTGTTACGTAAACATAAATTATATTTTTTAGAATATAGGTATTACGTCATAAACGATCACAAAAGAGCGCGCACTAACATTAGAAAAAAGAGCAAAATATTTGCATAAGAAAAAAAACAAATTACTGAAATTATTATTGTGCAGATAATAAAATTATAAAAATCAATTAATAGAAAGAGCAAAAAAAAAAAGGGAAAAGGAAGCAATATTAATTTAAAATATTATCACAATAGCAACATCGGAGTCTTAATATCTAAAATTATTGTTGCCGCTAGAATAAAAACAAAAAAAAATATTAAATTATACCGAGGGAAAAAAATAAAAAGCATGAACAAAACAGCAAGCAAGAAAAACAAATTAAAAATTATTATTATTATTATTATTATTATGAAAGAATAAATAATCACTATTATTATAATAATAGAATACATAATCACTATTATTATAATATTCATAATAATCACTATTATTATTATTCTTATGATAATTATTATTATTATGTTAATAATGAAAGAAACATAAATAAATGAAAGATTAAAAATATCCCAGAAATTTTAACAAAAGATAAAAAAACAATAAAAAAAATTATCATTGCTATTACCGGCAAGAAAAAAAAATTATCAAATTATCGGGAGGGAAAAAAATAACAAAAGAGTAAGAATGAAAAATAATTAAATCATGATTATTATTATTATTATTATTATTATTATTATTATTATTATTATTGTTATTGTTATTGTTATTATTGTTATTATTATTATTGTTGTTGTTGTTGTTGTTGTTGTTGTGTTAAATACACTTATATATACATGGACAAAAGTAGGGATTAAAAAAATAAAAGTCAAAGGGCTGAAATGCAAATTATATTTATTGTCAATTGAAATCAGAGGACAAAATTGCACAAATCGGAACTTTGGTACCGAATTGATTGAGTTCTATACAGCCAACCCGGAAATTGAAAGTAGAAGGACCGAAGTGAAACTTTTACATTCAATCAATTAAAATAGGAGGACCCAATCGAACTAAATCAAAACTTATATTAAAGAACTGAGGACCAAAAACCAAATTAAAAGTAGAGGGACTGAAGTGAAAAGTTCCGAAATATGGGGGACTCTCCTGCACATTGACGTGAAGGAAAGAGAGAAACGTAGCCGGCGGCTTTAACCGGCCTCCGCCGCGTCCACGGACATGTGGTGGTTACACGCACCACCGCGGGAGGAAGACCACGCGGCAGCGACTCGATCTGTCCTCCTTTATACAATTTCCGGCTACCGTATCACGCCGCACGCGCCGACAGAAGAGGGCGTGAGGCGAAAAACCGCCTGGCGCGTGCGGCGGACGCACTGCCAGATGCCGAATATTAAATTAAAAAATAGGGTCAATTACCGTCCTGTCCCTTGACCCAATTCAGTGTTTTTGTCTTATTAGGGGCTAAAACCGTCTTTAGCCATTTCAGAAAATAATTAAAAAACTCAAAAGTTGCAGCGGACCGGACCGGTCCGGCCGCGCGCAATTACAGCGGTACCCCTCAGCCGGAACGCTTAGTTTGTCTTATTACCGGGGACGAAATCGTCAATACACTGTTCACAACTGATTATTTAAAAAAAAAATCAAAAGGAAAAGCCGAAATTAGCCCCGGCTGACCAACGCCTGTTGCCGCGCGAACGAAGGGCAAAATCGTGCGTGCACTGTCGCAATCCACAGTGGATTGTGAGAGCAGCTACAATGCAAAAGGCCACGGCTTTTATTTGTTTTGTAATTTGGTCTCTAAATACCTTATCCCCTTGAAGATGCTCTAAGGTAGTAAATTTTGATTTGTATGGTGTTTTGTTTTTTTAATTGGAACATAATGTTTTGGTTTTGAAGTGTATTGTCATTTTGTTTTGGGATTGTATTGTTTATGTTTTATATATATATAATTAAATATATTGATTCAATAAAAAGAATTTAGTTTAAATCCAAAAATAAAAATATTTAGAATTGTACAATTTAAATTTTAAACATAAGTAAAAAAATAAGAGTTGAACTGATATAACTCGATCGACTTGATGAGTTCAAAGATAATATGGAAAATTAATAAAAATCAAGTTGACATCTTAAAAAAAATATTGAAATGACGATATATTGGATCAACTCAGGTCAACCTATGTTAACCTTTTAAATGTGTGATATGCGTTATAAGACCATGATAACCTTAAATAAAGCAAATCAAAACAAATTATAAAGTTCAATGCGTAATAAACTCGTTGTTGAATAATAAAATTGAGAAAAAATTAATAAACTAATTTTTCTGAATTTTTTTTTTGAATCTGGATAGTATTATGAGAATGTCATAATCAATATCGCAAGATCATTATATTCTTTGATAACATATTATATATAAATATATCAAAAGACTTATAATAAAATTTCATCTCAATCTAATGATCGAATTAAGAGATGTGATTGATATGATAAAATTATTCATTATTTTATTTTTTGAATTGGAATAAAATATAACGACTATTCTGCGCGGAAAGGAGCAAAATTGAGAATCCTAGCTGATACTGATTCTGTAATTACCAAACTATCCCTATCAACGGCTAATTCCAGTACAAGCACATTGGGAAGTTATTGCATGTCTTATCTTGTGCATTTACCATTATTTACTTCGGGCGAGTCAAACTAGTTAGGTCGCCCACTCAGACACAAGTACCTCTCATCATCAAGCATACGTAAGTAAAGAATGTCTAGAGATTTGTAGAATTGTTGAAGTTATTTTTTGAAAATATTTTTTTATTTTTTTTAAATTATGTTTTTTAAATATTATTTTTGATATAATACATGAAAATAATATAAAAATACTAAAATAATTTAATTTAAAATAAAAATAAAAAATAAAAAATTGTCAATTTTTTCAAAAGAAATTTTAAAATGTAATGTAGGCATTAACTGCAATTGGTGAGGGGACAGTGATGAAGGCTGTAAGTTTCCCACTAATCAAGGTGCATTAATTAGTGGTTGATTTCCTTTATTACAGCCACGACAATCTACTTAATGAGTGCATGGAAACGTGCGTTGGATCCTATTTCCTCTTTTCAAATGTTTCTGGATGCCTAGGTTATTATTTTTTTGCACGGTTTGATTAGAAAATGTAACCAAATCGTTGAAAACAGACTATATAATATAGGGTAAACTTCACTTTGACCCATATAAAAATTAAATAAGTTTAGATTTCTAGACTACTCCTTAGTTTCAAAGAATAACTGATGGTGTTATTTCAATCCTCGTGTTTTTATCTTATATTTTCCTTTCCAAAACACCCATACATGGGATAGCATTCCACCAAGGTTTCCCAAATCTCGAGAATTAAAAATTATTTTTTTTACATAGAAAAGTAGGTTCCTTGGTTTTCGTTGTCTGTTTTACCCCCAAGGGAAATATTATTTATTATAAATAAAAGATGCTACAGAATTTTAAACTATAGTGGTTGAAGCGGATCATTACTCGCTATAGAAGCTAAAATATAGTTTATCTTGGGCGGGCTGCAATAGCTATGATCAATTTTCTTGAGCACTTTGGTGGTTGGCCTCATTTGAGATCAACGGGAGCCATATTTATTAAATTCTTGTTTGATATTGTTCTTTAAAAGTGTTTTTTTAAATAAAATTATTTTAATATACTAATATCAAAAATATCTCCAAAAATTTTAAATATTAATTTAATATATTTTAATCGTAATCCTAATCAGACCATTCCAGCAGAATGTATTCCTTGCTTATCTAAATGATGCTCACACCCTTGCAAAAGGATTATTAGGCGTGATTATTAGCTATTACTTTAGAACAATCATTTGCAAGCCTGAGAAATCAAACTCCATGAAAAGCCCTTTTCCTTCCCCCAGTTTCATATTACTCGAAGAAAAACTGCTGTCGATGAATCTAGACTCGGCTCCAGCATGCCATTCTTCTTTTCTTTCTCGGGCCCTCATAGGTTTTCGTTTTACTTGGGCCTGTATATGTTGTCTATCCTGAAGGCTTTCCTTTTACTTGGGCCTGTGGTACTTGGGCCTGTGGTATGTTGTCTATCCTGAATTCCAGAAGCTAGAATGAAAGCGGTTACCAGGGTTTCCAGCATCTCCAACAATTGGCCCATGTCTCTTTTTATGCATTCGGAATTGAAATCCATTCTTCTGGCTTGCAATGCACCTCTGATAAGAAATGAATCATGCTTGATGTCACAATGATGTTATTTCAGTCTGGTAGACTATCCCAGCATTGCCGCCGAAAATGCCCCCGGAGTAGCACCATTGTTATGAAAAGGTCAAATCATTTTCAATAAAGTCAGCTAGCCACGTCAAGAATATCAATTCACCTACCAGGGAAAAATAGTGTGCAATTGAACTGATGTTAAACGTGCTTAACAACTGATCATGCTTTCACATATCGATAGCCTACAGATCTTATGCACAGTTGTGCTCCCTGGGGCAGCCACATGTGCAATTTACAGAAAACAATCTTCTGGTAGAATTTTAACACGAGTTACCCTCTCACCATATAATACAAACCTTCCCAAGTAAAATCAGCATGGGAAGCAGATGAAGTTGTATAACAAGTTCTCGCGAGTGATAAACACCATTCAGGCGAGTAACTCCATGGTAGTGGTTTCATGGAAAGCGGAGGAGTTTGGTCACAGCCGAGTCCAGCACATCAACATTTCTCCTCAGGATTTTTCTAATCAAGCATTAAGGAGCCCCAGAATACCAGGGATGGCAACCAATAGAAATTACAGGGTTATAAATTATAATGCACTATAAGAATTTTTTGGTTACCTCGGGGCTACAAGGAGAAACCAGGGAGGTAAGATGAGCAATTGGTTCATCATAAGCAGCTTAAAGCAGCAAGTGGGGTAAGTGACATGTAAACAAGTATGCTAAGAAAACAAACACAAAGGATACAGTTGAGTGGCTAGGTTCCCAATGTCCTTCATTTCCTCATTCAATCTGCACCATATTTAAAATATCATTAACTATTGGCAAATGAGGATTGTAAACAGGTTTTCAAGACTCCAAGTTGGGTTGCTTGAGCAGTTAGGCAACAAGAGGAATTATCTCCTGCTAAACTAGTGTCAGCGCTCTAACCAGTTATCTCTAGTAGACATGAAAACTTTATAACACTGTTTTTAATATCTGGTTTATACTCATAAGAGTATGGCAAAACAATGTGGTGACTGGTGGTTCTAGCAAACAAAAACTCGCACAAATGCAGGTTCAATTCTCAACGCATAGGTAATGAAATACTTGTCCAGATATATTAAGCTGCAACACTTTAGATTCTATTTTCTAATCAGAAAGACATTATCCCAGGAGCAATTGAGGGAAATAGCAAGGTGGAGAAAAGTCAAGCAGAACAATCTCATTCAGATCCAGCTACAACCATAAATCTTTCACACATGCATATTATCCAACATTCTTCATTAAATCCCAGTAGGTAAGAAAGAAAAATAACCGTTGGCATTGTTTTCTGCACTTAACATTTGAAAACCATGTAAAAAATATGCACGGAACCAGAAAACTATCTGCAGATAAAAAGAAGAGCACAAGGCAGCTTATAGAAGTTGCAACTATAACTTTCCCCCTTTCTTAATCACCATCTGAGAAAAACTTATAATTTACCAGTTAATCAAGCATGAGCACACGAACTTGCTCTCTATGCTATTAATATTACTCATTAAAAATAAAATTAAAATAATTTTACAACCTTTTTTTTTGTCTGAATCAAACCTTTCGAATTCTACAACCCTTTTTCTTTTTATTAACAACCTTTCAAATTTAAGAATTACAAATTAATTAAATTATACCTCATACACGAGTTTATGTACCGATTTCCCTTCGTTGCTGCATCAAGCACTGCAAGATACAATAATGAAAGATTTACAAAGAAATAAAAAAAATCACAATTAATAACAACAATAATCAAATTCTTAAAAATAAACATCTAGTTCTATTCACCAGATTCTTGAAGACGAGCAGTAGCATCGCCAAAACATTGCATATGGTCAACTGATGTACTAGTAGCCTACAATTATCACAGAAATAAATAAATTTGCTTCACTTCATTTCTTTTTCTCAAGAACCAAACAGAGAGTTAGACGATGAGTCAAAGCTGACCTCGGAGAGAGCGAAACGAAGTGAAGCGAAAAGAGAAGTGAAGCTACCGGCGATGGCTAGAGAGTCTCTCTCGATGATTTCAAGTGCCTTGAAGATCTCGCCCTGATTCAAATTGATTTTCGGTTCACGGCGGTCGGGTTCATCGGGACACGTGGCCTGTGGATCCAGGTCTGGTTGTATGATTACTGATTCTGTATCCGTTGATTGATCTCCCAGAGTTGCTGCTGCTTCTTCCATTTCCCGCGATTAAGAGAGAACGAGAGATTTGTATTTGGATATTTTTAATCAGTTATAGATGGGGAATTCAGTGATCTTTGAAAAAGTTTGACAACGATCTATTTTTGTTTGGGCTTTGTTCCAATTGGATATAGTTTTGGGTTTTTAATTTTTTTAAAGGATCCATTAACGGGAAGAGAGCAGGCCCAAACTCAGAATAATAGGAGTCGTGATGATGTGGTCAGCTCCCAATATGCAACTTCACCAACAAAAACCTGAATTGGAAAATCAAAATTGCAAGCCATTAAAATAATCACTTTATATTCATAAAAAAATATGAGCGAGTAATAAAATGAACATGAAGTTGATTAATTTTCAAAAAGATTGAAATTCAGTTAACAAAACGCGGTATTAGAATCACTGATCACACCAAATATAACAAAACAGATAGATTTTTTTTAATTAAAAATAGTCTTTCCTTATAAAATCTAATCTTTACCTAAGAATATTTATATTAGAAAGAATTAGAGGTCTAATAAGAAATTTCTAGATAATATAAAAAACTTTACCCAGAAAAATAGATTGGACCAGGCCCAGGCCACTGGCCTACCAGGTGTGGTCGTCCAGGCCTTGGCTTAACAACCAATCTACTTTTCTCTCTTTCTATAGTTTTTCTTTTCTTTGCCTTTTTCTCTTACATTTAATCTCTCTGACATGCAATATTTTTGTGTAATATTTGTAATTGGCTACAAATATGACATCATTCGTGGAATATAAACTAGCTTCACATGGAAAAATAAGAGCTCGTGAGGAATAAAAAAGGTCACAGAATAACAGAATTTATGACAGCAAGCTTTGAGGAGGCCGTTACGGTTATTTTTGAAAGTACTTTTTATTTAGAAATACATCAAAATAATATTTTTTTATTTTTTAAAAATTATTTTTGACATCAACACATTAAAATGATGTAAGAACACCAAATTTTTTTTATTTAAAATGAAAAAAAAAAATTTGGCTAAACGTAGTTTGACCGCAACGCTAAATAGGCACTTTGTATTTAATACAAAAACAGTCTAGACTGTAGAGAGTTTTGCCTCTACTGTAAAGTCTAGAAGTTAAAACCGAAATATATAAATAATGTACGGAAAATGGAGATTCAGGCTACTTGTTAACCCATTTTATTAAATTTACATCTCTCCATATTTCAAAGACAACCCAGTCATCCATGTTACATTAACAAAAGAGCTAAAAGAGCTCGGGGTCGGTACTGTAGCCATAGAGACATTTGCATTGTGGACTGACCATTTTTTGGCCGTGCGTCGCGGTTGTTCGTCTGCCTTTTTTTTTTCTTCTTCTTGCATGAACAGTGTTACAACGCTTTTAGCAATAAGACAAAATAGAGCTCAGGCTGAGGGTAAAAAACGCTGAGGGCAAGGGTCACTCATGTAATTGCATGCGCACGGACCGGACCTGTCCGGTCCGCCGCAATTTTTTTTTTAATATATTTAAAATGGCTAATTACGGTTCGGGGCCCGAATAAGACAAAAACATTGATTTCGGTCTAGGGGCTGTCCGGTAATTGACCAAAATTTTTTATTTTTTTTCCCGGTTATTGTCAGTGCGTGTGTAACACGCGCCTACCTGTTTCACGCCCCGCGCCTTGTTCAGGTGGCGCGTGCGGCGTCATACGGTGGACGGAGACGAGATTCCGACGTACAGAGCGGTTTGCCTGGGCGTCTTCTTCCTCCCGCGGTGGCGCGTTCACCATAAAAATACCCGTGGACGCGCCGGGGACCGGTTAAAGCCGCCGACCACGTTTCTCTCTATCTCCTACACATCAAAGTGCAGGAGAGTCCCCCAATTTGTGCAACTTTTTACTTCAGTCCCTTGACTTTTGATTTTGTTTTTTGTCCTGATTTTGGTTGCTTAAGTTTTGATTTAGTTCGATTGGGTCCTCCGATTGCAATTGATTGGATGTCAATGTTTCAGTTCGGTCCTCCTTCTTTTAATTTTCGGATTCGGTTTAAATTATTCAATAAATACAGTACATAAGTTTCGATTTCTTCAATTGGATCCTTTGATTGAAATTGATAATATATTGAATTTTCATTTTGGCCCTTATAGTTTTAATTTTTGATTTTAATCCCTTGATAAATTGATATTTGTGTTTTATTTTCCATTATTAACATAATAATAATAATAATAATAATAATAATAATAATAATAATAATAATAATAATAATATATTCTTTTTTTTGCTTACTTTTTTGTTAATGTTTATGAGTGTTTTTTCTTTTGGGATAATTTGATAATTTTAATTGTTTTTGCAATAATAGCAATAGTCATTTTATATCTAATATTAGTGGGGATAAAAGACAACTCAAGAACAAAAAATAAACAAATTTACCTAGGTTATCTACAATTAAAAAACGATACAAGTCACTTTTGTCTCGATTACACTGTTCCTTTTAAACGGCAAACAAGTCATTATTATATGTTTTAATATTTATTGCATATTATCGCCTAAAAATATATAAAAAGATAAAAAAATGACCTCGCATTTTTTGCATTAAAAAATTTAATATCAGCATTCTTAAATAAATTTAATATAATAATATGATTAATAAATCTTATAAAAAAAAAATTGGCTTTGAATTTTAATTTTGTGCTCTTTTGTTAAAGTTTATTTCTTAAAAAAAAAAATTGAATTTTTAATATTTAAGATCTAATATTACCCTGGAAAAAATATAACTCAATAAAACAAAAGGTAAACAAATTTGCCTAGATTATCTACAATTAAAAAATATATGAGGCACTTTCCGTTTCAACTACACCGTTCTTTTTTGACGGCAAATAAGTAATTATAGCACGCAAAAAAATTATATTTATTTTTTGAAAATTAACATAATACTAATAATAATAATAATAATAATAATCATGATAATAATAATAATATATTCTTTTTCTTGCTTACTCTTTTGTTAATGTTTATGAGTGTTTTTTCTTTCGGGATAATTTGATAATTTTAATTGTTTTTGCAATAATAGTAATAATCATTTTATATCTAATATTACTGGGGATAAAAGACAACTCAAGAACAAAAAATAAACAAATTTACCTAGGTTATCTACAATTAAAAAATGATACAAGTCACTTTTGTCTCGATTACACTGTTCCTTTTAAACGGCAAACAAGTCATTATTATATGTTTTAATATTTACTGCATATTATCGCCTAAGAATATATAAAGAGATAAAAATAATGACCTCGGATTTTTGCATTAAAAAAATTAATTTCAGCATTCTTAAATAAATTTAATATAATAATATGATGAATAAATCTTATATATATAAAAAATTTGGCTTTGAATTTTAATTTTGTGCTCTTTTGTTCAAGTTTATTTCTTAAAAAAAAACAAAAAATTAGATTTTTAATATTTAAGATCTAATATTACCCGGGAAAAAATACAACTCAAAAAAACAAAAGGTAAACAAATTTGCCTAGATTATCTACAATTAAAAAATATATGAGACACTTTCCGTTTCAACCACATTGTTCTTTTTTGACGGCAAATAAGTAGTTATAGCACGCAAAAAAATTATATTTATTTTTTTAAAAAAATTGCAATATTTTTATTTATAATGTGTAACATCTAATATTATTGGGGAAAAAAGGCAACTCATATTTTTTTTTTACAAATTTGCTTAGGTTTTCTACAATTAAAAAAATATAAAAATCACTTCCCATTTCGATCACACTATATAGTATGTGAGGCTAAGTATATGTGTTTAATATTTATTTAATAGTCTCGCCTAAAAATATATATAGAGAGAAAATAAATGACCTACAATTTCTTGAAAAAAAAATTAATATCGGTATTCTTAAATATATCTAATATAATAATATGATGAATAAATCTTATAAAAAAAAACTGTCTTTGAAGTTAAATTTATATTTTAGACTCTTTTTTTTTCCTTTTCAGAAACTGTGACATTTTTTCCACATGTATTTTTTATTTTTTAGTGTCTAAGTCAGGTGTTCTTTTTTTACCGGGTTTTTTTTTTTTGATTTTTTTTTTACCAGAGTATCCGTTACAACAAATTTCTAATAAATCATTTAACCTTCTTAGCAAATTTTCTAACAAATTTTATCAAATGTTTTTTAGCAATAGCAATATTCAATCACATTTTGGTTGAAAAAAACCATTTTTAACAGATTTTATCAATTACAATTATACTAATTAAATATTAAAATAATAAAATACAATATTTATAGAATCAATTATTTTTCTACATAGATAAAAAAACCCAGCGAAGCGGACAAATCAGCTCGTATACTACTATTAGTTTCAAGTTTTTAAACTTGATGATTTGAATGAGGTGAAAATAATAATACTGAGCAATTAAATTACTTACTATTTTTATTAAATATTAAATCGTGTCCATTCCATTTAAAATTACAATCTAGATAAAAAAACAAATAGCATTGTTGGATCCCATTTTACCCCCAAAAAATAAAATAAATAATAATAATTATAAAAATCAGTAGCATTTGACATCAAATCATATTAGTTAGTAAGTCAGCAGTCTTTCGCGTATATGAAATCCAACAAAAAGTCTTCCATCAACAACACCCCCCTGCTATATCAATGCATTTTTGATAGCATTCGTCTTCTTTTAAACAAAAAAAACGATAAAACGTCGTAGTTTCACTTTTCGATACCTTGTTTTGTTATGGTTTCAATTTCAAATCCCAAGAAAATAAACTTACGAGACAAAAACCAAAAGGACTAAAGCAACAAGGCGGGAATTCCACTCCAAATTTTGTGGGGCTTGGGTCGCCATGGACCCCACCTTTCAAGAAACAAATTTCAAAAAAAGTTTTTTAATTATTTCAAAAAATAAAAAAATGAAAAAAACCCAAAATTGAAAAAACGCGTTCCATTTCCCAGCTAAGATGGACGGACAGAGCTGTTTTCCTTTTTCGATCTCTTACCCCCAATAAAAAGAAAGGAAAAACCGAAATCAGTTCCGATTTCTTTCAGAACGGTGTCGATCTATACATTTCTTCCTCGAAGGTTTCTCTTTCACGTTTCTTCGACTGCTCAAAAGCCACAGCAATGACTGTTGATTCTTCGCGATCTCATGTTCGTTTCCGCCTCTAACAATCTCTCTCAAGTTCGAGCTTTCATTACTCGCATTTTGACCGTAGCACTCCTTTTGCTTCTAATTTAGGGTCTAATGTCGATCTGGTGGCGAATTTACGTATTTTTGGTCATATATGGAAGTGCATTTGTGATTTCTGTGTTTGAAATTAAGATTTTTTTTGCTCCTGTTAGGTTTTTTTCATTTTTAAAAAATTATTGAATTCATTAAGGTAGCTAACGATGTAGAGGTAAATTGTAGTTAACGAATTTTCGTTGCATTTTTTTTTCTGGCCGATGTTGATTAGAATAGATTATTAAACTTGATTAAGCTAAATAATAGTGTTTAGTTGATTTTGGAGTGATTTTTTTATTCTTTTTTTCTTTTCCTTTTGTTTTTGGTAAAGTGTAGGGAAAGAAAAGAATCTAAAGCCAGCGTTTTTAGCTTTTTGTGACAAACTCTTATCTCTTTTTTCTTAACCCGAGCTCAAAGTAGATAAAAATTTTACAATTAAAGTTGCTTAGGTGTGGAAATTAATATTTTGAACATTTATTTTGTGCAGTTCCATAATTAATACGTAGAAGCAAATAATTCTAGAGCATTGAGACATGGATATTTCTCCAGAACGCAGCTTGAGCGAAAATGGGGGATATGACAGGTCTAATGAAGCTCATGCTGATGATGGTAAGGAACGCCCAAAAACGCGTGCTGTTTGTTTTTTAATCCTTTCTTGATTATGTGTCTTAGTTAAGAATTTTGATTTGGTTGCAGTCAATATTCAATCATTGGTCGAGTGGTTAAACCATGCCCTACCTCATTTAAACATGCCACTGGATGCTTCAGAGGAGGAACTGAGAGCATACTTGATTGATGGCACTGTCTTGTGTAGCATTTTGAACAAGTTCTGTCCTGGTTTAGTTGAAATGGTTGGATTTCTTTCATAACAACGTTTATGTTGTATGGTTCTGTTTATCTCGTTCTGATTTTTCTAACAGGAATTTGGATTTGTTTTTTTGGGCTTTTAGAGAGGCGGTTCTGAACCTGGACCAGAAAATATCCGAAAGTTTCTAGCAGCTATGGATGAAATGGCCTTGCCTAGGTTTGTACTCGCAGACATACAGGAGGTTAGTATTTTTTTTTTTGCAATAAAATCAAGTGTAGTTTGAATTTCAGTTTAATATTGATTCAGCTAGGTATCATTCATTTGATTTTGGGATTCAAACTCAAAGGAAAGAAGAACCAACTTGACATTAGATCTGTTCTCTAAAGGCAATATGATTAAAATAGTCATGTGCTGACACACTAGGTCTACGAATAAGCCATTTCCTAGTTAGGTTTCAGTGAATTGGGTCTTGGAAGGGAGTGTTAAACCTAGTTGATACATTGGATGCATCGTTGTGACAAATTTACTTTACGATTGGCCCTGTGTTTCAAAAGCGCTTTTGAAACGCAGTGCCAAACAGGGCCAATCATGCTTCATCATAGTGCATGTGGTACTGTAGACTTTATCCTTCTCTTTTAGTTTATTTTGTTACTGTTATTGTCCTTCCTTTTCAGTTTATTTTGTTACTGCTGAGTTATAATACTTGTATTTAATGTCAGCTATCTTCTGATATGGCTAGCTCAGCATACATATATATCATTGATCTAGTTTGACATCTAGCAGGGCTGACTCTTGTTGGTAGTTATATGAAATATAAGGTTTAAGGCGATGGGCTCATTATTTGGCATGGGACTTATTTGCAATTTTCCAATACCACTTGCCTTTGCAATTGGCATAAAAAAACTGGATAATCTGCTACTAGCTTTCATGCCTTTGTCTCTTGTAAATATTTACTGAAACAGATAATATGAGATGTTTTGCAGGGATACATGGAGCCAGTTCTGCAGTGTCTTGTGACCCTTAAAACACAAATTGAATTTAATGGTGGGAAAGAGAGCATCCGTGAACATCTAAGAAGAAGATGGAATCTACCAAAAGAGTTTTCAGAAGGAATTGATAACTCGCAAGTGGACACAATGACATATGGTGAAAACTCTTCCATATATGGAGAAGTGAGGCACAGAGATTCTTTTGATAACAAATATGGAAGTGGTATGGATGGTTCTATCTCATTAAAGTTGTATGAAACAGAAGTTGTACTTGTATGAATTATAATCACCACTTTCTAATTACATGAGTGATTAGATTAGCTTGGCAAGGTCCAAACAGATCTTTCTGCATTTGATTGGGGTTATTGTGATCCTCTATGGGGCAGCTATGGAAGGGAATGATACAAAACCTGATCTTGGTTAATGGAGGGGGCTGTTTTTACTGCAATGCCCGAACATTAGGAACCAGCAGCCTTTGGCTGCTAAATTCATTATCTGTCTTGAATGGAACACCCAGTCACCCACCTATATATATACTACATATTTATATGAGTTTTTATGTAATATTGTCTTATTTTTGTTCTCCTTGTTGTTTCCTATTTAGCATCTGCTGCTTTGGCGAATGATGGTCTACACAAGTTATCTGAGATGTTCCAACAAAACCAAGGGCCCTATACTGATATTTCCGAATCCAATATTTTGGAATTGATGAAATCAAATGGGCTGGACGTAAGTTTCTGGTATTTGGTGTGTTTGTGTGTTGATCAATTAAGAAAGCTAACTTGAAGAATGATGCTGCTCTAATGCATATTTTTCATTCCTTTGAGCAGAATGCCTCTACTCGAACATTGTTCAGCTTAGTGAACAGAATTCTGGAAGAAAGCATTGAAAGAAGGAATGGACATGTCCATCATGTATGCCAATCAGAGGATGCATGGACACCACATGTCTTATGCATTTTCAATTGATATATTGTTTGACCAATAATTTCTTGAGTTCACTCTGTTTTGTCTCTAAGTGATGTCCTTTATATGCTTTGAATAGCAGATGGCTCATATAGTGAAGAAAGTTGTGCAAGTTATTGAACAACGGGTTTCAACTCTAGCAGTGAACTTGAAAGATGTAATGTTGGGTTGTCTTCTAGTTACATTCATGTGTAATATATTGTATATTGCTCATGCATCTTGATGATCATGTTGTTGCGTACATGTAGCAAAACAATCTTTATAAGGTTCGCTTGGGAAAGTGCCAATCACGAATAAAAGTCTTAGAGACCCTTGCAGCTGGAACCACAGAAGAAATTCAGGTACCTTGAATAGATTCTTTAACTGTCTTGCCTATCTTATTTGAATTTCACTCAAATAATTGATTTTTGTCCTCGTATTTATTTATTCAATATATATATGCAGGTTTTGTTGTCACAGCTACAACAAATCAAGGTGTGACTTTGCTATTCAATATTTCAGTAGCATGCTATTTCTGTTGATTTCTAATTTCCAATGTCAGGGTGTTCTTTCGGTGCCTTTAGGCAAATGCAACACAATTACGATGCATCTTTTGTCATTGAAATTATGTTTACATCAAAGAAGGGAAAAAAAAGAAAATAATATAATTGAGCATCTTTTGCCATTGAAATTATGTATACATCAAAGAATGGAAAAAAATAATTTGAACTCACATTGGTGTTGAACACCTAGTGCATATGACCAAGAACTACAGATTTGCCATGAATTCCTCAGCTACTGCGTTATATATTGGTACCATTTATTCTGGGTGTTGCCTGTAACCTAGTTTGAAATATTTTAGCACCTGATTTTGCAGGAACTATTGTTTAAGTTGTATATATTTTTTTTATCAGCAGCTGATGTGCACAATAGTGTCTTTCATTCGTTGTGTATTGTCTTATATTTGTATCAGTTACATGCTACATAGTTGAGGAGGTTATTCAGGTGCTTTATTGATTAGCGATTCTTTTTGCAAGTGGAAGGTGACAAACTTTTAAAATCAATTAGAAAGGCATCTAATTATAGTCATTTTTCATAACTGATAAGCAAGAACACCCACAAAGATATAATAGTGTTTGTCTGTGTTATATTGCTCTTCTGTAACTCTCTTTTTTCCCATCTAATTTTTTTTTGTTGCAGATTGAGAAAACTAAAATAGAGGAAAAGAAAAAACTTGAAGAGCAGGAGCTACTTAGAACAAAGCAAGAGAAAATCCACAGTGATATTGAGAACTCAACGCTGAAACATGAACTAGAGACAGCTAAGAAGACACATGAAGAGCATTGCTTGCTATTGCAAGTGCAGGCTGAGGAAACTGAAGTTGAATTGGAGAAGAAATTAAAGGAACTTGAATGCTTCTTAGCAGAATCAAAGAAGAGGGTGAAAGAACTCGAGTCATTTTCTAAATCTAAATCACAGAGATGGAAAAGTAAAGAGGGCTACTATAGAAGCTTTATAGATTATCAATCTAGAGCTTTACAGGTTTGCCTCACTCTCTTGTTCTTAATTGAGCTTCTGTTGATGTTAAGACAATAAATTAATAATGCTTTTACTGTTAGGAATTGAGGGCAGCTGCTGACTCTGTAAAACATGAGATCTTGAAGGCCAAAAGGAGTTACACTGAGGAATTTAATTTCTTGGGTAGGATTGACTGTATGCTATAGTTTAGTTTGGTATTGTTTGTCAATTTCCTTTATTATTTTGATGTCACCAATGCTTTCTGTGATTTGTGGGGCTTTCTCTCATGCTGTGATTTTTTTTTAAATCTTGAGCAGGTGTGAAGCTTAAAGGACTAGCAGATGCTGCTGCAAATTATCATTCAGTTCTTGCAGAAAATCGAAGGCTATACAACGAGGTTCAGGATTTGAAAGGTACACTGCTCCATATGTTTTGCTTGGTATGCTTATTTTGCTTGTGCTGATTGTTGCACTTGTTAAAGGAAATGTTATAGTGCATTTTCTTTGGAGCTTATGCTTATCTATCATCTGATCATAGGCAATATTAGAGTGTATTGTCGGATAAGACCATTCCTTCCTGGACAATCTAAGAAGCGAACAGCAGTAGAATATATCGGCGAGAATGGTGAATTGATTATATCAAATCCTTCAAAACAAGGAAAAGACAGTTCTAGGCTTTTCAAATTAAACAAAGTTTTTGGTCCAGCAGCTACTCAAGGTTAGAGTTTTCCTTTTCTATCTTTTCTTTTTTCAAAAACTGAAGATTGATTTTACTTCATATTTTTCGTTTCTTTTTATTTTTTTACAAAAAACCAAGTTGTTGGAAGGCTTGCATTCAGCTACACATATTTGTATTTTAGAGATTGTATATAACTCTTAGCTTTATGTTCTCGTTAACATATTCTGGCAGAGGAGGTATTTTTAGACACCCAGCCACTTATTCGGTCTGTCCTTGATGGATACAATGTATGTATATTTGCATATGGTCAAACCGGCTCAGGAAAGACCTATACAATGGTATGATAATCTATTATTCTCACCTAAACATTTTCATTATTGTAAACATTTTGCTTACAAATTTTTCTTTTGTTCTCATGTCTTTCCGCTAGAGTGGGCCTAATATGACATCACAAGAAGATTGGGGGGTCAATTACCGAGCGCTGCATGATCTTTTTCAGATCTCCCAAAACAGGAAAAGCTCCATTTCATATGAAGTTGGTGTTCAAATGGTAGAAATTTACAACGAGCAAGTTCGTGATTTACTCTCAAGTGATGGTCCTCACAGAAGATATCCTTGATGTTTATTCTTTTCAATTTTGTTATTTGTTCTTGGTTATATTTTTCATGGTGGGCAATTTCAACTCTATAGCTTTAACTGGGTTGATCCTGTTATCCTTTCTGGTTCCATATTGATTTATGAATGCAAATTCTTGCTTTCTGGTTGATTTTTTGTTGGCTAGTTCAGAGTTTGCTCCAACTAATCTTGATTTTAGTGCTAAAGTATTTGTATTTCTCCTAACTTGCACACACTTGGGATTTGGAGTACAACCCAACCAAATGGTTTGGCTGTTCCTGATGCCAGCATGCATGCTGTTACATCAACTGCAGATGTGTTAGAATTAATGCACATTGGGTTAATGAACCGTGCAGTGGGTGCTACAGCTCTAAATGAAAGAAGTAGTAGATCCCACAGGTTGTCTCTTTTATGATGATTGTTGCCACAGTAGGTTTTAACAAATTGTTTTTGTTTTAACTGAATTCTTATTTTGCAGTGTTCTCACCATTCATGTCTATGGCATGGACTTGGAAACTGGTGCTGTTTTACGTGGTAACCTACACTTGGTTGACCTTGCCGGTAGTGAAAGAGTGGATCGATCTGAAGCTACTGGAGAAAGGTTGAGGGAAGCACAACATATAAATAAATCATTATCTGCACTTGGGGATGTTATATTTTCTTTAGCGCAAAAGAGTCAGCATGTGCCATACAGAAATAGCAAACTAACTCAAGTACTTCAAAGTTCATTAGGTGCTATTTTATATCTAAAGTGCTTTGTCATAATTTATGATTCATAATGTCTGATAAATTAAATTGATTCTCCAAGTCTTATTAAAATGCACTAATGGCTTCCCTTAATTTCCCCCCCGCATTCTAGGTGGTCAAGCGAAGACCCTTATGTTTGTGCAGCTTAATCCTGATGTAGATTCTTATTCAGAAACTATAAGTACTTTGAAGTTTGCTGAGAGGGTTTCAGGGGTTGAGTTAGGTGCTGCAAAAAGCAACAAAGAGGGAAGAAATATCAGACAACTCATGGAACAGGTTGAAAATTTATTCATTCATCAATACTTATAAAAGTTGTGCTGGATTACTTTAAATTGTCTCCTAGAATAGAGATAACTCAAGATTGGTGAATGTTCAGCCATGTAAACAGGCACATGCGAAATGAATGGGAAACCCCATTAGCCAATGTCTCCATACCAGCATATATCTCTTTTGTCTTTGACCTTTAGTAGCATTATGTTTGCCTGCCCTCATGGAGTGACTGGCTTCTCACCTTCCTAGGATATCAACATTCAAAGTTGGTAGGGGTGAGAACGAGGAGATTATTGTTCTGTTGCCAATGTTATTTGAGCAGCTCAGTTGCTTAACAGAATTGGAGTTTCCTTGAGCACTCAATAGACTTTACCTGTTATCAATTTTTTTATAATCTGCATTGAATAATTTGAGTCCATTTGATTCAATATATTCAAAGCTAACCTTGCAGGTTGCATTGCTCAAAGAGACAATTTCAAGGAAAGATGAAGAGATTGAGCAGCTACATCATCTCCAGGGGAGTGGCAATGGAGTGAAGTGTGATATGAATTCCCGTAGGTATGATTCTTCTTCTCCAAGAAGACATTCAATCGGGAATGCATTACTTAACCATAGGCTACCAGGAGGGAAAGGTTCAGGGCTTTCCGAGAAAGCATCTTCTGAGATGGACAACTGTTATGGGAACAATGAAAGACACTCTGAAGCTGGCTCTGTAAAGTCAATGGATGACTTTGAACAACTCAAAACTTTGCTTCCACAGTCAAATTCAATGGATGTCTTAACACTCAAAAATGAATTTGTCTCTCAGCTTAAGTTAGGTGAACCTGGTGTTGATCAGAATGATAGAGAAGACCTTGATCTCTTGGGCTTTGGAGATGCAGATTCTGATGAGCGATTAAGTGACATATCTGATGGCTGTCTTTCGAGAGCTGAAACTGAAGGCTCTCTGGGTAGTGCAGTAGAGTTCACTCTTTTCCCTGAATCTAAACCATCTGAAGTTGCAAAACCAGCCGGGAAGGCTGAGAACAAGAGGTGAGTACGCTTCAATTCCTTGATAAATTTGAATGTTATGCAATCATTTTTCTGGGTTCAGGCAGCTACTTTCTGATGTTTTCCGATACTTCTCATTTCAATTCATTAGTCTGCAGCAATACTACACTCTGACCGCCACTCACAGTTTTATCACTAAAGTAAAATAATAGTGTAAAAGCTGTGATATTCACATTATAAATTGTTTCGCTTTTCCCCAACCTTTTCAGTCGTACTAAAACTAGGTTATATTTAGAAGTTATTGCTCAATTTTTACAGGACCTGCTTTTGTATCATATGCATACATTCAGTGCTGCTATACCTGCACTTTTACTGTAGTTAAACTAAAATCTTTCCCTGAAGGAATAGGCTGTTGGATTTTCTGGACTCCATGTGTAATGGGCATTTGTCTCTGTTCTTCAGTCTGATAGTTTCTGGTCAATTGTCCTGCTCATCTCTTTCCTCATTTTGTATATGGGAAGCCCCCATTGATTTTGTAACACTGTAAGAACGCATTTGTTTTATGATCGTATACGGCATTCCAGTGCATAGTAACGCTCTCACATCTCTTTATTCGTAGATTTTATATCACTTACTATGCTCTGTCGTTTCTTCGAATTTAAAGGTGTTTTTGTATTGCAGTTGTAGAAGACAATGATTTTAATCAGATTTATATACCGCAGTGTTGAAATGAATCCCTGGCCTGACAAATTTTGCTGTTTTCAGCAGATTGACTATTGCATCGAGGCTTCCTAAGCCTTCGCCAAGACTGTCGCAGACAAGATTACCACGTCTGTCTCTGACTAAGAGCTCTGCCTCCAAGGCTTCATCGAGTATGTATAGTTAATGCTTTAACCATTTATCTCCTCTTATGATTATCATGCAGGCCATGTTCTCATATAGGTTCATGCACATCGATGCCGTATAATTTAATAATCTCTGACATCTCTATCTTCCTCTTTATTCTCTTTTTTTGTCCGTGAAAGGTATGTCAGAATCTAGGAAACCTCCTGCAAGCGGTTTCTCCGCAACCAAGTCAGGGAAACGATGGCACTGAAAGTGGAGGGAGTCTTAAGATGGTAGAAGAATTGACACTTAACCTTAGCAGCTGGTGTCTCTAACTGAATGATTATTGCCACCTCTAGTTGCTTCCATTTGTCTCGTGGAAGTGTTTGTATTTGTATATACTCAAGGATGGGCAATGGTAACTCATGTTGGTTTAACCATTTCGTCACTATTTATCACTTTTTTTTGTTTTTATTTGACAATGCTTTCTCTTGTTTTTCACTCCTTTTTATTTTTATTTTAAAAAAAAAACAGTCCAAAGGACAAAAGAACATAGATTAATACTAATTAACAATCATTAACATGTACTATAAATAAATTAACACTAGCAATTAAGGATTAAGAAAAGAAACTAAATTGGGATGCTGTTTTACAGTGGGCGTTCACTTATTTGATTCGTGGATTGAGTGGCAAAACTAATTTAATCAAGCGTTTAGCTCTATTTAAGCAGAACTATTCTATGCTTTGTTGATCTTTGCGCCTTCACCGTAAGTGGTTCGCTCCAACATTGGAGAGTACATTGCACTTGAAACTAAATACGGTGTGAATTTGTGATTAAATTAAAATTTCATGACAGGTGCGAGTTAGTTTTCTTCATTCCACAAGAAATTCTAATAAGCTGTCATTTTTACCATTATTATAGTCATGAAACTAAAGAATAATAATTTAAAAATTGATTCTAGACTATTTTTTACTATTAGTAAAGAAGGCGATGTAACATGAAAAAATTCTCATGATGCATTATCTAAAATCAGATATTAAAGAAAAAACCAAACCATGTGGCGTTTCCATTATAGCAATACTCACAATTCATTGTGGATTGGAACAGTGAAATGACTAATTTACCTCTCGGTGCGCCTTCGTTTAAACGCTGGAGTCAGGGGTATTTTTGTTTTTTTCTATTTTCGTGCACAGTGTAATAACCGAAAATGCTCACTAATAAGACAAAAACACATTTTGCTTGCAGGGTTTAAATAGTATTTATCCCATTTCAATGAACAGTGTCAGAAAGGGCTAACTACCGATCTGCCCCCATTAAAGACAAAAACACTTCAATAGAAGGAAGGGTAAGTCAGTAATTGACACTTTCTTTAATTATATTTTATCCGGGTCTGAACAGTAATTAGGGTGTGCTAATACGTTTTTATCCCCATAAAAGACAAATTTAAAGAATTAGGGTTAGGGGTTATTCGATAATTGACCATGATTAAAAAAGTATTTCTTGCCGACAGTAGCAGGCGCGTCCATTGGACTTGGTTTCAAATTTCGGCCTCCCGCCCCCTTCGGGTGGCGCGTGACGTCTACTACGGCGGTTAAAAATTTGCATCCAGCGTGTCACCGGGTGCGCCTCCATGACCTCCAGCTGATGGTTGCGCTTGTTTCCCCCAATGGTGCCCTGAAATGTTCCCCTTGGTGATCAAACGTTTGCTCCACTGTTTCTCTCTCCTTCCGGCAAACGTTAACGGGAGTCCCCGGTGTTGTTGATAGTTTTATTTCGGTCCCTGATTGTTTGATTGTGTTTTGTGATCTTGATTTCTATAGTTTTATTTCGGTCCTCAATTTTTTAATTTCCGGATTTGAGTTAAATGCGTAATATATTTAGTATCAAAGTTTTGATTTCTTTCAATTGTATCCTTGAATGAAAATTCATTATACATGGGAGTTTCATTTCGGTTATGAGACTTTTAATTTTCGATTTCAATTAAAATTCTTTATTTTTTTGTATCAAAGTTTAGATTTGATTCAATTTTATCCTTTACATTAAATTTAATATACATTTGTTTTTTTTATAACTTTCTAAATCACATCTCTAATTTCTGAATTTTTAAAATAAAAACAGTAGTTTTTTCCATGTATTCAATAGCTTTTGTGAAAATTCGTTTCTTCATAATTTTTTTATAATTTTATCATGACAAGATTTTCATATCTCTAATTAATTTTTTATGTCTCTAAACACGTTCAATGAAAAATATTCATAGGAGATCTCTCTCTAATAATAATAATAATAATAATAATAAAATCTTCTGAGCGAGATGCTTTGTCCACATTAAAATTCTCATCGACAAAATCTATATATTGTTTTTAAATTCTCCATGTATTCCTTCAAACACTTTTTGGTGAAAAATATCATGGCGATCATGGCGAGATCGTGAAAAATATCATGGCGAGATCTCCATTCATATCTGTAGATCTCCATTCAAATCTATAGATCTCCAAACAATATCTTTTTACACGAATCTTTCCATTTTCTATATAACAATATTTTCTACTGGAACTTGACACAATAACCGACATGTCAACCATGACTGGCTAATGATAGCACAGCAATTTATGCACCATTGATACGTCTCCTTCTCCACGTAGAAAGTCTAACACATAAATACGTCTAGTTACCCGGCAAAGACCATCCTCGGCCACTCCATAAAAAGCCATCAGTCAAGAGTGCGTTAAAAAGCCAGAGCACTCAACTAGAGCCATATCAGACTACAATTTCTAGCCATTACATCTATTAGATACACGCTCCTTTTATTTTTATATTTTTATTGATTTAAATATCCCATCTTTTCATAGGAAATTGTTTTCTCAAGAACAACCCAGGCCGGATACAAAAATCTCATCATTTGTACTGGTCTAGAATGTAGCCATGATAAACCCCTTTTTTTTTTATCACTAGTCCATGATATAATCATGAAAAAACCTGTATTCTATCCATCTAAAGTTCTTTCAGGGATTTATCACAAGCAATCCAACGTTAACCCCTGTCCGGATGGGTTATAGTTTTATTAGAAAGGGCAGGGGAATTCTAAACCACTTTATCGCGCTGCTCTTGTTCCCCGAATAAAATCTATTGTACTGTATCGCCCAAATGCATGTTTTACTGCCCTACATGGGCCTTGATCTTTGTTTACTGGGCTCATCGCGGGCCTTGATTTCCTTAATGGTCCCGGCTTCTCTGTAATCCAAAGGCCGTGTGTGTGTGTGTGTGTATTATTTTGAACTACATCGTGCAGTTTTGCATTTCATTTCAGCAGGTGGGTTTTACTGTTAGTTCCAGCCAATCTTGTTCGCAAGGGTTTCGAGTTTTGCTTAATTACGTGAATTTTTTGGAGTTTGGGGTGTTAGAGTGGTGTTTGCAATTACTGTTGCATTCAAGATAGTGATGTTGTGCTGTTTGATTTTTCAAGGGAGGTCTTGAAAGATTTGTAACAAAATGTATGGGGGCAAAGCCCTGGTAGAAGTGATCAGGCCTGGAACTGCATCGCCGGAGTTTTTGAGCCTGACTCTGCCGTTGGGCAGATCTGGAATCTTTTGAATCCTCATGCTGTTTCTGAAACCAAGGATCAGAGAAATTTTAATAAATATTTTTCACCGTTTCATTTTTTCCCAAGGGAACATACGATGCCCAGGTAGAGTTGCTGTACTTCGTCGCCTTCTCTTTCCACGCCTCAGCTCGAAGGTACCAGGATGGGTAGGTTTTCTTCAAGAATTCATAAAAGGCTAACATGAAAGTAGCAATTCATGAAAGCAAGAAAAAGATGACACAAGGGCCAAAGATTCTGGGAAAATGTCAAAATTGTTACAAGATTTTGTTTACTACAAGTCACTGTTATGGGAGCATGCTCTAATGTCAGCAAGAACATGTCCTGTCCTATAAAAGGAAACCACAGCATGGCTCAGTCATGATTGTAATCAAGGACAGAAAATATCTGAAAAGCAATATCATTGTTTTCGGAATCCCAGGACCCAAGCGTGAAAAATTATTGAGCCATCAGCTATTGAATAAAAAGAGGTAAATGCATCCACATGAAGTATTGTATCCATCAAGGTTGATGTTTTCGTAATCCTGTTTTGGTTGATGTTTTTTGATTTTAATTAGAATAAAATGTTTTGGTTGAAATTTCATGTTATCGAAATAAAAACATTATTTTTTTTAAAGAAGTTTCAATGGTTTTTTAAGATGTTAACATTGAAACTTCTTATTATGCATGAAAATTGATAAAAATATAGTTTAATAAAAAAAACCATGTTGACATCTTAAAAAAATATTCAAACGACGATATATTAGATTAACTCGGGTCAATCTAGATTAACCTTTCAAATGTATAACATGCGTTATAAGACCACAATAACCTTAAATAAAAAAATTATAAAGTTCAATTCCTAATAAACTCATTGATGAATAATGAAATTGAGGAAAGAACTAATCTAAAAAAACACAATAAAATGATTTTTCTATACATAATTATCAATCCAAATAATATTACGAGAGTGTCATCATCAATCTTGCAAGGTCATTATATTCTTTGATTGCTCTGAAAATTTAACCTAATATATATAAAAACATATCAAGAGACTTCTCGTAAAATTTTATCTTAATCTAACAGTTGAATATCTAACAATTTGAATTGACAACCTTGATTTAACCAGATAAAAGTAACCCATTATTCATTATTTTGAAGTTACAACAATTTTGAACTTCATATCTCCAAATATATTATTATCATTAATAACAATATAATAAAAAAAAAGTATAAGACCCCTTGTTTCTTTCCACTCAGTACTTTTCCCTCCCTATCAAGTTACAATTATGGACAGCAATGTGTTTCTTTCTATTTCTAGCTAAATGAAAAATGGAAAAACAAAATGGAATAAAATTATACATCGAAAAAATTCTGACGAGCACAGCTGTTTAAAGGTTGCTCGTTAGCATCGGCAAAGATTACGGCAACCGGCCATTTCCTGCCGCCGGCTTCTCGATCATGAAAAACTTCATTGAATTTTATCGGTTCCCAGTAATTTGCGAGCCTGACCAGCGTTTCTCTACAGGAAGCATTCAGCTTTACAATGCAAGCTGTCGAGTCTACACCCGGGAAATTGGAGAGAAGGGAGGGTTAAGCACGTAAGACTGCCGGACCCCTTCCACTTTCATGGATGCTTTCCTTTTCTCCTCCTCCGTGACTGTTCCAACGAGGAACTTCACTTCCTCCTCAATAAGCATTTTCAGAGAATTGCAATGTGATAACTGATCGCCTCTTTCCTCTCCAGCCACACCAGTGGCTTCTGTACCATGCAATGCAGCAACACATATGGAGAATGCTTGTAATGTGGATAATTGTGCGTGGAAATCAACAGCATACTGACCCTCTTCAAGAACAGTCATGGTCAATGCTGGTTTGTTCTCTTTTGTTCCCTTCACAAAAATAGAATCTGGTTACAGCTAGGAAGAAACTAATTACACGACTCGTATAAACAGTAGAGCAAAGTTGATCATATTCAGTGTCTGGGATTTTTTATTTTTTTTGCTTATCCCAGTGTGAGAATTCACATATTAACCATATCAGCAAAGTAAAATATCCTCGAGTACCAGTCAGGAAGCTTACCATAAGAAAAAGTTCCAGAGGCCGCTGATTATCCAGGAGTGGTTTGTCTTCAGCATAATGGATGCCAGGATTGCCAAAAACGGTAAGGGGGCAGGCCACATCCCAGCCACCACAGTCACAGCCTCCACCAGATCTCCATCTATCAAGCAATGAAGAAGGACCCCGGCTATCACCGCTTGGCAAACTATGATTGCCAGTTGGAATCACCACCCTCACCTTCTCTGGATTTTCTTTATCTCGGATAGTTTTCCTCCTTTGCTCACCAACAGAAAGGTTGAGCAGATTTGAATGCATTTCATCACTACCCTTGTCCCCCCTTTTGTATTTCAGGCTCTCTCTCCTTGAAAATGGGAGTTGAATAACAATGGCTGCTATTTCAAGGTCTGGATGCAAAACTGCAGATGCCCACGGATAAGGATTGGAAGAATCAAAGTTGCCTCTATCAAAAGCATTTTTTGGTTGATGTTTGAGCTTCACTGCATCACAGTTGGCATCCATCTCATGACTTCCACCAACCAAGCCTGGATTAGCGCTGCTGCCAGGTCTAACATCAGGGGAGTCTTCAGTGGAAACTCTCTGTCTTCCACGCGCAATATCGTACATCACAAACTCTGTCACCAAAGAGTTGTCAAAGTTCCCACCATCTTTTAATTTTGAACTAAAATAACATGAAACTTGCATCTGCCCCACTACCAACGATTCCTTATTGCCATCAGTCAACCCCCATCCAGCAGCATTGCTCTTTTTTCTACTGGAAATGGAGTGAAATGTATAGACCCAATTAAATGCATTATTTGCTTTCCATGCCTTGGCTACCAGAACTTCTTCTGGGAAATCTAATGAGAACTCAAAAAATGGCACCCCGTGTTTATTTTCCAACTTCAGACGACCATGTAGGTGAACTGGTGAACACGCTACATCTGAATGATGGTGATCTTTCTTGACAATCTGAGAATCAAAATCTACCTTTTGATCTGTATGTGAGAAGTCATGGAACAAATATTTCCGGAACGTCTGATTCCTTCTCATGTATGACACCCCTGTAGTTTTGGCATCACTTGGTTCAGGGACATGACTTAATGGACTCCGGAGAGACTTGGACTTTGTGAATGGATCGAACATCATCCGCATGGGACTAAATCGGGACTTTGAGCTGGCTCCTTTAGATAAATAACTTTCTGAAGAAGAAGAAGAAGGTGAACAGGGCATTTCTAACTTAGCATAGAGTGATTTCTGGAATGTCAGAGCCGTATCTCTTTCCAGAAGCTCATTACCATCATTTATTGGACCAACAACCTGCTCACATCTGAAGTTTGGATTCCCAATCGAGCCCCTTCCAGCAACTCCAGCAGAATGTTTCTCTCTCTTGTCCAAATTCGGACAGATTTCAATGAAGTCATCTGATGAGCATGGCTCTATGCAAGGTCTTCGAACAGATTTCAGATTCAAGTTTGAGCTCGCAGGAGATCTCTTCTGCATGGTCTCTTCATCTAAGCTATGCAGAGAGTTAACAACTCTGAAAGAAAACGCACTGTCACTAGCACGCGACAGTTCAATTTTTCTCCTTCCCTCATTAGAACCCATTTCCTTCAGTCTCCTTACTTCTCTGGAACTTTGATACATGGATCCTCGCTTTGGCTCCATGTGACCTTCTGAACCAACAGGTCTGGACAGAACATTCTTACACGAGGAACTACGGTAACGACGGAAGCTAATCTCATTGTAGCCCTCCTTTACCCTCAAAATATCATCTTTACGTGTGAGTTTGCCATTCACACTTCTCTTTTCAACTTCTGAACAACGTCGATGAGGAAGAACAGTATTAGGACTCAGATCTGAGACGCTACTCTTCTCAGAATCCAACTCCATCTCCAGTTCCATTTAAAGACCCTAAATTCTACAAAAGAACAAATCCAAAATAAGACGACAAATATGGTAATATCTGAAGAAGAAAAGCAAAAGACCCAGAAATGTGAAAGTAGCTATATCTATGAAATCTGGTTATAAAACTCTCAGAATCCCTATTCAGATATGCAAGGATTGATTATAATTCCTACAATAATAGCAGCTAACTTCACTGGCAACTATACGTCACCAGAGACCAGTAGTCTTGTAATCAGTAAGAAAATCATCTGCATTTAAAAGGATTATTCAATTGCAATCACATGCATTTATTTTGACACTTGATTTAACATCCAGCAACAAACAACAAATATCTATCTGCTTTTAAGCAAAGCAACTGTACAAATCACACATGAAACAGACAAACAAACAATAAAAAACAGCTGCCTGCTAAGAACTTGAAAAGCCAGCACATTCTTGTTTACAAAGACCAATCTTCGCATATGAAAGAGCTGTCTCTAATATTCTAATTTTGAAGAGCTAATATAAAGGTTGAAGAAGTAGTATAATGACCTTCGCAAAAAATCATTGTTTCAAAAAGCATGCTCCACATTTGATGATTCCAAAGTTTGAGATCACAGAAACCTCAAAAGAAACTAACTTCGATGATCGATAAAACTGAAAAACTTGAACAAACAAGGAATCCTATGATCTATGAAAATTTAACTCCCTGAAAAAAGAGTAAAGTACCAGACATAAAAGGCTATATACAATTATTAGCAACAACTTTATATTCACTTGCATTCTAAGCCAAAAAAAGAACAACTTGAGGAAATGGTCATACCCCACTTAGATCTCACAGTGTGAATTCAAGGAAAAACCCGACACACTGCAAGTAGCCACAATCATATCCATCCAATCTCTTCTACCAAATGACTTTTATCAATATAAACAAAAAACCAAAAAAAAAAACATCTTTAAGAACAGTCAGCCATGACCCCAAGAGTGTTTACACCCTCAAAGAATCGACAAAAGTACATAGTGAAAGCAAGAGAAAAGAAAAGGTAGACCAATGACAGTGAAGCATAATAACCAAAAAAGGTGAGTTTCAGAGAGAGAGAGACAGTGCATGCCTTAGAGATATAGAGTGAAGTCCCACTCCTCTCTCTCTCTTCTCTCACACACACACACACACACGAACACGCACACGCACACTCACATGAGAGAGAGTTTCAATGAGAGACAGAGAGGTGCTAAGTTTCTGTTCATGTCTACTAAAAAAGCCCTCTTGAGTTCAAATCATGATTCGCAGCTAGCTATGCTGCTGTCGTCGTTGATAACTTGATACTGCTGCTGATGCCTGTGTTTTCTTTTCAGGTTTTGCTTCATTATTTATATATTTGTTTTGATTTTCTTTTCCTAGACCTTTTGGCTTTTTAGCGGGGTGGGGGGGGCTCATTTATGAAAAGACATCCATACCCTTCTAACAAGGATGAGCTCCATGTGGCTGGGCGGGGGTGATTCTGGCTATTTGGACGTGTTTTGAATGAGGAGGGACAGATTCGCTGCCACATCTTATTATCTTATTGTTTTGGGAAGAGCAGGGGGGAGGTGGCATCAAGACAAGACGATGCCCACATTTAATTTAACTGTTTCCAATAATTAAACAAGTGATTGATTTTAGTGCACCAAAATGCAGATCCCGTTTGACTGTAATTACTATAAAGTCCTCGGTGTTTGAAACTGTGAAATTGTTTGTTGGCAGGCTTGAATTGATTGTTTGGAATCCACTCTATATAATTTGAGAGAGAATGTTAATGATTTGTTTCTAGCTTGCTGAATAGTTTTTGTGGCGGGCACATAAAAGTGGGCCTGTTCTCTGGAGGGGTAGTGATGTCATATGGAATCTGTCAGCATCCCTTTCTACTTCATGGTCAAAGGCGAATATGGTAATTACAAACGCATGATGGGTGGCTTGGGCGGGAGCAGGCAAAACTGAAACTTAGGCAGGCAGTCAGTCTCTCACATCTAACCCACGCCCTCTCCCTCATAGAATCAAGCTTATTTTTCTTATTCATGCCCCCTACCCCCCCCACCCCTCTGTTTTTTTGTTTTGTTTTTTTGTTAATAATCTCATTAAATGAAATCAATCAGTCTTGAGCATGTGTACCCACCAACATTCAACAATAAACAACACTCATTTGAAACACCCATCCATCCCCCATAAAACGATAACTGAGGTCCACCTATAAAACCTCAACCAACGTGTTAAATCAACTCCATCAGGGTAATAAATGAATCAAAGAGCATGTAGCCGGTGGGGAATCCTCTCCTCTGTCTATCAAAATGAGGCACACATTATGGCATAAATTAGCATGTGTCCAATGAAATTCCATCCGACAATGATTAGGCAAGAACAACTCTTTTAAGCTCGACAGTATTACAACCCTACTCCTGTACACCAACTCTTTGTTAGTTATCTCTGATAAAATAACCTAACCTTCGGAAACGGGCATGGCCCCCTTAGGACAACTGTACAAGCAAGCAAATTCCTGGCTGTGCTTACTGCTCAGCATTCTTTCAAATTTCGGGATTCTCTTCGATCTTGACCTTGTTAAATGATCTCTGGTTTTCCATAACGGGCATATATGGTTCGCTTGTTTTCTTAAGGAATTCAGCTGCCTTGTCAGATTCACGGGGACTCACTAGCTTCTTCTCAACCTCGTCAAACTTAGCGGTTGCCCATGGTGCAGTGCCTACACTTCTGGCAGAACTCGGTGTATCTATTGTTAGCATAGATACCTCGTCCCTGGATGCATACCAGGAATTGCCACATGCAATACACTCCAACTGAAACCGGATACACTAAAGTCAGTACAGCGATACAGCTTGCTAACTATTTGACATTATTTTCGATGTCAAAAATAATAGTGGTGTAGAGAACAAGGTTCAGGTGAAGAAAACCTGGTAGCGGGCTCCATGTCCTGCTTGGATGATGTCCCTTAGTCCCACTTTAAACTCGCTGCATCTTGAGCAACGAGCATCAGTCATCTGATACACATGCACACGGGTCAGCCAAGAAGTTAGAGCACAAGCATGCATCCAAGTACAGCCAAAAAAACTGTAATATCTCAAAGTTAAAACCAAAGTGTGGTCACATGAAATAACCTGCATACGCTCTGACTCCTCAGGCTCCTTCTTTGCAGTTTCCTCTGCTGTTAAACCCTCCTGAAGATAAGTTTGTTAATTCATACACTTCATCAATGCTGTACATATTCCAGATGCAAATCACAATAGCAGAAATAAACAAAATAACAGCGAGAAGGAAGCAATAGAACTTATACCTTTAACTCATTTGGTGACATGTTCAATATTTTTGAGGGCTCCAACTCTCTGTTTAGCAGACGGCGGGCTAGAAATGCATTATTCTGAAGTTTTTTCATGGAAGAAAAATTATGTCAATATTCTCAGCGAAAGAAGGTAACACGCTCAGTCAAAAGCTGGAAACTCAACACCATTAGTTCAAGATGCATCCTGTTCCACCAGAGTATTAAGCATATGAATCTGGACCATACTCCACACAATAAGATCAATACTGCTTTTGGTAAAACTTCAATCTTTCATTTCAATATGCAACTAAATGCGTATGTATTAGCATCATTGATTTTAAGAGTTTACTTGTTTTCTCTTTTAAAAGAATTTCATTAAAATGCAGACAGAAAATGCTTCAATAATTTATTTTGGTACACCAGCTAAACACATACACATGTGAATCACTAGTATCCAAATGTAAAGAAACGATAACTGCAGTCCCTAAATGACTGCACATCATTTATGAAGAGTGTACTCAACTCCATTGCAGTATTGCACCTTTATCCCAGAGAAGAAGGGAGGAAGAGTATCCATTCCGGGTGAACCCCCAGAGCACAACAACCTTGAAAGAAAGGGAAAGCAAGACTGACCTTGAGGTTGAACACTAGCTGACGCAACTTTTGATTATACTTCTGAAAATCAGAGGAAAGTGCATCATGTGATGCCTTCTCAAGAGCAGTTACTGCAGGAACAGCAGCATCTGGCCAGGGAAAAGACTTGCCACCCTGTCATGTACAGCAAATTAGAGTGCTGGGGTCACAAAATCTTTGAAAATTTCAAATTCCTATCCTTAATCTGCTCCTAATAAAGATACCAAAAAAGGAATTGGCTTATATCATATGCCAAAGCTAAGTACACAACAAATTATGCACCTTCACACTATTTTCTTCAGATCCATTTGCAGCTCCATGGGACTTCTGTTCTTTTTTCTGGTCACAGCCATCAGAACCACTTTTTAGTTTATCATCATCAAGGTTGCTGTTAGAAGAAATGCACATATACTGAATACACTGAAGAAGCCGCTCCAGCCATTTGTCTCGATGGGTATCACCAGTCAATGCATCAAACTTTAACAAGATGGCATAATACTCCGAGCCATTGCCTGTACAGCTTCCTGGTGTTTCAGCTTTAAAACTATCAGATCTGGTAGTTGCTTCTTCCTCCCTTGACACATCAAGAGGTGAAACAGTCTTTCTCCTCAGAGTTCGTTTTGACTTTGTTGGATCTTCCTGTTCAGGAGGAGGAGCAGCAGGAGCATCTTCAACTTCAATGTCAGGAAGGTCTCCCATCCGTGATAGAGTTTTCTGAACAAGAAGATCAATTTCGTGCTGCTTATTATCTTCATAATCCTTATCAGTAAGCTTCCAAAGCTTCCTCTCCACAGTGTCATACACTTTCCGGACAATGAAACCAGGATATTGTTTGCGATTTGGGAGCTGTTTGTGAACTGGGACAAAATGCACCACACACTTGTGCATGACAGACTCTGCTGGAACCTCATCACGATGAAAACTATAAAAAAGCTCCCTAGTATCACGTGACTGCCAGCTTCCACCACCTTTTCTCTCAGCCTCCTCTGGGCGATAAAACCACTGCCCAGTGACCATCATGCTGCCATCCTTAGTCTGAGAAATATCCTATCAACAGAATAACACTTCCATTGGACATGATGGAAAGTGACGACAGAAATATTGCATAATAAAATACAGAATGAAAGCCAAAAACTCTGGATCAATTTACATGTTAAGAGTATTAATTATGATTACTGATAAGGAAACATTAAATTGGCCCAGCAGTGTGTACTTGGAAACTTTTACCAAAAAGACTTATGACATAATAAAATGCGAGAAAATAGGCGGTTACAAAATGAGATTTTCATTCAGTGTGGAGAAGTTTAGTTGCATCCTGGGAAGTGGAAAAACAAATGGAATCTAAATGATTAAATTGCAGAGGTATGCAACCCCCATCCCTTTTCCTACTAGTGGTTGGGGGTCTTCTCATAATCTTGAATGTAAATTTGTTCCCATTTGAAAAATGACTGAACCCCCTAAGTTTATTGGGATTCATAATTTACCACTGTTTTATGTAAGGAAATATTTTAATATATCATTCATTTAAACCAATCACCCATTATTTAGTTGAGGGCTGTTCATCATTAGAATCAAACATTACTAAAGATGATTAATTTCAAACCAGCACAAAACCTGCACGGAAACTCAAGGAAATTTGCACGGCATTAACCACAAAAGAATCTGATAATCATAGTGCAAACCATGCACCATCAAAGAGAAAATACTGAATAAAAAGTGAAGGAGTCAACCTTATGAAATTCAAATTAGAATATCTAGGCATGAGATGCATGTTTAGCAAATAGGACACAGAACACATAAGGAACTAAAATAATAAGAAATTCCATGAGTTACCTTAATAATTGCCACATAAGGTTTTTGCTCTTTATCTTCGGGAACTAGAAGGACAGGATCCTCCTGCAGAACAATCAGAGAAGAAATAAACAAATATCCACAGTAATGATCATATGAGCAATTAGGGAAGAACAGTAAAAACAAATATAATTCCACGAAGCCCCTGAAAACCACTGCTCATTTACAGGCTAAGCATGGATAATACAACAGCCGGCAGCTTAAATTTTAAAATGTACTTCCTACAAAGGCCAAAAGCAACGAATCTAAACATATGCACAGTCTCAGATCCTCAAAACAAAGAATACTTTTTGAAGCAATAAATAAAAGATTCCATCACACAGAAGAAATGAATAATGAATCTAAATTCCATCAATCATCATTTCAGTTCTTGTAATTCTGCATTTTCTCAATAGCCACATTAAGCTTATCAGTATACTTCATAGCTCATTTTCCTTGCCAAATTTTGCTTAGCACACTTAATTCCATAATCTAATCAACTCAAACAATTTGGATTTACACTTCACTTGACTAGGTGTAGAACAACAATCAACAGATCCATAAAGTAAAGCACACAACAGCTCACTGAAATAAGAAAAACATACAGAAACTCAATCTAAGCTTAAATCACCATAAAGTTGCCGGCAGAACCCAAGGAAAACCTAAGCCAAATCCTCTCCAGAACTAAATCCAGCACCCTTCAACCACCAAAACTCATGTCAAAACACAAAAAAATAAAAAATAAAACCAAAGTCAGAATTCAGCCAAACAAAACATACTTGAAACCCCCCATCAGACAATACCCCAAAAAACACATTAAAAATCCCCTCATTAAACCCTAAATTCACCATGCCTGCCACGTTCACAAGTTCAAATAACTTCCAGCAAACAACCAAAGCTCTTAAGAAGCTTAAGAATGAGAAGATTCATTCAATGAACAAATTCAACTGACAAAATTAGAGCGCAAAACCTAATATTTCTTCCCCAAAAAATGTAGCTAAATTGCAAAAAGAACCCTAATTGTACAAATTAAATTAAATGAAAAAACTCACAAGCTCATATCTATTCCCATCAAACTCAAAAGCATCATAATGAGTTCTCCTCCCTCTCCCTTTCCCCGAAACCCTAGTCGAGTCCCCAAAGGGCTTCGCATCCTCCTGCGGCACCTCTTCCTCCGGATCCTCCTCGAGCTCTTCCTCTGCTTCATCCTCCGATTTCACTTCTCTCGCTTTCTTCCTGGGTCTTCCTCTCCCTCTCCTTGTCGTCACTACTTCCTCCTCCTCCTCCTCCTCTTCCTCCTCCTCCTCTTCTTCTTGAAGCTTCATTTTCTTCCTCTTCCTCTCACTGACGTTTGCAGGTCTTGTGGTCGTTGATGATGATCGCGCCTTTGGTGGCGCCTCGTCTTCTTCGTCGCTAGTGGAGACCTGAGCGAATCTGCGGTTTCCCATATCGGTTTTGATTTCTTCGGTGCCAGCGGTGGTGAGATTAAGTTGCCAAGATGGAAGAAGGTGGACTCATTATATAGGACAATAGTAGAGTACAGAAATGCCCTTATAAATTGAGCTGAACCACATCCATGCCATTGAGTTGAATTCTCTAGTGTCTTTTTTTCTTTTTACGAAGAATTACGGTAATTATTAAGCGGAGCTTGTTTTTCTACCATGACTTGAAGAAGTTAGTCTCACGGTTTCAGCAAATACCATTTGCTAGTGATGATCAGTGTGAATTTCATGCGCTAGACGTTGTGAAAACTCTTTGATTCAGATGCATTGTTAGAAACTTAGGCGGCACACAAAAGGATTGGTAAAAAACTTCAGCACCGAATTGAAAACGCTTATTAGCATGAAAAGGTGGTTGTAATTTAGACCTTTCATGTTTATGATCTGTCCATGGCCCATGATCAGACTCATTTGACTCTACAGTGCACCAAGACGCAGCCAAAAATAAGTTGCAATGTTAGACCTGTGTAGACAGCATAATTTTGGAGCATAAAATGAAGTCAGGCAGCAAAAGTGGCAGAGAAAAAGATAGCAAAAAGATGAAAGCAAAACGAAAGGAAGCTTCACTTTCTGATAACCCCTTTGTGATCTTCGCGTCTTAAACACGAGAATGCTTATCCTACTTGTATAAACATTGAATTAGTCAGATTAATAATGTTTCGACAACTCTATGCTTATCAATGCTTATCAATGGTTGGTGTCCTGGTACAGAAGGGACAAACACAGAAGGAATAGAAATGTATTTGGTTGGATGGATGGAGACCAAAGACATAAATGAAATCTATCTCCGGGATAGTTTTTGGAGTGATTTTTTTTACTTCCAAAACAGGAGGTGAAAGGGGACATGTCTCTTCTATCTCCGTTGTCTTAGCTTCTTCTGTCATGATATAGTAACCAAATGCTAGTGCTAAGAATAAAATGAAAGCAATCTAAATTAATTCAATTGAACACGTTGAGGAAGAATTTAGAACAGTTAACAATCAGGTGCATATCATTAAATAGAGACATCAGTAAAGGTGATCGACTTTTCCCCTCACTCCCCAATTCATTTGCCCCACACAAACTCCAAAAACTCAGCAAAATCAATCAAATCGTTTGATCAATAACACAAACCAGACAATAGCTACCCAGAAAACAACGGCTAGAGTCCTCACAGCACAAGAATGAAAACCAACTTTGAAAAGCTCCAAATTTTCATATCTTCCTCTTTTTTTTTTCAGCAACCAACAAACCAAAGTCCCGGCTCCCTGCAAGTTTAATGACAAAATGGAAAGAAAAAAAACTAATGTTTAACATGCGTTTTAAAAATACTTATGAAAAATTTTTAAAAGAGTTATTTTTATTTTTTACTTCACTATAAAAAAATTTGTGATTGAATGAATCGTGCAACGATCACCAAAAATTATTTTCATTTTTTTTGAGTAATTGTTATGAGTAATTAAATGAATCGTGCAATGATCACCAAAAAACGCCAAGTTTTGGTAGAAGAGGCTTGAGGTGGTAGGGTATATACATTTGTTATTTTACAAAATTGAGTCCACAATTTCTGACCACCTTCTTTTCTGGAACAAAGCTTGAAACTCTTCCTCTTTTTTCCATTCAGAAATGTTTACAACAGCTATAAAAAAATGGCCATGAAAATATCAGCAGCAGTCTAAAATGCTAAAATGATTTTCCTAAACATTGGCTTTGTCAAACTTATAATGTTTCGACTCCTATCGTGTTCGTTTCTCCACAATTTCCTTCAGGCTTGTCCAAGCTTTTCTCTTTCTTTTACTTGACGTGCTGCTGACAGTTTTTTCTGCATCCATTGCAGCAGAACTGCTTTCAGACAGCTCTGTACTTTTCGCTGATCTATTTCTCTTTCTCTTCTTTGCATCCAGCAGGAAAAACTCGCTGCTTGGTTGTGGAGTTTCTGGACTGTTTGTGATGCAAATGCTCACCGATATTGCTGGTAATGCAGTCTCGTCAATCTTAATTATCTCATCTGCCTTAACTCTCGCAAATGGAGTTGCTGGACTGTTCATGATGGAAGTATCCACGGATATTGCAGGCAAAGCTGTATCATCTGTCTTGATTATCTCATCTGTCTCAATCGCCGGAAATGGATTCGCTGGATTGTTCATGATGGAAGAATCCACAGGTATTGCAGGCAAAGTTGTCTCGTATATCTTAACTATCTCATCTTTGCTACCTGTGCCTTCCTCCGAGTTGGCAGACTTTTGAAGCATGGACTTGGCAGATTTTGATTTTGCAGCAGGCTTGGGCTTGGGTAGGCATATTTCCTTCATATGGACTTTAGGAGTTCCTCTTTTCAGGTTAAAATGTGAACAGTAGTGACATTTGTAGACCACATTATTCTTCGTCGATGTATAAAACTTCTTGTCCCGATGCCTTGCCTTTGCTCGATTCTTTTCAATTCGTATTGTGCAGTTAAAGCCAGGCTGAAGAATTATCTCACACCTGCAAAACAAAGGATTCCCAATTTAGGCAGAAAATTCTTACTGACCATAACAAAATTGAATTTCAACAACAAAAACAAAAGGAATGAAGCTAAGAATGGGGTCGCAACAGTGATCTCCCAGTCAGCAAATGTTCATACAAGCTCTTCTTCGTCAGTGACAGCACATAAAGATTAACCATTCAAGTAGAATGCCATTTCCACACAAGTAGAAATTCAAATTAGACGCAAACAAATAATGCTGCAAGCAAAGAGGATGTTGACATGTGCCCATTGTACTTCGTCACATTTTGTTTGGATTGCCCTTACCTTGCTTCCCAGTCACAAGCTCAATCTATTCATTTTCGCTCACAGCTTTCTAATGCTAGTAAAAACACCTGGATGGCTAGTGACTATTTCATGCAGATCAAACACTTGAATGATGATCTAGCTCTTGTTTGTCAGCCCTTGACATATGATGATATTATCACATATATTCTTGTTGTTCTTGGACCTAAATATTACTCCCTAGTCACCACAGTATCTACTCATGATATTAGAAGAGGTCTGCCCAAAGTTGTTCACTTGTGAGGCTCATACTGAACACCACACTCAAACAGTTTCTTTAGCAACTGCTCGGCCAATGTAGCTACCAAAACTCCAACCTGCAACAGATCTCATGGACGTGGTTTCCCCACTATCCTAGGAAGCGGGTGTGCTTGTGGATCAAGCCAAGGTAATTCTACCTTTCGTATACTATCTAATCTTAATTTGTGGTGTCAACTTTGTGACAAACCAGGGCATACTGCCCCCCCCCCCCCCCCCCCTACTACAAACATTATGATCCTCATTTTCTGCCGCCACCACCGCACCAAAATGCTCAAGCTAATCTCCCCACTGGTCAAAATCAACAAGCATCTGATCCAAAGTGGCATGCTGATGCTGGAGTGACTCACCATCTAACAAATAATCTGAACAATCTCGATCTCTATACCGATGAGTATGTTGGTACAAATCAAATCCACGTTGGTGATGGAACAAGTTTGACTATAATTCACACCAGCATTGCTTCTCTCCTAACACCTTTACAATCTCTTTTTCTTAATCAAATTCTTGTTGTTGCATAAATTACAAAAAACCTAGTTTATGTTCAAAATTTGTTATGAATAATTGTGTTTATTTTGAATTTCACAGTTCTTTTATTTTATCTAGGGTTACTCGGGGAAAACTTTGTATTAAGGTATAAGAGATTAGCCAATTTCTATACTAATAATAATAAACCGGATATATAGTTAATAGTTAGTTTGGTTGTTAAGCAAGAAATAAACCAGTATAAAGGGAGAAATGCAAGAAATTTGTAGATCAAGAAATGAAATTAGCCAATTTCTATAATGATAATTGTTGTTGTTGTTGTTGTTCACGGACTTGAGTTTGTCCTTGACAAATTGGTATAAGAGATGGTTCTATTCTAAGAAACTCAATCTTTCATCATTCAATAGGAAAAATGAAGGTGGAAAAAATAGGTTGGGAGCACTAGAAGAGCACAATTGTAGAACTAGTGAGGAAATACAAGAAATTCATTAGGAATTGCAAGAAATCAAAACTAACATTCATAAATTTTGGGGAGGAGAAAAACAAGGGTGATCAATTGAATATACAGATGGAAAATGTGATAGCTACTCTCAATACTCTTATGGCTTGTAGAGAATGTGACAGAGAACAAAACGATTAATTTAAAGTTGAAGGCGACAATCTACCACAAAGAAGTTGAAGTTGTGGGGAGATGTTTGGGCAACAAGAAAATCACAAAAGAGGTTACAATGTAGCATTGTCAAGGGTAGAACTGACTGTTTTTAGTGATGGCAATACAGGGGGTAGGATAAAGAAATGTAGAAAATTCTTAAAAATGTATTTTGTGCTTGTACACCAGTGGGTATAGATTGCTTATCTTTACATGGAAGGAAAACTTGAGATTTGGTGTGAAGGGTTCTTGTTAGGAAATGCTTGTCTCACTAATTGGGAGGATTTCTTAAAGGCACTTTGCTTGAGATTTGGAAGTTGCGGTGATGTTATTAAAGAGTTTAGTAAGCTAGAACAAGAAGAGAGTAGAAGAATGTTAGGAAAGATTGGAGGAGCTGAAATCTTTAATGACTACTCTCAATCCTTCCTTACCTGAATCATATTACATATTCAGTTTCATTAGTGGCCTTAAGAACATTAAATTGATGTTGAAGATCCTACAGCCTTCATCCTTAATGCAAGCTTTTGATCAAACAAAGTGGCAAAAAAAGTCTATTGTTGCAGCGGCTAGAAGAAAAGGGATGGCTTTCACAAGTTATTCTTCATTCAACAATGGAAAGGTGGGCAGGAGGTAATCCATTCCATAATCCCCCGAACCAATTTAGAACTAATATGCAACAAGGATCAAAACAGTATTCAGAAATATTGTATGAACAGAGAAGAAAATTGGGTGTTTAAAATGTGGTGAAAATTTTGTGTCTAGACATAAATTTAGTTTGAAAGGAATTCACAAGAAAGAAGGTATAGAGAATGACAGAGAAGGATTTGTGGATGTGGATGAGGGTATTAAAAATGGTGCTCCTGCAGAAGAAGGCAAAATAGATGAATATGGCATGTCATTAAATGCATTAGCTGAAACATGTGCACATAACAAAATTAGAATTAGAGAGCTGCCGAGGAAAAGAAATCATTATCTTGATTGACAGCGGTAACACACATAGTTTTATAGATGAGAAGGTGATTAAAAAGCTGTGATTGTGAATACTATTGTATTGACAGTAACAGTAGCTGATGGCAATGCATGAAATGTGATGCTCTGAGTCCTTAATTTAAGTGGTTCATGCAGGGGCATGAATTCCAAAGCTAATCTGAGATTACTAAATCTTGGAAAATGTGATATGGTGATAGGTGTTGATTGGTTGAGAGTTTACTCACCAATCCTATTTGACTTTATGAAAATGAAAATTTCTTTTAAGAAAGATGGGAGGGTGATAAAATTAAGAGGGATTGTGGAAGAACCTAGTTTATAGAAGGTGTTAGATGTGGAGATACAGAGGAGTTTGAAAGAGACAGTTTGTAGCTTTATTAGCCAGTTTTTCTTACTGGGGGCATGTGAGGAATTGAAGCAGAATACACAGTTGTAGAAGTGGAAATCTTATTGGATGAATATCAGGAAGCGTTTGAGGAGCCAAGGAATCTTCCTCCTGCAAGACAGATGGAACATAGAATTCCACTAGTGCAGGAACAAAGCTAGTTAACATAAGACCTTATAAGAGCTCCTTCATGCATAGAGAGGAGATTGGGAAAATAGTGAAGCGAATGTTGAATAATGGTATCATCCAACCCAGTTGTAGTTGCTTTGCTTCCCCAGATTTGTTAGTCAAAAAGGACAACACCCGGAGATTTTGTAGCTTAATGATCTAACCATAAAGTAACGAGATTTGCCAGTTTAATCAGTTATGCTAGGATAGTGTGTGTGTGTGTGTGGAACTTAGCTGTACAATTGTAAAGTGAAGATTAGAACTTTCAAATCTCTATTCTTTCTCAGACTACACACAAAGCAATGGCAACAATAAGCACCGTAAAATCATAATGCTCCGTCACTCTAGTCTGAAATGAGTGAAAAAATCCGTTCTCAAGCATAATTCGTGTTCAAATGTTTGCACCATGACTTGAAACTAATAATATTTCACAATCTATTCGCCAAGAGAGAAAAAGGACTGTATCTAATGCCAGCAATGTGCTTAAGCTCAAGCCAATATACGAATTCACCGATTAACTCAAAATCGACCATTCAAACAAGAACGGTGTCATTGAATTGATAAGAAACAGACCATCATATATAAAAGATCCAGAAAGTGTATTGCCATTATAATTTTAAGCTCAAACGTTTGAAACTAACCTCTGGCACTGAAACAGTGCATAAGGGTCAAGTGGAACACCCAAAACCTCTGCAGATGACGCAAACTGACGCCCGAAAAAGGCAGCAAGAGACGGGGTAGATGCTTCTTCACTAGCCCATGATGCAAGATTCTGCAAGTGTTCAAGTTTCAGTAATGACTTGGGGTTGTGATTTCCGCTTTTTGTATTCAGTACGAATGACTTGTTAGACGCTGATAGCGTGTTCGGTGGTGGTTTTTTGCTGCCGCCTCCTCCTCTTCTCTTTCCCATGGATTTATTTCGTTTAGAAATTTTAACGAGCAGTTGGTAGAAGAAAACGGAGAGTACGCATTTGAGATTCTGGAAGGCAGGAAGGAAGTCGATGACGGCGTCGTGTGATGATAAAAAAAAAAAAAGATGATGATAAAAAAAAAAAAAAAAAAAAAACTGTTCAAACAAGGAAAACGGTTAGCTGCGCTAGGGCTACCCTGTTGTCCGTGACGGGTCGGATTCTCTTCTAGCCCGGTTTGGTATATGACGTGGCAAAGATGGATCTTCTAGAAGATCAACCGGTGGAGGGATCAGCGTGATTCGAGAGAGCAGATTGAGTCGTTTGATATTGTGATGTATTTAAATAATAGTTTTTAAATTTTTAAATTTATTTTTAATATTATCAAACAACTTCAAAATATAAAAAAAAAATCAAGACTATTATTAAAATACAAAGAAAAAGATCTCATGTTATAATTATCAGCATCTTCCCCTTGCGTGTACTTCCTCATATTTAACAGTTTCTTTTTAAAGAAAAAACATTTTATATAATCTTTACACGCTTGTATTTTTCTCAAAAAATAAAATAAAAGACTCGTAAATTCAACGGGCTAATTAGTCATTTAATCAAAGGGTTGAGATTCTTTTGTAAACAATCTTCCTCCATTGGGAGACATGACTAGCGTGTAAAGCAGGTAGGTTATTGAAAAAGGAATCAGGAGCTTAATTTTGATTTTGGGTGCAAACGTCTACGTGTCATCATCATATCATGACAGGCCGAAAAAAAAGAGAGGGGATTGTCCCAGGTGGTTGATATTTCCATTTGGGTAGTACTGGGCTGGATTGTCACTTCAAGATAGACTTGGATGTTTTTCTGTCATCGCGTGAGGTTTAGAGTTCAAAACTAATTTGAGTTGGGACGTGGAGTATTTGACCGACGTTATTGGTTCAATGTGGGAGCAAATGCCCTTTGAGAGCGGAGGGGCCCATGAGGAGGTGTCCATTTTAACGGTCCGTGGAAGCCAATCAAGTAGCAGGGGAGGTGTCCATTTTAATGGTCCAGGGAAGCCGATCAGGTAGCCAGTCATCCTTGTCCAAAATATATTCCACCAGTCATGCTTCATGATATAGAAAATGACTTCGATTCACTAAACTAGAAAAACACGAAATAATTTTCAGAATAATTCTAATCATTTTAATGTTGAATGTGAAGAAATAAAAAAAAATATCAATTAAAAAAATGAAAATGAATTGGTTGGGCTAACCCTGTAAATCTGTGACATAAATCGTAAAACTTGATTGATCATATAAAAAGAAAATCACTCGAGTTTCAATCTTTAATAAATTATATTTTAAATGATGGATTTAATATATGTATATATTATATTACAATGAATAATAATATTTTGTGAGGTGGTGCACAATAAACACACCATGTCTTTTATTTTATTTTTGTGTGGATAATAATGTGTGAAAATGTACGTGTGTTATAATCTTGATAATTTAATAATATTGATTAAATAATATTTTTTTATTTAACCTTTTTTAAGATATAAATAATATCTTGATTAAATAAATTTTCATAGATATAGAAATTTACATGTGTGTGTGTGTTTTTTATTCAACCGAGATTTCAACAGAATTTCCTCTTAATTTAAAAATTCCAAGTTATCAAGTTGTTACACATTCTTTAATTTCAAATCCTCATTTAGTATTTATTTTTTTGTCTGAGAATATAATTTAAGTTGTTTTTGAAAATATTTTTTATTTTTTAAAATTTTAATATTAATATTAATATATGATAATGATCTAAAAACATTAAAATAATTTTTTTTTTTTTTTCAAAAATACTTGTAAAATATAACACCAAGCAGTATACAAATAAGAAAGAATGTGCGGCCCACCCTACATGGCCACGTGGTTGAATGATATCCTTCACTGGAGATTTTTAGGCCGAGAAGTCAACTCAATGTAGTCCCCGTGACCAGATAAATTTCATATTAAAAATACCAGAGAATTAAAGTAAACGGTTGGTGTTTTATTTTTTATTTTGTTTTTCGAATAAAATATATTATCAAATAAATGGTTGTCTTATCATCCTTACATTAAAAATATATTTTTTTCAAGCATCAATTTCTATATTTTAAACCAAAAAAAAAAAAAAACATACTTAATGTTAGGTATTGATGGCAACTTTCTTGTCGGGAAAAAGCTTCAATAAACGTCATGCGAAAAACGGATCTACAGCGAGGTTTCAAATCAAGAGTTCATTAAATTAATTGTTGTTTTTTACATTAATTAAACACCACATGAACACATGGGCACGTGAAATGCCTTCACATTAATTATTAATTAAAGGAGACTCGTATGTTTGAACATTTACATTGGAAGTTGCTTTTAATCATGAATCTGCCAAAATTCCAATATCTCAGGGTCATGATCACGATGATTATAGATAAATCAAAAATAAATTAAAAATAAATTTTCTTAGCTAGTTAAAAGAAAAAATTATATTTTTTCTCTCTAAAATTACTTTTTTAAGCATAAATGAATCCTCGTGTTCATAAAAAGAAATCTCCAGCGCTTTTCTCTTCCACGTAACAAGCATTTGTATGCTTTAATTATTTATATTTTTTGTGCGTTGTAATTGTGATTTTAAAATATTATAAATTATATATTAATTAAATTCATGCAAAATTGTCATATATATTAATTAATTAATTACACACTTTTAAATTTATGGTCAAGACATAACATAAACATACTGCACCAAATAAAAAAATATAATTTTGATATCTGATTTCCGGGTTTTTGTTAAAAAAAAACAATTCACATTACATTAATTAGAAATGAAATACGGATAAGGTTGATGGATATAAGTAAATATAAATTATCTGTACATCATGTGTATCAAGGGCTTTACCTACTTATTGTAATCATGTCCTATCGTAAACACACGACAGATAAAGCATATGCTTTTATATTTATATTTTTATTTAACTTAATTTTTGTTTTTAGTTATATAAAATTATAATAAGAGAAGGTCAGGACTTAAAACTGACACGTGCACAGCGAACCGGCCCCTTTTGCCGGCTTGACCGGTCTCCTTGTAAACAAGCAAGCCAGGAGGTAATTATAAGCCACAGAAAACCACCACCTTTCCTTCATCAACAAACAACGCGCACACATTCACAAATCCCTTCCTTCCTCGAAGAATCTCCCCTCTCCCTTTCCCTCTCCTTGCTCACCGGTAAAATCCTTAATCAACGGTTACCTACCCCCAGGTTCTTCATTCCCTCTTTTTTTCCACTCTAAAATTGGTAGAAGTTTTCTTAAATTAGAGGTCTTTTTTAGTTGTTGTATATTTGCGTTGTTTTAGCTTTCTGGGGTTCAGTTTTTATAGGTTTTATAGCTGTTTATGCTTGTTTTTTTTGAGGTTTTAGATTGTTGGGATTAATGGGTTATGCAGCTTATGCTCGTTTGGCTTTTTAAGGAAGCAAGCTGGGTTCTTTTTAGAGTAAGAAAGCCTTGCTTTATTCTTGTCTCTTTTAAGGGTTTTAGAGAATATTATTATAAGACCCTGTATAGCTTTCTATCAAAAAGTTTAGGTATTGATTCAGGGGAAGTTAAGTTAGATTCGTGTTGGAATTTGTTGGCGGGTTTGGCTATTCTGAGAACCAGTAAACATGGCGGATTCGATTGCTGCAACATCTCTTATTGGGTATAGGCCACTCGGTGGGGGATTGTCTGTTAAGGATGGTTCTTACAGGAGGAAATCTTTGAGTAGTTATTGGCGTCCTGTAAATGAATTTGTGGGAAAAAAGATTCTTTATACATCTCCTATGTTGCCAAGATTGAAAATTGATAGGTTAGTTAATACCTCGATCAAGGCTCTGGCAACGGAGCTTACAAAAGAGGCATACTCATTCAGAGAGGAAGAGAGAGTGCCACGGACTTGGAATTACCGAGTTGATACTGGTGCTGCTAGAAAACCAGGTTTGTGGCCACCAGAGAATAGAGCGGATAATCCTTCGTTGCATAACCCCTTGATTCGACAAGAAAGGATGGGTTGTGGTTGGTTAGGTGCTATATTTGAGTGGGAAGGTGTGATAATTGAGGATAATCCTGATCTCGAGAGGCAAGCCTGGCTTTCTCTTTCCCGGGAAGAAGGGAAACCTGCTCCTCCAGCTTTTATCTTGAGAAGAGTAGAAGGGATGAAGAATGAGCAAGTGATATCTGAAGTACTGTGTTGGTCGAGAGACACAGCAGATACCAAAAGAATGGCTACGAGGAAGGAAGAAATCCACCAATCTCTGCAAGGTGGGATATATAGATTACGAACCGGTTCAAAGGAGTTTGTGAATATTTTGATGCGCTATAACATACCAATGGCATTGGTTTCCACACGTCCAAGAAAGACTCTCGAGAAAGCAATTAGAACCATTGGGATAGAAGGGTATTTCACTGCTATTGTAGCAGCAGAAGATGTTCACAGGGGGAAGCCGGATCCGGAGATGTTTATTTATGCAGCCCAGCTTCTAAACTTTATACCACAACGCTGTATTGTGTTTGGGAACTCTAATCAGGCCGTAGAGGCTGCCCATGATGCTTTTATGAAGTGTGTAGCTGTTGCTAGCAAGCATCCTGTGTATGAGCTTGGTGCTGCAGACCTGGCGGTGAGGAAACTAAATGAACTTTCTATTGTTGACCTGAAGAATCTTGCTGGTATTGAATCGCCAGAATTTGGGCCTCCTGAGCCGGAGCCGGAGCCGGAGCTGGAGGAGGATAATGGTCGATCTACCACAGTGGGAGTTGATGATATTTTCTGGTAACTCTTATGAAATTGTACAGTTTACTTTGTGCTTCATCAAATTCTTGTTGAAAATAGTTATATATTGCACCCCTCACAGAATCATTGCCGTGTATAAGATATAAAAAGGATTAAAAAGTAGAAAGGGGAAATAGAAGAAAAACAGGGGGGGGCAGCCTGCATTGGGACTAGCATTACTTTATGATGTATGTATCCGTAACTGGTATATAATTGTGTTTCAGCAATTTGTTTGTGTTGCTCCCCCAATTTCTGTTTGAACTTTAGAATTGTTTCAACTGTACGTGTAAAAATCATGCACAACATTACTCGATGTGGTCTCTGTTTTTCATGCTGCTAACCACACTTCTTCAGCATAAATGCTTAATTAGTGATAAGTGATTAAGATGATTAGGTTAAGACTCACGAGTCCCCAAGGGAAGGGTCGTGATGGCAAAAAGGTTGTAATCTTCACAACAAGTCTTGAGTTCGAATCAGGACGTGTATTTTTTGTAAAAATCTGGAACAAACGGGGTTTTACTCGTTTATCTAAGCCTACAAAGTAGGCTTTCCTGGGATGGGGTTTCCTTGCATTAAAAAAAATTAAGACTCACGAGCTAGTTCGTAACGCTTTGTACGTTTCCTTGGAGGTTGGAGTGGTTTCATGAAATCCTTGGTTTCTCAAAGGTTTGGAATGTTTGGCTGAGCAGTTTGGCATCTGTAATTCCATTGCTTGCTCCCCTCCAAGGGACCAATTATTTGACTTCTACAATTATCAGATCCCTCCATGTAAGATCATTAACAACAATACTCAATTCAGTTGTTGTTGGAGAATGAACTAGCCTTTGTGGCTAAAGTGGCCCCTTTCGTTAAGTTCTCGACTGTTCTCTTGTAAATTTGCTCTAAAGTTGGGAGCTGCTTCGTGTTGGTTTCTCAGGGCCGGGGACCGGTGTGCTGTTCCGTCCGTTCTCATAATACGGTACTGAGCTTCTTCCCCGCTTCTTTTGAGTTCTGAGTTCTGATCCAAAGGGACCGATGACCAGGATGTTAACGAGTCTACGTAGACATTCCAGGAGGAGACTGGAAAAGGATTTTTAAATTCATGATTCTTCTGATTATGAGAACTCTCTCGATCTGACTCATCACCAACTGCCTGATTGTTGTCTTGTAAAATAAGGTGGAATCCAAGTTGGTGCCCAGCCTGGAAACGTATGCCACCAGATTGTCACAAGCACACAGCAGCAAAACTTAAGAACTTCTCCTAGCACCGTAAAAATAAAAGAACAGAAAAAGGGACGAAAGCAGGGGAATGTGCAATCCAGTTTGGATTCACTGTTTCAAATATATATATATATATATATATTAGAAATATTTTTAATTTTTATTGCATTCTCAAATTATTTTGATGTGTTAGATGTCAAAAATATTTTGATAATCAACTCCAAACTCCCTCTTAATCACTCTAAATGATCGCTTTTATTTAAAATTATTTTAGGTTATTATGAAAATACTTTCAAATGCATATAAAATGTAATTTTTTGTTTTCATTGAATATGGCATAATCAATAACTTAGCTCAAGAGATCCATACCACAACCGAAGGAGAGGAAACCTGGAGCTACAGCAAGAGTTGTGATAAAATAAATTAACAAGGCAACAGCCGAAGACTTTAAAAGCCCAATGCGTCTGGTGGATCCATATTTTAAATCAGCCAAGATATCTAAAATTTATGATTCATAAAAATAAAAGGAAAACACTTCAAGCTATAACTCTTAGTGAATTAAATAAATAAAATAAAATTTTATTTTACAAACGGATAATTGACTGAGAACCAAAGCATTTATGTTAATGTTGCTTGTTTATTTTGAAGCCCTTTGAAGGCATTTTCTGTAATTTAAATTTGTTCACTTGTGTAGTTTTAATCATTTCTCATCATGCTAAATTACACAAAACAAAAGTATCAGAAAGGTTAAAAATAAAAACTTAATAAACACTATATTAACAATTTAATACATTAATATTTTGTATTTGTTGCAAAAAAAAATTAAAAATACTTTGGGTTCTTGTATGAAAATAGTTTTTCAAGCCCATCAGAAAATTTATAACAAAACCCATTAAAAAGCCCATCAGAAGGCCCATTAGAAGGCCCATCAGATGGCCCAAAAACCAAATTCGGTTTTATGAGTTTTTTAACCAAAAAAACCGGACCGGACCGAACCGAAAGTGGTCGGTTTTGAATAGATTCGGTTCGGTTTCGGTTTGAATTTTTTTTAAAAAAAAAAATCGGTTTGGTTACTTTTTTGACAAAAAACCGGATCGAACCGAAAATGCTCACCCCTAACTTCAAGATCTCATACGCCGACAAAAAAAGGAAAACACCTGGATGAACCATGTCCTGTTGTTTTCCGAGAATACAGTGTTTCATTGATAGCTTTAGGCTTTTGTTAGTAGGAGATAAAGAGGGTGAAAATCTTGATTAATTTTTCTGGAAGTTTGTGATTTATATATATATATATAGAGAGAGAGAGAGAGAGAGAGAGCGCGTCTTGATTGGGTGAGAGAGAGAGAGAGAACGTCTTGATTGGGTTTCTATTCTTACAAGAAGGATAGTTTGGACTCCAAACTTTGGAGTGTAGTGGCAGTTGAACAATTCGTTTGCCAGCCAGGAAATTCAAGTAGGAAACACTTTTTTTGTGTGTCGTTGGTTAAGTGTAAGCCGCCAGGTTGAGTGGACAGCTAATCGATCCCAGACAATGTGACCCAGAAACGTGTCCGTATTTACTATTGATTATCTTAAATTATTTTTAAAAAAATAAAAAATTGAAATGTCGTTTAACGTGAAAATAAACAGGCTTCTCAGTGACATTTAACATAAAAAACTGAGAGAAATTATGGTAAATTATATTTATTAAAAAATTAATATTGATGCGTCCTCTTGCACTCGTCATCGTGTAGATAATCCTTGCACCCTTCCACCAATGAGTGAGAGGTTGTCTAACCATCAAATGCCACATTCCGGGATGACTTTTGAAAGGTTTTAGCGTTTCTTGCTCGAGAAATGATGTGAGCACCGCCATTCATGACGGTTTGGCACCGGCAAACCATTTTTTATCTCTTTATCTCTCCACTTAAATTTTCATGTCGACCCCTTAAAAATCAATAACAGCCCTTTTATTTGTTTGTTCTTCAAATTTGATCTATTTTTTTATAATGATTTTTTTTGGATAGTTTATAAAATTGGTGTCTTTTTAATTTCACCACTCTTGGATTTTTTTATCTTTCAAAACTGATCATTATTCCTTTTATTCTTTTATTTTTCCAATTTATTTTTTAAATTGATTTCACTGTCTATTGTTTTTTCTTCCAATCAAATTTAATTCATGTTCTTTCAATTGCTTATCTTTTGGCCTTGACAAGTTTTTATTTGAGATTATTTTTTAAATTGGTTTTGTTTTATGATTGTAATCTTTTTTTGTTTTTTTTTTCATGTCAAATTTAATCATTGTTCTTTTGATTGCTATTTTTTTTTTTTTTTGCTTTGATGATTTTTAAAAATTGATATTTTTAAATTGACTCATAATAAACTTCTTGATTGAAACTATATCTAATGTTGTAAGGGTTGTGGGTTTTTTAAATTTGATCAAGTTTAAGGTGTTTGTTTGAGTTCGCTTGGTTCTTACATATGCTTTTTTTATTTCAGCCATGTGAATTTTTCAATCTTTAAAATTTTATTCTTGTTATTTTAATTGCTATTTATTTATTTGAGATCATTTTTCTTATTTTTTCATCATGTTGTATCCTTATTTTTTTATCAATATTGTTTTGCTGATCTAGTCATTTAAAAATAAAGTGTTTGAGAATTAGATTTCTTAATTGAATCCATATCAAGTATTTCATGAGATATGACTTTTAGAGATTAGACCAGGATTAGGACAACACGGATGTCAATCTCGTTCCATTTGGCTGAAGTGGTCGACCTGTTTTGTACCACTTAAAAAAAGAGACAAAACGACGTTGTTTTTCTCTTAGGTTAGATTCCAGTCAATTTTGTATTTTTTGACTAAATTCTGGCCGAAACATGTCAGAATCATTTCGCTTGTGCTGTTCCGACCAAATAATATTTTTTTTTTAAAATAATGAATAATTCTAAATATCAATCGTATCTCTTAATCCGATAGTTAAATTGAGATAAAATATTACTAGGAGTCTCTTGATATATTTATATATATCATGTTAAAATTTCAAAACAATCAGAAAATATAATGATCTTGCAAGATTGATGATGACATTCTCATAATATTATACATGTTCATGATTTTATTTAGAAAAATTATTTTATTCTGTATTTTTTTATATTAAATTTCACAATTCTAAATAATTTAATTTTAGAATTTGAACTATATTTTTTAATTAATATACTTAGTTATATATATATATATATATATATATATATATATATATATATATATATATATATATATATATATATAACTAAGTATATAGTACAGCCCTGAAACGACGCGCCAAAACACTTCGAAACCGAAACATTTTGTTCCAATTACAAAAATAAAGCACCAATCAAAACGGAATTGACAACCCTGGATTAAGATATTTGACAGTTTAACTTGTTTTTTTTCTTTTTTCTAAGCCAATTTTATCTTATTTTTGTCATCATCTTTCCTTAACTTTTGTTTTGATATATTTTTCAGATGGATAATATCAGGTGAGCCCTCTATGATTCTTTTCTATCTCACCTGCTGTTATTTTTAATCTAAAAATAATCTATCATGTGACAAATAATTTTTAATTTCACCCCTTTCAAGCCTGGTTCTAATTTTTTAATCGTGATTTATTATGTTTTGGGTCATTTTTATTTTTTTCTTCAAATTTAATCCTCTCTGGATGTTTTGGCAAATCTTATTCCTATTTTTTTGTTGATGCTTTTTTCTCTTATAAGTTTTTTTTATTAGTATTCTTCTCTTAATCTCATCGTTCAAAAATTAAATTTGTTGAGAGTTAATTTTGTAAAATTCAAATAATTTTGTTTTAATATTATCTAAGAACCATATAAATATTCAAAAGTAAGTAAACTAACATTTTTAGTTTCTTTGAGTGAAAAATAAAGAGGGCTAGACCCAATTCATGACCCAAGTCAAACATGTATAGGTTCGGAGGCTAGCCCCCATGCTTTCAAACATCCAGGTTGTTGCGAGTGGGGTCTTGACCTAGTGGTTGAAGGGACCTGTTTCCTAACTCTGCATCAGGGTTCAAGTCTCACCATGCACGACTGTCATCCCCGCGGTGCCTTATATGCTCACTGAGTTTGCAGGATGTTCAGTGAGTCTGGAGATTAGTTGTGGTGCGCGTAAGTTGACCCGACACCCCGGTTATATAAAAAAAAACATCCAGGTTGTTATTGGTATTTTTTTCGTGTTATTAAATTTATTTTATTGAGATTTTTCTGATAATATTAACAGTATTATAATATATTTTCAATATATTTTATTAATTAATCTTTTCTTTATTTTCTCTTTGTTCATTTATTTTTTTTTAAAAAAAACTGCTATTCTAAACAGTAACAAAATCATACATGTAAAATTATATTATTTCTTTCAATTTTTTATTTGGGTTATTTCATTAATATTATTTTAAAATTAGGCTTTAAACTAAAAATAGAAGTGGTGATGTGTAGGAAGCACAATAAAATAGAGTGGAGTAGACTGTAGAGTTAAAGAGTTTGTTTGATTTTGTATTTTAAAATTTATTTTTTTAACTCAAATTATTTTTTTAGTATTTTTTAAATTATTATAATGTACAATATTAAAAATAAAACTTAAAAATATATACAAAAAACAAAACACGGCAGCTGAAAAGCAAAGAAAAGGAAGCCGTGGATTATTGGTTGTAGTGCCGCACTCATTTGATTTTTCCTTTTCTTTCTTTCTTTCCTCACTCTCTAGTCTCTTTGCTTTCACTACAAAAGCCAACCCAGCCCAACCAAAAGCTCTCTCCATTCATAGCTGCAGCCTCTCTCTCTAAAAATACAATAAAATTTCTCCTCTTGCAAAATCTTCAATCCATCAAAACCTGCTGCCATCTAACTCCTACAATCGTTTATGTTTCTCTTCTTCTTTAAGGTAAAAATTCCGTCCTTTTCTTACAAGTTTCTGGTTCATTTGATGCTTTCGTTGTGTTACTGGTCTTTTTGTATTATATGTTTTTAATATAGTGGTACGAATGAATATCGCGTTGTAAAATGGTGCATTGGGTATTGTGAAGGCAAGGAGAAGCGGAGGTTTTTAATTTCCTTACCATATTTTTTGTTGCTAGTTTCTGTGAAGCGACGTGTTATTGATACTTGATTTGATAAGCTAATGTGGGTACTGTTTTATCCTGATATGATACTGTATTTCTTAAACTTTTTTTTTTTGGAGTTTTGGTCACTGAAAAATTAAGTGATGAAGTTGAAAGGGGCATATGTGATAGTATTATCATGAAACATGTCTTACTTCTGGCTCCAATATGACATGCAATGGCTAAACCGAATAAAAGTTTTTTTGGAGCCGCAACGGCTGGAATATAATTTGTTTGTGTTTATAGTTTTCTCGCTGGATGCTTGGTTTCTTTTGATTTTGACCTTTTAATTTGTGATTGAAAGGATGGGTGGGTTGTTGCAGGCATGACGCTGCTTGCCCAGGCTGGTCCATCATACTGTATACCTACGGGGATAAGCTGCTGTAAAACTGCACAAAATGTGGTTATTGCTATGGCTAGTAGCATAGATGCATCTAAGCTAAAGGAAACACCTCCCAGATTCTCTTCATTGTCATGTAATTCTAGCAAGACACCTCAGATTCTGAGTTCAGAGAGTCGGTCAGTAGGAGTGAAGAGAGGGCATCGAGTTGCTGTTGCCGCGAGCCCTCCTACAGAAGATGCTGTCATTGCCACAGAACCACTGACAAAAGAGGATCTTATCAGATACCTCGCCTCTGGTTGCAAACCTAAGGAAAATTGGAGGTAAATTCTCTATTCGTGATTCTAGTTGGTTTAGAGTGGTATCTTCGTCTCGCCGGAGACCTTGTCACTGGCTGCAACCCCAAGGAAAAGTAGTATATTGTCAAAAATTTGCATAGATAAAAGGCTCTTCTTTTGCCCATTCCAGCATTCCTAAATCCTGCAAATCGTAGCTATTCCTGAATTTTTGCAATTCTAATACTCTGCACAAGACATGTACATATCCATCGAAGGTCAATCACGATCCAACATATATCCGTAAGGGTTTGATGTACCCTTCTGACTAGTCTATCTCATGCTTAGATCTATGCATGCTTTTCAAGTTGTAAATCCAACTACCTTCTGTTAAAGAAAAGGTTTTTGCTCCTTGTCCTTGGTAACAAACTTGTTATATCATATTTCATTTTGTTTCGGTTGCTACTCTGCCCTATTGGGTTTTTGTACTTGACTCCTTGTATATGCTCATTTACCGTGTTGTTTTTGCAGAATAGGTACAGAACACGAGAAGTTTGGTTTTGAGATTGGAACTTTGCGTCCAATGAAATATGAACAAATTGCAGAGTTGCTTCATGGTATTGCTGAGAGATTTGACTGGGACAGAATAATGGAAGGTGACAATATCATAGGACTTAAACAGGTAAAATGGTCATAATGGTTATCTTTATTTCTTTTTCATTGCAAACTGCATCTCATACTTGTGCATATCTTATACTCTGCTATGAACTTATTTTTACTGTTTATATACAAGCTAATTGCATATCTTACACAGGAAATTTTTGTGCTGTTTTCTCAAATGACCTCGGTTGTGGATCATGTGGTTTTAATTGTTCTGGCCAGGGGAAGCAAAGCATATCATTAGAGCCTGGTGGTCAGTTTGAGCTCAGTGGTGCTCCTGTAGAAACTTTGCATCAAACGTGTGCTGAGGTTAATTCACACCTTTATCAAGTAAGTTGAGATTATTACACATTAGCGTGACTTTTTGCCGAGGTTAATTCAATCTTTGGGTTTGTTTCTGGTAGTAGGACAATTGTTTTTTTTTTTTGGCAAAACACTGTTTTTTGCACCATCCCTGTCATATAACCTCGTAATATCATCTGGGTGAATATGAGATTCCCTGATGGTGCTGTTTTCTTTTTTCTCAAATGTTTTATGACACACATGCACTATGTCCTTCTGACCATGCTGTCTTCATATGATAATTTTACCAGGTGAAAGCTGTTACAGAGGAAATGGGAATTGGATTCCTAGGAATTGGCTCCCAGCCCAAATGGGGACTTAAAGACATACCTGTTATGCCCAAGGTATAACAATCCAATCAATTCATTCTTGTTCCCATCCAATCAACTTGGATGGAAAATATAATAAGACATGAGCTTGAACATGCTTTCCGTGCAAGACAAATGTGCCCAAGCAAACTTTTAATTCGAGTTTTTGTGACATTTTACAGAAGGATAGAATAAATAAAATTATGATCATACACCTTTGTATTCTCGGTTTTTATATTGTTTCATATTTGACCTTTTCATGACGAACCTTCATAGTATACCATGAATGCTTCCTTCTTTGTTACATATGGCAGATTGTGTCCAATCTCTTGATAATTGTTTAGTTTTGTGGCTTTAAGCTGATTTATCCAGCCAACTACACTCCCTAGTTTATTTTTTCTATAAGCCATCTAAAGTTGCATATGTAGACTGATTTAAGTGTTCATGCCTAGAGGAAAGACTCTAGAAACACATGGCTACTTTTTAAGTATTGGAATATTTCACAGAGGTTCCTTTCCAATATATCCTACAACATACCATCAGTGATATTTAATTTATGTTTGTTATCCCAACGATACTATGCTTCTCATTTAATCCCTTTTTTCAATGCTTTTCTTTTCTTTTCTTTTCATTTTGTTTTTGGTGCTTTTTATAATCTTGCTTTCCCTTGGAAATTTGATTGCTTGTCAACTGACATGTATTTTGTCCCAGGGAAGATATGATATCATGAGGAATTACATGCCTAAAGTTGGCTCGCTAGGACTAGATATGATGTTTAGGACTTGCACCGTTCAGGTTAGATGAATTTTGCTTTATTCACTGGTTTGGTCATTTTGAAGCAGTTTTTTGCCTGGTGTTTAATTCTTTATTCTTGCCCGGTGGCTAATTTTCTAGCATAAACTTCCTTTTCTGTCTTCGATGATTTGTTTTCTAATGTACATTGATAACTTTTTATATATGAAATATTAAACTTTCAATAGGTTAATCTGGACTTCATTTCTGAAGCTGACATGATAAGAAAATTTCGTGCTGGCCTTGCTTTGCAGCCGGTGAGAAACTTTACTAAATTTTGAGTTTTTTTCCAATCACATTTTTTTCTTCTGATTCCATGATATCTTTTTATTGGAAATAAACAGATAGCAACAGCTCTATTTGCAAACTCTCCTTTCTCCGATGGAAAACCAAATGGCTATCTCAGCCTGAGAAGGTTTCTAAACGTAATTGCACTGTTGTACTTAATATGAAATTTGTTTCCCCTGGGCTTCTTAGTGACGTCTCTTTACCTGAGCAGCCATATCTGGACCGATACTGACAACAATCGTGCTGGCATGCTTCCATTTGTTTTTTATGACACCTTTGGGTGAGTTGTTAACTTGTTATTTGAGAGGAAAATAACATTTAAGCTTTAATTTTGGGTTGGGGGTGATGGGCGATGAGCGGATTCAGAAATCCATCTACAGAATCTGTATTTCTGAGTTATTTTTTTATTTTGAGCACTGATGTACAGAAATCTAAGTTGGCATCGACCATGAGCACAGATAATCACTATCTGTGTGCCTTTACATCCAAGGACATGTATAGTTTAGCTCCTAGCTATTTTGTTTGTGATTAAGAGGAGTCATCATCACTCCTGACTACTGAGTTTAAAGGGGTTTAACATGGCCAGCATTAATCTCGTTTTTTTAATCAGTTCTCGGATAAGGGGTAAATAAATATGTGGACACATGCTCATTTCTGCATACAAATACATGTTACATGTATGCTTGCAAGGTTAAGTCCGTTATGTATGCATGAATACTCGCATAAACAAATTCGCTCACACATGGTGCATGAAATTGATTATATGATGACATTTCTGTTTTATTTTTCCTTTTGCAGGTTTGAGCAGTATGTGGATTATGCTCTTGATGTTCCAATGTATTTTGTTTATCGGGAAAAGAAGTATATTGACTGTACTGGAATGTCATTCCGGGTTTCTTTCTATCCTTTATAGCCTTGTAATTTAAGGTTTTTGATTTTACACCATTTTTGCAGGAACCTTGCCCATTAAATCAAGCTACTAATTTTTCAAGTACTAATGGTGGCCATTTTATATTTTGCAGGACTTTTTGGCTGGAAAACTTCCCTGCATTCCCGGTGAATTGCCAACTCTTGATGACTGGGAAAACCATTTGACAACAATATTTCCCGAGGTTAAATGATGTGCATTTTGGCTCTTTTGCCAAAAACATATCTTGTTGTGATCTTGGCTCATTTAACACATTGCTTTCTCATTTTTTTTCAGGTTAGGTTGAAGAGATACATAGAGATGAGGGGTGCTGATGGAGGGCCTTGGAGGAGCTTATGTGCTTTGCCAGCATTTTGGGTAGTTGGCCACTTTGATCCTTTTCTTTTTCTCTTTTGGTTGCATGATTTGTCTCTGTCTGTTAAGGAACCATCTCACCTAAAAGCTTAAGCTGATAGGTGAGGCCCCAGAATATGATTATATTAGCACTTACGGGCAGAGTGTCCATTTTTCCCATAGACCTGACACACAATAGAAGATGAATTATGTGTTTCATATTTATTGTTTGAGGAGTTACCTCCACCACGATAGGTGTTAGAGCGGCCTCTACCCCGAGAGCCATATCTGTTTTTGGTGAAGCTTGGGCGCTGCTGCTGAGCACTATTTGCTTCAGCAAAGGTTGCAGGAGTTGAAAGTTGATGTCGATTAAATCGGGACTCTGTGATAATCAGAAGAGAGTAGAGCTCTTCGAGGGAAATAAGATCATTTCGAGTGTAGATAGAAGAAACCAAACCATTATATTCGTGCCCCAATCCAGCAAGAACATATGAGATTATTTCATCACAACGAAGGGGTTGTCCAACCATGGCAAGTTCATCACTTAATCTTTTGATGAACAAGAAATAGTCATTTGCAGATTGACTGGTTTTCTTAGCATTGGCCAGTTGTGCTCGAATTTGGATTGTACGAGCTCGTGATTTTGATGAGAAGTTTGTCTCAAGTGCCTGCCACACTTGATGTGAAGTATCATAGGAGATCACTTGAGCCAATACACATTCTGTCATAGAAGACATGAGTGTGCTAAGGATTAAACTATCATGTCGCAACCAGTGGAAATGTGCAGGGCTTGAAAGTTGGGTGATTGCACCTGTATCAGGGTGTTGTGTAGAAATCAGTTTTGGAGGAGTGATTATGGTTCCATCAAGATAACCATACAAATCTTGCTCACGGAAATAATGCAACAATTGCGTTTTCCAGAGGGGATAGTTGTCTTGAGTTAGCTTAAGAGATACAATATTGGAGATTGGTGTTATGGTTGACATCTGGGAAGGGTTAAGGGTGGTGGACGAAGAAGAAGAGGAAGACGATGAAGAAGAAGAGGACATTTTAGATGTTAGTCTTTTTGAGGCTCTGATACCATGTTAAGGAACCATCTCACCTAAAAGCTTAAGCTGATAGGTGAGGCCCCAGAATATGATTATATTATACTCTAACACTGTCTGGCATGATTTTTGCGACTGGACAGTTAGCAAGGATGTAAAACTTGAAAATTTTAACCTTGTACCCATAGCATGGTTTATTGCTTTGTTGTCTTCTTGTTTGGCACCCTTTTCAATAGATCTGTATTCTTAACAATTGAATGGAGGATTTTATTACTTGCCCCCATTGAAACAATATCATAAACTCATTTTGATTTTTGTTTCCAAATGTCAGGTAGGCCTGTTATACGATGAAGACTCACTTCAAAGTGTTCTAGACATGACAGCTGACTGGACCTCTGAAGAAAGACAGATGTTAAGGAATAAGGTAACCCAAAACAGTTTTAAAACGGAACTCTCAATCACCATTCCTGAAATTATAATATGCCTAACACAAGAACTGCAGAAGTGATTTTTTGAGTAAGAGTCAAGTTCTACGATGTTTCCTTTTAGGATGTCATGCAGTAAACTGAATATAAGCAAAAGATCGTTACCCTGTTGAAGTCCAATAGTAAAAGTCTTGAGCGTGTTGTGTTCCTTGTTGGCATTTCTTCGTTTAACGTGAAAAGGCTGCCATAGAAGGATCCATAATATGGTGGCCTGAGATAATGGAAATTTTAATCTTGAAAGAGACTTTCTTTTACTTTTTCTCAACATTCCTAATGCAAGTTCATGAAACCTGACATTAAAGCTAGAGGCATGGTTTAGTTTCTAATATCTTCCATTTCATCATATTTATGTGAGTATGTGTGGTGTTAATAAGGAAAGTTCTTGCTTGCTATTTATTTTTACCCCACGACAGAGATGCAGCCTGTATGTCTTCTGTAATCATGACAATGAATCTGATATAAAATTGTTTTATTAGGTTCCAAAGACAGGTCTAAAGACACCATTTCGGGATGGACTGTTGAGACATGTTGCCGAAGAAGTTCTAAAGCTAGCTAAGGTAACTTTATTTTTTTCCAATAATGGTAGGTGGCTAATTTAATCTGCAGACTGCTTTTCTTCAGCTTTAGTAAACACTAGGTTATTGCTTGCGCTATCTTTATGGCGTGGACCAAATTCTTTTGGAAATGTAAAAAGATAATATTTAGACCATCAAAAACTTTTAGGCATTGTCATTAAACCAATTATAATAAATTTAAACTTGAAATTTTTTATTTTGATTTCTTATTTAGCTCGAGTTTTAAATTAAATTTTATAAGAACATGACATTGTTGAGTGGACAAGTCCAAAGAATAAAAATTAAAGAAAAAAAATTATCAAGTTCAACTTAGTTTGTTTGTCAAATAGTTATAGACTACATTGGGTTAAATTAATTTTTTATTTTTTAATACAATAAAAATTATAAAAACCGATTCACAATCAACACAAGCATTAAACAACCAAAAGATAAAAAAAACCAAATGGCAAATAAAAAAAACCTCGGGTCTGCTGTAAAAACGCTTAGGTGCGTTGACTTGAGGCAGGCCCGCGTGTCTAGGACTGTCACAACAAAAAATAATAGCTGCCCTAGTGCTTGAGCTAACCACCTTCTAATCAACATGTTAAACCAAGTGATCTACACGACAAATATGTCGTCAAATAATTTAATAATATATTAACTTGGGTAAACTGACCCAGTTCTTTTAGTTGTTTTGATAATTGTTCTTCAAACATACACTTACTCTTCTGTAGGATGGATTAGAAAGGAGAGGCTTTAAGGAAGTTGGTTTCTTGAATGCATTGTCTGATGTGGTTAGCACAGGTAAGTTAGAAGTGATTATTACTTCGTTTTTGCACGCTTCTCCAGTAATTTGGCTATGTTAACCTTCATAAGTTGGTTTTGTTAACGGTCATGATGATTGATGATTGATGATTGATGATTTTATGGCAGGTGTAACACCAGCAGAAAAGCTTTTGGAACTTTACCATGGAAAGTGGGGGCGGTCTATAGATCCTGTTTTTGAAGATCTACTTTACTAAGGTGAGTTAGATTTTTGTATCACTGCAGCAGTGTCCTACTACTGTGTAATTCTCCCCCTCTCTCTTTTTGGGTGCAGACCTTGTTTATGTTCTGAACTACTTTTCGTCTACTGAGTACTGATACTCTGATATTTTTCTTATACCGAATAAATTCCAATGTAAATCTCTGGTACGGGGATTCGATATAAAGTTGCCCTCGTGTCACGCATCATCCTTCTCATCACCCTTGGTGAAAATGGTTAACCCGATTTGGTATCTATTTCTATTTTCACAAATTAACCGGGTTTTCACTGATCACAGTGTGCAAATGGATTGTGAGGTTGGTGAAGTGAGTAACAGAACTGTGAAAGGAAGGAGCATCAAAACTTAACTGCTCCATGTTTTCAGTTCAAACACTGTTAAATGGAAAATAGAATGTCAGTACTCATTTTATGTTTATGTTTTCAGCTACCACCCTACATTTCCCCACAATAGTACGACCTTCAATGCTATGCTCTTCCACGAAGTAATTAATTGTCAATTGCTTAACCAGGGTTTGCCTTTTGTATCCCTAAAACCTCACGTGATCTTGTCCACCAACTCTATTTCAGGCCACCCCCCACGTCGGATCCATGTGGGCTGCCAGCACCCAACAGGTACCGTGTGCTTCCCGGACCCGCTAGAGATAGATACGCCACCGTCTTACCATCTACTAAGGCAGCTATCCATGCAACTGTTTTGTTTGGTTTCTCCCAGTTTTCTGGCACTTCTTATTGATACATAAATTTCATCTGTTTGGTGAATCCAACCAGGGAAAGATTTGGGGGTGGGAGGGATATGTCAAATGTATCTGGCTGGAGTGATAGGTGATAATTTTGATGGGAACTGCCCATCATCCCTGCCACTCCAGTAGGTGTTGAATGACTTGAAGACGATGCTATAACAACAAATTTCTAGACACGGATCCATCAGCATCATCAAATTTGATCTCATTCAACCTTTTTTTTTCTGTTAGGAAAGTATAATACTAACATAAAGTTTTGAGTCAAAATACAGTCAGCTATCATTTTCCCTTTCAATTTAGCCTGCAACAGATGGAAATGAGATCTGTCGAGTGTCTGTCGTGTATTTAGGTTTAATAGATTATATTAGAAGGAAACTACTAAATCACATTTTCCTTATTTGGCCCAATGGAATTTTCTTGAACCTCGTACAACAAAAAGGGATTATATAGTATTCATATAATCTCATTAGGTGATGTGAAGTCATTTGTCATGTTACAGGGAGGACTTAGCATAGAATTCCAACATCAAGAAGCCAACTAGTCTATGTGGAGTGAGGGCCAGAAAGACAGAATACTTATTTAAGAAGAGAGACAGACTGGTGGCAGGGAGATCTCATGTCTTCCAGTAATTGAAGCTTCTTAGCTCTCACCCCTGGAACACCACCTTAGGTTTCATATCGCAAATTAGGCACCTAATTTGATCTTTAATCACCAACGCGATCTTACACCATGATTTTTGTGCTTATTAGTCCGAACATTACCAGAGTACCCTCCCCTGTATGTCTATCATCTCATTTCTGTCCGAGTGACCAACTTGTCTGAAAATATCTCAAATAATGGAGGTTTCTGTTGACTGCTAAGTTTATTGATCTGATGCAAGACGGTAAATTTGTACCGGGTAAAAAGTTGCTGGCAATGTGATTACCTTTCCTGGTGCAATGAAGGTATCAGGAAAAAAAGATTTTCCTGTATATTTGCATGAGCAGTAAATTCTCTATAATATGACAAGAATTCGATAGTTACTGATATTTTTGATTGAGAAAACAGTAAGACTCCATTACCCGCCAAGGAATTAGAGACGTTGATCAAAAAGAAAGAAAAGGCGTAAAAGAGTGGGTAAAGGATCAGTATAATTCATGAAATGTTCTCGTTAATACACCAATTCAGAAATGGTGGATTGGAGCAAGAAGGGAGAAGGAAGTTGATGATAACATAATAGAATCCCATCCAATCATTTTGCAGGACAGCATGCTCAAGGCAGAGAGAGAGCCAGAAAATAGAAATGGGGCAGTTCAGGAATCTTAAATGACAGATAGAAAGAAAATCAAAATCATATTGGAGGTTGGGTTGGAGTGAATCCGATGTATAATTGCAACTCTTTATATATATATATATATATATATATATATATATATATATATATATATATTATTATCCTATATATATATTATTATCCATATCCAGCTCACAACTCTTGTTACGCATCATATTATTCGTTGAGTTTTCTCTATATTTATCACTTTCTGACACGAAAATATGAAGCTCACCTCCTTCAAATCCTATCCCTCTTGCACCTACTAAAGCCCCACAACATTCCATTCTTCCTCACTCCCCCCCCTCCAGTCCCCTACCTTTGTCCCTATACTTCTTCCCTTAACATTTTTTTTTAAGATGAGAGAAATCCTTCATGTCCAAGCTGGTCAGTGTGGGAACCAGATTGGTGGCAAGTTTTGGGAGGTTGTGTGTGATGAACACGGGATTGCTTACAAGGTATACCTTCCGCATCCTTACATCTGTAGGTAAATCGTGTCCAGTTTAGTCCATTTCTCATTGCTTGGCACACGCTAACTTTGATTTCTTGAATTGATGACTGATAATGTGATCAGGCTTCCAAATCTGTCATTCTCTGGGAGGTGGAACTGGATCAGGAATGGGGACTCTGCTCATATCAAAGATCAGGGAAGAATACCCTGACAGGATGATGTTGACTTTCTCAGTATTTCCCTCTACCAAGGTTTCTGATACGGTGGTTGAGCCCTACAACGCAACCCTCTCTGTACACCAACTAGTTGAAAACGCTGATGAGTGTATGGTCCTTGACAATGAGGCTCTCTATGATATCTGCTTTCGAACTCTCAAGCTCTCCAATCCAAGCTGTAAGTCAACCATTCCTCAATTTTTCATCCTTGCTAGTATTCATGCCTCTATAAATTGCAGAATCTCTGATATGAATGCGCGAAATTACATCACAGTTGGTGATCTTAACCACTTGATCTCAACAACCATGAGTGGAGTAACATGTTGCCTTCGGTTCCCGGGCCAGTTGAACTCTGATCTTCGAAAACTAGCCGTGAACTTAATCCCCTTCCCACGTCTCCATTTCTTCATGGTTGGTTTTGCACCATTAACCTCCCATGGCTCGCAGCAGTACCGTGCCCTAACCATCCCGGAGCTGACACAACAGATGTGGGATGCTAAGAACATGATGTGTGCAGCTGACCCTCGGCACGGTAGGTACTTGACAGCCTCAGCTTTGTTCCTAGGCAAAATGAGCACCAAGGAAGTTGATGAACAAATGATAAAATGTGCAGAACAAGAACTCGTCCTATTTTGTCGAGTGGATTCCAAACAATGTTAAATCAAGTGTTTGCGACATTCCACCAACTGGGTTGGCAATCTCATCAACATTTATGGGAAATTCTACGTCTATTCAAGAAATGTTTAGGCGTGTTTCAGAACAATTTACAGCCATGTTTAGGAGAAAGGCATTTCTGCACTGGTACACTGGGGAAGGAATGGATGAGATGGAGTTCACTGAGGCTGAAAGTAACATGAATGATTTGGTTTCTGAATATCAACAATATCAAGATGCCGCCGTCGATGAGGAGGAGGAGTACGATGAAGAAGAGCCTATGGAGATCTAAGGAGATAAATTTGATCTGGTTATCTGCCAATGGCCATGGCTCCAAGGATGAGCTGTTTGTGTTACTGCATGGAGCTCAATATTTGAATGCTTTGGGCCCTCGATGACCGTGAGATTGTGAATATCTCTATTTATAATTTGTGAGTATAAAATTAAACTATTTTTTTAATTCAAAAAAGTTGTCCAAAAATAAAACTAATTTTTTCTTTATCTAATGCCCGATCTATTTTTTCGTTGGTATTCTCTTATGGGCCTGGGCTATCTGGTCCGGTATTAGCTGGACCGGCCCATTGAACTGTCTAGCCCTTAGGATGCAACTCCTACCATGACAGAGAAGAAGAAAAGGGCTGAGAGGCAGCACTTGAATGCTGTTTACACAGTAACAAGCCACTGCTGAAAAGTGAAAAGCAAAAATATTTGATTAAAAAACTTGGCATACAAAAACACCTCTGCTTGTGCAGCCACAACCAATAGCACTCACTGTACATGAATTACAAAGATTAAAACAACATTTTCTTTTCATCCTCTAAAAGCAATTTGAAACAACAGGTGATTCCATCTACAAACATGTAATCAGTCACAAGAATGTCTTAATTATTCCTCCAGATTTTTGTATTGGAAAAGGTCAGCAAACAGAATCAAGGGCATTGTTCATGCGTGCACGAGTGACCATTATGGCAGCACCCAGCAACTGACCCATCAAGTAATGTTTCGAAAGAATTCTTCAAGATGACAGCCAATCAATGCATGCAGTAGATCGGAAGCCTGCTCTTTGTTGCGAGGTCAAAACTCAAAAAAACCTTGGATCATCCTGATTTGAAATTATTCACCATTGGTAGTCATCTTAAGGAAATGAGCAATCCAAGAAGAGGTTTATTTTGACCCTTGTGCTTCTGCTATCATGCATTTGAGTTCCTTTTTTTTTCCAGAGTCGATCCCTCTTTTAGAGCTGCTTGTGCCTCATTCTCCTTTCCCAGTATTAAAAGAGCTGCTGCTTGCAAATAAGATGCAATATGCCAAATAGGGAATATTGCCTGGGCTTGCAGTGCATCATTCAGGGCCTCCTGGGGCATGTCACTCAAGAGGTAGGATAGACTTCGGCGTGCATGAACGGTTGGGGAAACCATGGTTCCAATATTGATGAACTGCAAATTGATAAAATGTTAGCTCAATTCTACAAATTATATTGAACAATTTGGAACTTATGATTGCAGCGGAAATACATAACCCTACAAAAAGAATCCTACTTTTGAGATCTCAAAGTTCTGTAAAGATGATGGGCTTTTTTTCTAGTTTGATTGTATTATCATATCACCTCTACCTGTACTCTCCACATTAATAAAACCACCTATTTTATCCACTTCAACCAATCTCAAAGGTCATTTAGCAAAAAACAAAAGAAACCAATTGACCTGGGAATAGAATTCAGCGGCAGCTCTAAAATCTTTGTGCCGGAAAGCAGCATCTCCCTTCTTCTTTGAATTTAACATGTCCTGCATTTGGTCGGTCCACATCTGGAATGAGAGCTACAAGACAGTAAAAAAGAAAAGGCAAGTGGGTCATAGGAAACAATGTTACAGCCGAACCAGCCAGGCATATGTAAGAAATCAATGACACATGAAGTAAAGGAGATGCAAACATAGGATGAATGCATCCATGAGAACTAAGAATCAAATGATTATTCACAAGCATCCATGTAAAATCACCAGGGAATAAATGGCAAAGGTATACAAACATGAGCATAGAAATACATAAAACATTAACTAAATAAATGCTAATGGTGAAATTCTGAGCATCAAGCAGTTTAAAAAAGACCAATCAAGAAATATCAAGTGACATTCTTTTAATATTGTCATTACTAAAATCAGAAGTAAGGCATTCAAATGTTCAAGGTCAAAATGATGCTAACATAGCAAAACCTTGAAGCTAGAATGATTTGTCAATTTCTTAATTTTCAATTCCATGGATCTTAGTATAGAAAAAATGAAAATGAAAATATTCTTTAAGAAAGCTTCAAAAAACATCATAATTTAACATAATGAAAACAAATTTTGAATCTCTAATTAAAGTGACAGAAGGCCCAGATGGTTGAATTAATAGCATTCCATTACTGTTACCATTTTATTAAATCAGAAACAAACCTCAGTAACTGCACCCTCATCATCTTTATACCCAAGCTTTTCTAAAATCTCATGTATGGCAGTCAAATCCTTTCTTAAACAAGCCTCGCCAAGTGGTGACAGTGGTAATGCTGCAGCTGCATCTTGTATCCCCATCAATTCGTGAGAAGGAACCTGCAAAACAGACTACTAAATAAGTCCATTGAAGGATAGAGTGATTCAAAACCTTCAATTCACACCAGAAAGACAAAAGAGAATGGGGGTATTGTAGTTTGTAAAAATTCCAAGAAATAGGTCAGCACCAAAACTCAAAGTAATAAATCAAAAAGAGCCATTCCAAAAATTGTTTTAATAGACACCACCATCCGAGAAGTACTGCTTGTTGCAGACCATGACAAAAAGCATCGTTTCATCCACATAACACATTTCCAGATATCAGGTCACGTAATTGAATAATCATTCTTATGTTTACGACTAAGAATGTCATTGATTTAATGGCTTTGAGAGTAAAATGAAGTTGCTGCATGTCGAAGGACTCATTTGGGAAAGTCAGGGCATTATACAGATAAGATGCAGATACTTAAGAATAACTAGATAACGACCAACCTCGGTATCCTTCTGCAGAGGGATCAAAGAAGCGACTAAAGACTTAGGATTTGGTCGCTCCCGGGGCTCAAATTGTAAACAGCGTGAAGCTAACCGCACTAACTCAGTTCCATCATCATTTGCAAATTGGCCTTCCAAGCAAGAATCTGTCAGCATTTGAATATTTCTGTCCCTTATCAAGTCCAGTGCCTGAGATAAATTGTGCAGTAAACTATTAGCTGCCAATTATGTGATACTCTAAATGTTGAGGAGGATAACAAGCAGCACAGTTATAATAAATCTTCTTTTATTGTTCAAACATGCTTGGTTAAACTCCAATCAGGAACAGCAGCAAACACAATTAATTTTAGGAATGCATATACATCTAGAACAATAAAAATGAACAGAATCACTATGTCTAGTCACATTGCAGCCACAGCCTTTATCCCAGGCAACGTCCCAGATTATGTTGTAATTCCAGTGGGAAGATAGAGCCTTTGAGGTGTGCAGAATAATAATTGAAGTTTGCAATAAACCGACTAACAGATGCATAGTGTTTCTGCATCAAAATGATCCTATTGAGGAGGAGACTTACATGGCTGGGAGGAATATGTTTCCCACTGAGAAGGTCCAGCAAAAGGGTGCCAAAGCTATAAATTGCACTTTCTGGTGTTACCCTTCCTATAGAATGAAGGAAAAATTGAAGTAATATAGGAGATCAACTAATCAACAAACCACGATTATGATAAATGATTAGGCAAATAATGGATGAGCATAAATTATGTTAAAAACTTGAATGATCATTGTCATACACCATCCAGGACTCAATTGAACCAACAATTCCATATGCCATATATACAGAGATCAGGGTGAAGCTTGCAGGTGGAGGAACATTTAGCAAGTCTGAAAGAATTCAGTACCCGTCCTCAGATACTCAGGAGGTGTAAATGCCAAGTTTGTGCTGTAACTTTTTCCATCTTTCTTGTTCTTCATCAGACCAAAGCATGAAAGTCTAGGGTTGCCCTCCTGATGAATAGAATGATGAGATGAAAATGGACTCTGTTAAATCCCAACTGTGGATACAGGGCACATTAAAAGATAATGAGATACTTACATCATCAAAGACAATTCTATAAGCATTCAGATCATGATACAGAGCACGTCCCTTGCTGGTACAATATTCTAGAGCCTGCGCAAGATGCAGTGCCACTCGAAGTCGCATTGCCCATTTCATTGGCTGTGTTTCCCCTGAAGAATCCAGTAGGTCAACATTGAGTAGTGAGAAAATTTAGGAGGAATAAAAGAACAAGACTGCTCCTTGGTATCATGGTTTGGTGTACTAACTCCAAACACAAAGCAAGAGCTCAAGCTACTGCAATGACAAGCAAACCAAGAGCAGATCTTTTGTATCGCAAGAACCTATAACAGTACAAATGTTGTTGTTTGTAGCAGAGAGTATAAAAGAGAACCATGTTTTTTTCTTCATAATGTACTGCGGGAGAACACACTTCCAATAATAGGAATGATAATTGCTCAATTGGACACACAAGCTTGGAAATTAAAAGAAAGAAACTCACAATATCCACTAGATACTAAAGGAAAGGAAAGGGCACCAGAAACAAACTTACAATGGAATAGGTGTTTGGCCAATGTATCATTGGGCATAAATTCAGCAACGAGTAACCTCTCATCCCCTTCACAACAACAGCCGAGCAAATTTGCCAACCTATGGTTCCTCAGCTGACCAACAGTTCTTGCTTCTTCCTAAAGTCATGGAACAAGAACATAATCATGCTAGTGGCAGTTGCGTACAGTAAATGGAAAAGGCAGGACAAAAATGTACAAGGTATTTGGTAAATACAAAACGCTTTGCTTCACTTACCAAAAACTGCCTGGCATCAAGCCAAGCAGATCTATCAAACCGTTTCACAGCAATCCTTTTCTGACTCTCAAGCTTCCCCTTATAAACCACATTTGGAGCCTTTTCCCCATGTTCAGAAACTATATTTTCTACAGCAAACCCAGATGTCGCCATCCTGATGGTTTCAATGCTGTATTCACGGAATGCAGGCAAATCATCGAGTTCACTCCTCTCTTCATTATCTACAAAGACCAAACAACCCAAAGATCAAAATGACACCACATATATAAACGAACAAAACCCTCCCATTTCCCTTACCCTCATTGCGGTCCTCGGGAACCGATCCATTATAGTCAGAACTCCAACAACACTTGGTGAGCTTCGAACACTCGCAACCCATCCCAATAACACAATTTGAAAGCAAACACTAATCAATTCAAATCTTCAAAGCCCAATTTTTCTCTAGCTCAACCACTCCATTAGCTTCAGCAGACCAATCCTTTCTTAAGATTTTACAATGTCTCGATGAAAATCATATAAAAAAAAAACTCCAATTCTCACTGCAATCAGAATAGAAAAGGTTAGAATTTTTCCCTCGAATGCTTTTTTTTAGAACAACTCAATCAACCTATGGCAATATCAGTACAATTCAAACATTTCATTCTGCAACAACCCGAAGCTACATAAGAACAAAATAAGAATCTTATATTGTCACATCATCAGTTCTTTGAATTTGAAAAAAAAAAGGAGCAACTCCTAATACTTATCAAAACAACACCATTTTCATCAAGTAAGAATTCTTCATTTCCTTATGAATCCAAACTCCCATTAAAGATATGCAAAAAAGAGAGATTCCCTGAAGCTAATTTCCTTTTCCTTAGCTATCTCAACAACCAACCAAAAGAAAGCATCGAAAGAAAAGTAAAGAAATACCCTATCAACAACGATTCCACTGAGTCAACTCAGTCCAGCAGCAGCAGCAGCTATGTCAACAAAACTTTATCTCTCCCACCATCTCTCCCTGCATCAGCTTCAAGTGATTCACTTTATAAAAAAACAAATCAAACCCACAAAACTTGACCCAAAAAAACACACAAACAAAGAGCACAAAAGAGAGAGTCTTGAACGTGAATAGAAAGAGCTAAACAGAAAAGACTTAAGCTTTAATCAATTACTTGATGTGTTGAGGAGAGAAAATTGTTACAAGTTTTGTGTTTGTTATTTTAGTTTGTGTTTGGTAGAGAAAATAAATGGAACATGGGTTTTTGGAAATTGGGTCCCTTGTGTTTTTTAAGTTTTTGAATCCGTGAGAGATCTTTCAGCTCCTTTTTTTCTTTCTAGGGGAGAGAACAAGAATTTTTCAAGGATTTGAGATTTGGATTACTGTATCAAAATTTATTATAAACTATATATATATATAAATATATATAATCTTGGTTAACGACTATGGGGGGGGGGGGGGGTGTCTTTGCTGTTTGCTTGCAGTGCAGTGTGGGTGTTTTTGCCGACAAGACGCTCAATTTTCTCTTGTAGTGTTATTAGTTTTAGTTATATGAAATCAAATATTGAGATTCTGAAAATAATTCAGCTGTAAGAAAATCATAAAAATGATTTTATTATTATTATTATTTTTGGTTTTGATGGTGAAGGTACTATCAGATTTTCGTCACAAAAAATTAATTTCATGTAGCATTTACTTCAGCGAAATGCTCTTTCTTTTTACCATGAAACTTCAGCGAATCCAGAGCATTGTTTGAAAGTCTAGATAAAGTTGTTTTCAGAGTATTTTTTTATTTAAAAATATATTAAAATAATAAAAATATTTTTTTAACATCCTTTTATTTATTTATTTTTCATTTCTTAGATGATTCAGCAAGATTTCACATGCTTTCAATATCAACATGACAAAACACATTTTAAATAATTATTATCATAATATTAAAAATTCTCTTCCATCACTAACATTGCTGCTAATGTCGTCATTTTCACTTTAATAGCCAGCTGCTTGTGCTTATTTAGAAAATAGATTTATTATTGTATAAAAAATATAATGAACATCACATATATGTCATCTCCACCCCATGAAATCTACAATCATTGACAAGGCTTTTAATAATAATCACAGAAACATAAGATTGCCATAATTGAGTAAACAGGACGCCTATGCATTCTGGGCTTCCTCGTACTAGAATTGTTCTTGTCTTTCAATAATTTTCATTGCATGGGACTAAAATTGTTTTGCTTGTCGTCAACCGAGCCTCTGAAATCACTGGCTTGAGTTTTTTTGGAAAAAAATATATTTTATTTTTTACTTTAGATTAACTGTTTTAGTAGTTTTAAATTATTTTTATATGTTGATGTCAAAATTAATTTTTTTAAAATAAAAAAAAATCATTTTAATATATTTATGAGCGAAAAATATTTTTAAAAATAACTACAGTCATACTCTCAAACAGACACATAAAAAGATGGGCGTTGATGAGCACGCGCGCAAGTAATTGAAGCATCATGGATATTTCACTTTCACACTCGGATGTTTGTCATTTTATTTCAAAAATATTTTTGAAAAGTAAACATGATGTCAACTTGAATGGCTTATGACATGAGATTATTGATGGGCAAGTCAATCACTCGTAAAATTGTTGAGTAATGAATTAGATCTAATTAAGATGTTTTGATAAAATTTTATGTTTAGAGTTTTTTAAGTGTTAATAATTAAATTTTAAATAAAATTAATCCTGGGAAATAAATCAAAGTCAACCCCTTTGATATATGATTAAAAAAAAAACTAGTGCTAAAACTAAATTTTCAAAAATACTCATTTATCTATCTTGTCTTTTAGAAACTAATTTTTAAAAATAAGATAATGACAATAATTATATAAAAAATAAAATGAAATAAAATAAATTTTATCTTATTTAAATATGTAAATTCATTGACCAGTCAACTATTTTTAATTATTATTATCAACATTGGCTTTTGAGTCGAATCTCAACTTCGAGGCAACTTGACGATTGCCTCTCTTGACCGCAGGGATGTTTTTCTTCGGCAGGTCAATGGATTTTTTTTTTGTCAAAAGAAAAATTCTTCACAGATTTTTTTTTAATTCATTATCCAGTTAAAAAGTTCTCATGTCTTTGTCTGGTTTGAATAAAAATTTGGACGAAACTTTATTTTCATTGATTTGATCCTTTCAAATTCTTGAAAATAAGAGGTAATATTCTTCTCTAATCAAATCATTCATGATCGCTTGTCACTTTTAAGCTTAATTGTCTTGTATTTAGATATGAAGAATGAGTCAATGAGATGAAGTGTTTTGTTTTGTGATTTTATGATTTTTTATATGAAAATGAAATGAACATTGTGTTAAGTAAAAAAAAACTATGTGTGATACAAATTGGTAAGAGAAACAACAAAAATAATTATCATTTAAGTCAATTATTCAAACTGTTTGATAATTATTCAACCATTAAAAACACCAATAAGATAAAATTTAGTAGTATCCTGGTGTTTGACTAGTCATGTCAATATGACTTCGATTAATTATTAAGAGATGTTGCACGATGACAAAAAAATTATGATTAACATAATAAATCTCGAGTTTGAATCAAAACGTGTATTTTTTATAAGAATATATGATAATCAGAGTTTTATCTATTTACCTTGGTCCATAAAATATATTTTTTAGCGATAGAATTTTCTTGTATAAAAAAAAAAGATTTAGATTTGTTATTAAATTATTATTTTTTTTAAAAAAAAAGATACATGATTTTCTAAAATTAGAAACGAAACCGTGCATTGCTTTATTAGGAAACTAGATAATTGCCCGCGCGTTGCCGCGGGTATTTTTTTGTATATAATTTAACATAATTAAATCTACAACGATAAATTTATATGATATAAGTAAATAAAAATTATAGATTCAAAGATTAAATGTTTAAAATTTTGAGTTGAGTTTGTCACGTAAGCATAGATTACATTTTTTAGAATATTTGTATTGCGTCATAAACTATCACAAAAGAGCGCGCACTAACATTAGAAAAAAGAGCAAAATATTTGAATAAGAAAAAAAAAATTACTGAAATCATTATTGTGCAGATAATAAAATTATAAAAATCAATTAATAGAAAGAGCAAATAAAAATAAAAACAGAAAAGGAAGCAATATTAATTTAAAATATTATCACAATAGCAACATCGGAGTCTTAATATCTGAAATTATTATTGCCGCCAGAATAAAAACAAAAAAATTATTAAATTAGACCGAGGGAAAAAAATAAAAAGCATGAACACAACAGCAAGCAAGAAAAACAAATTAAAAATTATTATTATTATTATTATTATAATTATTATGAAAGAATAAATAATCACTATTATTATAATAATAGAATACATAATCACTATTATTACAATATTAATAATAATCACTATTATTATTAGTCTTATTATAATTATTATTATTATGTTAATAATGAAAGAAACATAAATAAATGAAAGACTAAAAATATCCCAGAAACTTTCACAAAAGATAAATTTTTTTTTTAAAAAAATATCATTGCTATTACCGGAAAAAAAATTTATCAAATTATCGGGAGGGAAAAAAAATAACAAAAGAGTAAGAATGAAAAATAATTAAATCATGATTATTATTATTATTATTATTATTATTATTATTATTATTATTATTATTGTTGTTGCTGTTGTGTTAAATACACTTATATATACATGGACAAAAGTAGGGATTAAAAAAAAAAAGTGTAAGGGCTGAAATGAAAATCAAATATCAAGGGCTTCAATTAAAAAATTAAAAGTCAAAGGGCTGAAATGCAACTTACATTTATTGTCAATTGAAATCAGAGGACGAAATTGCAAAAATCAGAACTTTTGTACCGAATTGATTGAGTTATATACAGCCAACCCGGAAATTGAAAGTTGAAGGACCGAAGTGCAACTTTGCCATTCCGGAGAGAGAGAAACGTGGCCGGCGGCTTCAACCGGCCTCCTCCGCGTCCACAGACATCTGGTGGTGACACGCCTCACCGCGGGAGGAAGACCACTCGGCGGCGCATCGTTCTGTCCTCCGGGATACAATTTCCGGCCACCGGAGGAGGCCGCAGGCGCCGCCTCAACAGGGCGGGAGGCGGAACACCGCCTGGCGCGTGCGCTCACGCCCTGACAGACGCCGATTAAAGAATTCGAAAAATAGGGACAATTACTGTTCCACCCCTGCACCCAATTCATGGTTTTTGTCTTATTAGGGGCTAAAACCGTATTTAGCTATTTCGGAAAATATTAAAAAATTCAATAGTTGCGGCGGACCGGACCGGACCGGCCCGGTCCGGCTGCGCGCAATTACGCCGGTGCCCCTCAGCCGGAACCGTTATTTTGTCCTATTACCGGGGACGAAATCGTCAATACACTGTTCACAAATGAATATTTGAAAAAAAAAAAAGAAAATCGACAGGAAAAGGCGAAACTGACCCCGCCTGCCAGCCCCTCCTCCGCGCGCGCCCGAGGGCCAATTCCGGGCGTGCACTGCTCGAGTCTACAGTCGCCTGAGTCTGGTGCTACAGTGGAAAACCCACGCGGTTTATTGTGTTTGTAATGTGGGGATGTTGCAATTTAAAAAGAGGTTCCAATATGGCCGCAGGGCAGTGAATCCAGAGTTCAGATATCAGAGAGGTAGGTGCAGGGCAACTTGAAACCTTTATTTAACAATTTATTTAGTCCAAGAAACTATAAATTCGTGCGTTCTTGTCTTCGTCCGCTTGTGCTATTTTTCTTGGTTAACGATTAAAGCAGTCAATGTTGGTGCTACATTTGCATTCTTAGTACTTAAAAAACGTTGTTGGCGATGTATTTTCACGTTGTCTGAAGCCTAATCACCTCAATAATTAAAAACCATCAACCACAATTAATCGAAGGTAATAATAGTAAATCATAGTGTATCCCTCTGTTTTTGTTTTAACCTGTTCTCTCACACCACATGTTTGTAGAAATGTCGCAATGGAACTCAGGGAAAACACGATCAAATATCTGTATTTTTGCTAATTTTTCTTCCCTTGATTTCAGTTCGATTATGTACAAGATTAGGAAAAAAACTGTGTTTTTAATTTGTTTTTTTTGTGTTAATGTAATAATAGATGAAATATGTGAGACCATTGAGCTTGTTCCATGACTTGTTGAAGACAAGCGCAATCAATCAAGGGAGGTTGCTTGGATTGGATGTTGGTGACAAGTATGTTGGTTTAGCTGTCTCTGACCCACTTAATAAAATCGCTTCCCCTTTAAGGTATTTATTAAGAATTACTGTTGTATTTCATTTTCCTTACAATGTCAGTTTCTTTCTTCTGTTCGGTCATTCTGTTTTTCAAGTTTGTGTTTTTGGGCTCTTGTTAATTAAGGGTGCTCGTGCTGTTGTGTTTTACTTTCTTTGTTTGTTTACACTGCAGTGTTTTGTTAAGGAAGAAAAGTAATATTGAATTGATGGCTACTGATTTCCAAAGTTTGGTGAGTGTTTCTTTTCTTTTATGTTGTCCAAAGCTTGTTCCTTTGTATTTCCCTTGTTTATAGTTTTGAGAGCGTGTCCTGTTGCATTATGGTTTTGCTGTTATATACCCATTTGCGAACTATGCTATTGCTGGCATAACAGTAAAGCATTCTCAATCGCTCGTAGCTTAAGACTCAGAAGTCAGAACGCTGTAAAAACAAATTAGGTTTTCTGAGGCATGTTGATCCTGGGTACGATTAATAGCTGTTATTCCTTTTCTGCTCATGTTTATGTGCAGATTTCTGAACTTTCCTTGGGGGGTTTCATTGTTGGCTACCCTTTTGACAGGCAACGAAGTGCTCCTGATGTATGTTTCAATCCTGTTGGTTATCTATTTGATCTTTTCTCTTTTACTTATTGCTGATGTTTTGTTTTTCCACTTTTACTAGGCTGTGCGGGTGAAGCTTTTTGTTGATGACCTTTGCAGAACAGGGAAACTTGAAGGTTTAAAATTCACATATTGGGATGAGTGTTTTACATCTAAGGTGCTTGCTTATTGTTAATTGTCAAATGCTCACTTCATTGTTGAATTTTTTTATATGGCCATAGGTTAGAGGAGCAGATGCTAGGTCGCTCACAGTTTATGTTGCTTACAGAATGTGGAATTGCTAGTAAAGCCTTTGAATTTGCATCCAGTTCATGCTAAATCTATAATGGACAAGTTTGCTGCGGTTGGGATTCTTCAGGTATCTTATTGTAAATCATCCCTTTCAATTTTCAACCATTTTTGAACTCGGTATAGAAGAATGCTCTTTCAGTACGGCGAGCCGTGTCTTTTAACTTGTTTATTTGTGGCAGGGTTACCTGGATTATGTGAACAAGAAGATGAAGTTAGAGTCTGCAGAATAGGGTATTTCAAGTCAATGTAAGTGAATTCTTTTATCCAAGGCAAAAGAGCTAGATTTCATGATATTACTCCTTGTTCTCAATTCCAGAGTTCCATAAATAGTGCAGCGCCTCGTTCTCAAGCCAATGCTTGCTCTGGTTGCCTGCCAAGCCCAGGAATCATCTAGTATGAGAGTAGGTTCTTGGTAATGATTGACACAGACTTGAAAGAAGGAATCTTTATCGCCAAACAGTTTCTTGACTTTAGCATGTGATGTATATTCTTCGTGATTTTTGATTGAGAATGATGGTTATCCTTTTCTTTGGTAATCTACATTATTTGAAGAGTTAAAACTTGCAGACTGCCTCTCAGGTGTGCTGATATCGTCATTTTTCCTGGTGTCTTTATTTCTTGCAGATGATTAATTAGGTGGGATAGAAGGCGGTGAACTTGAGCGTACCTGTTTCTGTGGAGGAGTGAAGACCGAAAGGATGGTTCTTCGTTTTTCTTTTTACCCCCTTTTGTGCTCTTAATGTACGGAACTTTGGATGATCTACCTTGCTAACCTAGCCATACTTGACTAAGGCCACGAGGTTCTTCCTCATCTGGTTTCCTGGTTCTTTTCATATCTTGGACTTAATTTTTATTCAAAATTGAAGTCAATAGATTTTATACTTGGTTTCTGTTTGATGTGCATATAGCATATAGAAGCTAGTAGCCCTTTTCTTTTCTTCCATCTCTCCTTTTCTTTTAAAAAGTTTAATGGGTTTTTAACCGCAGGAAAATAACCAATGTGAAAAATAGAGTACACACAGAGCAGGCTAAAATATAGAGGAGAGCAGGTGAATGCTCTCTACTCTCTAGTTTCAGAAATGGCCCAAAGGACTGTTTCTTTTTGGCAGACAATATTTTTTTACCATTTACAAGAGGGCAGTTGCTCGGTGGAGCCAAGTATAGCACTAGTAAAAGATTATGCTCTCTGGTACAAGACAGGGCAGTTTCTTGTTTAACAGGATCCTAGACACACACACATATAATCGAAAATATATATATATATATATATATATATATTGAAAATGATGCAACTATATTAAAAATATTTATTTTTATTTTTATTTAAAAATATTTCAACAAAAAAGTAAAAAATTATGTATAAAATTAATAATTATATTATTGATTTAAAAAAAATAATTATATTTACATTATTCAAAAAATTATTTTAAAAATTTAGTTCTTCAAAATGGTTTTTACTATTGAAATTGCCAGTTCGTGGACTCGGCTTTTCATAAAAAAAAAATAGGAAACATCAATAAAGTAGGTTCGTAGGATGTTTCTTGTTTATCCCAGAAAGCATGCTTACCAAGTTTATAACACACTGGCAAAACTCGGTTGAGGCTTAAAGATTTTGTTTAATCTAATTGAATGTTTATTTTTGCATTTTAAAAATGTTTTTGTATAAAATTATTATTTTTTTATTTGTTTCAAATTTTTTCTTAGTATTTTTAGATTATTTGGATGTATTAAAAATAATTGTGAAAAAATAAATAAATATTATTTTAAAATAAAAAAATATTTTAAAAAAACAACTATTAATATTTTTTTTTTATAGACAACAACGGAAACCTAAATCACCATGTGTCCGTACTCAAGGATCAGGCCATTTTAAACTTTAAAACAAGCCCAGGTAACATGTTGAAGGCTACGACGAGTGAAGACAATTTAACAAGGAAACGTCATTTTCCTAGTACCTGGAAAACCTTCCCATGCTAACATCAACTCCCCTCCTTTTCTTCACTCAAGTTTTTAATATTATTTCCTTGCCTTTAAGAAACTTTGTTTTGTTTGGTTCTCCTAACAAAGGTCTCCTCAAAAGATCCCTTCTCAGTTTTACATCGAAGTTGTAGATAGTGTGACCAGAACCAGCGAAAGTCTCATCTCTTCTCGCACCAAAAGTTGTACGAGGAGAGAGACAGAGAGAGACAGGAGAGAGACAGGGATCACTGTGTAAGGTTTGGTACTTTGGTAGGCCACCACACAATGCACTTTTGTCAAAATACTATCCTACACACACTGACCTGACTGTAAAGAAACAAAAGGCAAAGGGCAGGTCTTTAATTCAAAAACTCACATAATTGTCAATTTAATTTTCTTCTCATTTCCGTCCCCCCCCCCCTCTTCTCTGTACCAGCACCTGCATTTCCTCTTGCTTATTTGCAAATCTAGGGTTTTCTTTTCTTTTGTTATGGCATGGTTCAATACTATTGAGTTGTTTAGCCTTTTTGGCTTGTGTAATTTTCAAAGTCGCTCCTAATTCTGCTCTTATCATTTGTTCACAAAACAAGTTGTTTTTTGGGTCTGAGACGGAAATTTCTTGCTTGTTGAGCATCGTCTTCTTGCTAGGTTTAGTGGGCTTGGTCAATTTTAGCTAGATTTTCTTTATTCTCTCCAGTGGTTTTCTAGATTTTCTTGCAAGTCATCTTAAAAACCTTTGAGAATTCCTTTGTATCTATTTTTTTGAGGTTTTAGGACTAAAAGGGTTTTCCTTTCCTTTCATATTTTCACCTCTTAACTTGAAAATTTGAGATTTTGTTGTTGTCTAACATTTGCACTCTTTATAAGAAAAACCCTTGTAAAACCCTTCTCTTGAAACCCTCTCTTGTTCCTGTAGTTTAGTCGCTATTTTTCACAACGTTGGGTTAAATTCAAAAGGGTGTAAAACACACCTTCTTTAGCTACTAAACAAAGAAGGAAAGAAGAATAAGTTATATCCCCCCCCCCCCTCTGATCTTGTACTGCTGTGATCTTGCTCTATTTTGCTCAGTAAATGCATGGATGGAAGAGAAGCCATGTCATTTTCTAGTGGGTCATCTCCATACCATATTCATAGAGGAAGTGGGTTTCTTGGGCCCGGGTATGGATCACAACATGGGGTATCGCATGCCCCACCTGCTTTCAGATCCTTGTCAAATCCTCACCTTGCAGCTCAATCAAATGCCCGGTCTGGCTCAACCGTGCCAGCATTTTCAATAGAGCCACCAAATGTCAATTTCGGTCAAGACATTAACGTGGCTGCAACCTCTGAGGTGCAAGTTAGTGAACCAGTGAAGAAGAAGCGAGGGAGGCCCCGTAAATACGGCCTGGATGGGAAGGTTTCTCTTGGATTTTCTCCCTTGCCGAATAATCCTAAGCCATCTTCAGGGGAGGATTCTTCCACCCCAAAAAGAAATAGAGGGCGGCCGCCTGGGAGTGGAAGGAAGCAGCAATTGGCGACTCTTGGCAAGCATTTGAATTAGATTATTTTGTAGTTATATGCTGTTGTAAGCTATTAGTATGTTATCGTATTGGCATATAATGTGGTTTGATAATCAGTTAGAATGCAGGGAGTTCACACTTGCTTAATATTAGGAAGTAATGAAGTGTGGTCAATAGTGATCTTGACATTCTATTTTCATCGAAGTTTTTGATTTGCAATGTTCTGCTTTTGTTATCATAATTTTTCTTGGACATACATGCTAAGCTTTTATCCATTTAATTGCCTTGCTTTATTCTTTCAAAGCTGTTGCCATCTGTCAATTAAATCTTTTGAATGCTTAGTCCAAAAGCATTTTTAATTTGTCTTTGATGTCAAATTTGATTTTGATATTTGTGTTGTCTTTAATATATCTAAGGTTTGTTGGTTTCTTCCAATTTCTAAAATGTTTATAATTGATATTGCAAGGTGAATGGATGAACAGTTCTGCTGGAGTAGCTTTTTCTCCGCACGTGATCAGCATTGGAGTTGGAGAGGTATGCTATATCCTTTGTAATATCAATTTTTCATGGACATTTGACATGTGATCAAGTTGTGAGTTCTGCTAATTTAGATCAAGATTCAGTTAGCTTGAAAGGTTGTCCTCCATGAAACACATTTTACTGGCCACATTTATGATCTCTTAAATATGAAAGATTTAGCTTGTCTTAATTTAAATGGAATTGAATGCATGAGTTTTCTTGCATTTTGGAGGGGAGGAGTACCAGTATTAGGATAGCTGTCCTTACAAGTGAACTTGTAAGGTTTTCTTCCATGAAACATGTTATGCTGGCCGCTTTTGGACTTTTTAAAATATGAAAGAATCTAGTCATAACATCATTGCAATTGAATGCATGAGGTTTTCTAGCACTTGTGGAGATGCAGAAATAAGAATATCAGGATACTTGCCCTGACATTGAAGCTTTCTTAATGTTTTTGTAAGTTTGTGTTTTGTCCACTGTGTGAATGGTTTAGCTACACGAAATATTTAAACAGTTTGTTGAAAACAAAAATTGCATATCAATGGAGAAACTTGATGTGTACGCATCCTCATGCACAATTTCTCAATTTCATGTTGAATTGAAACCTGTTACATTGTTCCTTGTAGGATATTGTTTCAAAACTATTGTCATTTTCCCAACAGAGGCCAAGGGCTATTTGCATCTTGTCTGGCACCGGTACAGTTTCCTCAGTAACACTCCGTCAGCCAGCATCTTCTGAGTCCTCTATCACATATGAGGTTAAGGCGGTCACATATTTTTGGATATTTTTCTAGATTTAACTGTTTCCTTTGAGTAACTTAGCTTCCCTAGCTTAATTTAGATGAAAATGCTGATCTGAAAATTGGATGTTAATGTCAGTATACCAAACTTGTATTTCTCTTTTCCCGCCATAAGTTTTATAAGAATCTAACAAGTTTTCTGACTTGTTTCATAGTATAGTCACTCTTTTCTCATCATCTAATATGTCAATGTACTGACATAATGAATTCCTTACTTATTATTGAGTTTGAGCATGTCTAGCTTCCTGATACTTTCTTATTTGCCTTCTTGTTATTTATTATAACACTGAAGGTATAAGAGCTTGTGCAAACAATGTAACAGCTGTTAACTTGTGGATTTTTGGATCCACTAGTGAAGTAAGAACCAATAATTGAATAACGGAATTCTAGTTGGGAGTTGAAAGCTGAAGCTTAGTAGCTGAAGTTTATGATCCATTCAAATTTTGACAAAAGCCAATAGTTGGAGTTTCCTTGAAGGTCTGGAATTTGAATATGGAACATAAATGGACATATGTTATATCTAGTAGGTTAGGTTTTAAGCAGGGTTAAGTGTCTAGTGTTGGTCATAGACTCATACTTCCACGACCTGCCTGGGATTACATGGATAGCAAATGGTGTATGGGCAAGGATTCTAAATTTGTTTTGAGGAACTAATTCATTGGTTTCAAATTATTGAAATATCAATTAATCTGCCACCTAAGTGCAGATAATAAAACCAATTTTGATTATCATTTGTCTTAAACTCTGGGCATAATCATATATCGGCGTTGACAAAGACAAGAGTGCATACCTGGCATGAACATTCTGGACCAGTGATTAACTGTTACTTTGAACTTTAGGTGCAAGGTTCCAAAATCCAGACGAAAGAGCAAGCATTTATCACTTTCTGGTAATGCATCCAGAGATAGGATGGTCATTCTTGGCTTCAATGTTATTTATTTTGTGGTAGCTCTTGCATGTTTAGCCACATTAACTTAACTTGTTCAGCAAGTTCCAGGGGTAGCGATCACTTCTTTACTTTCTTTGAAAAATAAGGATGTGCTTTTTGATGTCCATGTCATAGTGGATTAAAGAGGCACCAGAGTTTTGGCAGATTTAATGTAAAATAAGAGCTTTTGAAGGTGGTCATTTGAAGTATTGCTATATGTTTGGCCACACTGAATTGTTTAGTGAGTTAGAGTGCTGAAAGCACTGTTTGTAGTGGATTGAAGCTGGTGGGGAGTATTGTGGTTTAATAGGGAAAAAGTTGCAACTCAAGATGGATCAATCTGAAAATGCGTTTGGTCAAGTAATTTTTCTTGATCTATCATAGCGATGAAAAATGAGCTCCATTGCGTGCAAGCTGCATGATCGTGAACCTAACAAAATGTGTATTGTTGGATTTGGATTGGTCATTTTTGCCTTTTGCTTTTGCTTAGTTACTTTTTAATTGTTTTAACCATGTTTTTAGCAGCAAGAAGGAACTCATATAGAATATTTAACTTTTGTAGGGCCATTTTGAGATATTATGTTTGTCAGGCTCTTACTTGGTAGCTGAAGATGGCGGGCCTCACAATAGAACTGGTGGTATAAGTGCTTCTCTTTCTAGTCCTGATGGACATGTCATTGGTGGTGCACTTGCAGTGCTTATTGCTGCTAGCCCAGTTCAGGTAATATTCTGATGCCTTGACTTGTGTTTTACCTTACATTGGTCATTCTGTGATGATGATAACTTTCTTAGAATCTTTAATATTTACTGATAGTCCATATCCTCTTTATGATGAGTGCCATGTGCTAAAAATTGTAAAATTTCCTCAATGTTCAAAACTGTTTTTATAGCAATTCAGGTCTTCAGTTTATGGAAAGCAGCCAGAATCATGAACATCACACTCAATATATGCTATAGAATGGCATGCAAAATTCATGGTTCGTCTTTTGCATATATGTGAAGTGTGCATCATTCTTTGGGATGTGCAATACTTGATTCACAATGGATGGTTGTCCTTGTGGGTGGTCACAGTGCATATAGAGAGTGCTCACTTTATGATATACAATAGCAATTGTGTATTGGATTATTTTATTTGATGCTTAACTTGGTAAAAACAGAATGGTTTGAGCAACTAGAATTTGGCATTGAGCTTCTTGCTGTTGGATTATTCTTTTGATTACCAGTAAATATATATCCCTTTTGGTATTGTGTAGTCCAGCTTATTAGTCTAGCGGTGGGGTCATAGTAAAATGATAAATGACTCTTTAATTGCTGCAGGTGGTGGTCTGTAGTTTTGTTTATGGTGTTTCTAAGGATAAACAAGCCAGCCATCCCCAAAACGAAAAAGATGCCACATCTTGGCCTGATGATAATTTAGATAACCTGAAATCAGTCACCCCTGTTACCATGCCTCAAGGTTTCACTCCCTCTCCGATGAGCAGTTGGCCTGGACCACGACCAGTTGATATGAGAAACCCCCACACTGATATTGACTTGACACGAGGATGACTGTTTGCTGCAACACACATGGCCATTTTGTACATCTATGTATCCAATCCTGTGATAATTATGAACTCAATTCTCCCCACTAGAGGGCATTGTGTTTGTGCTAACGTAGTTTGTACAAGAAGTCATCTTTTAACCTTTTCAAGTGACACTGTAAACTTGTCAAGATTTCCAGGTAAACATTAATCTCCAGCAGAAAGAAATCGCAGTTTCAAGCAGATGATGAATGCTATTCTTTGAACCTTTGGTTGTTTCTAGTTTAACAGCCTTGACAGGAGCTTCTTGCAAGCATTACCCAGATTCTTTGTGAAGGAAACCTAGATGTTGCTTGAGCATGACACAATTTTTTATGGTACCATTGGATTTTGTTAATCACTGAGAAAACACCAGTTCAAGTGTAAAAATGATCTGACTTGTTCTGTTGGGTTTCCAGACATGGCCTCGGATGTCAGTGTTTTTGAGGGAGATGAGCTAATAGAATGCTATTAAATACAGGGTTGTGATAGTGAACATGACTACCAACCACCCTGCCTAAATAAGCATTAATTACAAGGACAAGGAATGGGGATGGCCGGGTATCACCTGGTCTGATGGTTGATTTCCAGTTGTTTTTTTCTTGTGCTCTGCAATAATCTTTCCCCCCTGCAAGACAAAGTTGTTTTGTTTGGAACTGTTCACTTCTGGTTGGGAAGAACCCAGTTCATAAGCTTGTTCCGTTGGGACATGCAGGAAATGCACAACAGTAGTGCACCAAAGTGTGAAGCACTAAGAAAACTGTCATGGTACTTTTTGAGCTAAAGTCAATTTTACACTTTTAAAGATCATAAAAATGAACTAAAAGAGTGAACACTGAAGGGTATCCAACAGAAAACTCGGCATCAATGCTCATAACATAAAAATATTAACAGGATCTTGTTATTTCAGTAGTATCCAAATCCAAACTAGCTCACAGCATCCAAAATCTCGGTAATGAAAGATCTCAAGCCACGAAAGAACGTGTATACAGCATGATCTCACAACACCTATGTCTCATACTTGTCATATTCTGCTAGACATATTTAACAGGTTTTAATAAAAATAGCACAGAGCGACTGGAATCCTTGTGCTTCCATTCTTTTATGATCTTGAATCCTTTATACCCATCAAATCATGAGATCTCCAGAAGTTGCTTTATGTCACGCTGCAATAACAGCAAAAGGCTTGAGATTTCCCACAATATACCAACAGAAACCAGCATAACTGAGATAAACTAGAGATTCAAGCACGTTTCCTAAAATGATTTTATTCTGTTACCTCAAGACTAAGAGGTGAAGTTGTGGGGTAGTAACGATCAACAACTTGGCCATCCTTGTTGACAAGGAACTTGGCGAAGTTCCACTGAATATCATCACCAAAAATTCCCCATTTCCCCAACTTCAAGAACTTGTACAGTGGAGAAGCATTCTCACCGTTCACATCAATCTAAAGGACAAACGCTGGAGAAAGATTAGAATACTATTTTTCACACATCACATTAAAATTAGAATTTCAATCTTTTAGATGCTAAATAAACAGCCAAACTCCTGCACACAGAACCAGACTTTGGTAAAATCTAAAGGTATCACAGTTGTTAAAGCAACAAGATCGGAGCGATTTTGACTTTTATATGAGCAAGCATACAATTGAAATGGATTAAAAGAACACCAGGAAACATGGCAATTGGCATATGTGCTTCCATTTGGAAACTAAGCAAACCTCTCTACAAAAACCTTCCCATAGCTACTGGAAAAAATTAGCAGGGGAAAGGGGGAGGCTATTTGTTTGAACTCTAAAAGCCACACAACTCATGGTCATTCTACTCTGTGAGAGAAGTAGATTTGGGTATTAAAATGGGAGGGGGGAGGGGAAGCAAGCCTTCTAAAATTTGAACAAATGAATTAAGAAAGCAGTCCTATTTGAGTCAACTTCCATTCAACTAGCATTTACCTTGTCAAAGATGGGAAATTCTGATTTGAAGCGAGTGCAGACAAAGTCTGTGATCTGATCATTAGTTCCGGGTTCCTCCTCACCAAACTGATTGCATGGAAATGCCAGTATTTCCAGTCCTGAACTAACACATCAAGACCTCGATGTCATATAGAAAAGTATAAGTAAAACAAGAACTGAATTCAAGTAGCAGACAATGAACATGCCCAGAGATATGAAGGAGCAAAGGGCATATAATTCACATGCAAGAAAAAATGATGCTTTGAGAATACCATTCTCATGCATGCAAATGCTTTTGACATAATGTAAAGTCAGGGTCTTAAGAACTAAAATGCAAGCTTAAGTCGCTAACCTTGATCTTTGTACCTCTCATATAATTGATTAAATTCAGTGTAATTTGAGTTGGTCATCCCACTGTATAATCAACCAACATGAAGCAAAACCAAAAAATTAGGACCTTAATTGACCGCTAAATTATCTTAACAAGGGCTAAAGAATACCAAGAGTATAACCTCGAAATAACAAAATTCGAAGTTCAATCTTTCCATTGAAAAAATAATAAAAAGGAAGTAACATGGGAAGTTGGGAAACTACCATTTCGAAGCAACATTAACAATTAGCAACACTTTTCCCTTGAAAATGCTAAGATCCACATCATTTCCCGTAGCATCCTGCAATGAAACACAACAAAGCAAAGCAACCCGTATCAGTACTTGGACTAAATTGTGGTTTAAGGAATAAAAATGTATCCTTTTTGTTTATAGTTGCAAACCTACATCGAAAGAATTTGCACTACAAGTAGCTAAACTCGAAGAAATAATAAAAGCATTTAATTAATTGATTAAAAAGGTTGAAGATTAAAAAGGAACTTCAAAATTGGGCCAAGAAACTACTACTCACTAACCCTGATAGTGAAGTCATGGACTGATTCTGGGTTCTTTGAGGTTTGGGTTGCCATTGAAGAAGCTAAAGAGGCAGAGAGAATCAAGTGAAGATGCAGAAAGAGAGTAAAAACAGCTAAAGCGAAACTAAGAGAACTGAGATCGAATCATCGACAGCTGTTTAGAGTTTTGACTTTTGCAGATTGTGTTCTCGCATCGCACGTGTCTTCCTGTCCATCATACTGTAAGCTTTGGGGATGCACATGTTACCGAACATATCCACACGTGTGCTTTTGCTAAATGGGAGAGAGAATAGAACAGTAGACTAGGGTGGCTCAGGTGAGAGGCTTATCAATATCATCATCCCCCCAGGAACTGGAGCCCAGATTCTTCAGCCCAACCCCACCTAAGTGCTAGAAGGCCTGATCCACATGGTTCCTTACAAGCAGTGGATTTCTCATTCTCGGCATTTAATATTAATGAAAAAAAAAACCCTTTTTTTGATAAAAATCAGAAAAGCTTTTATGTATTTCATGAAAAATTTGATTTTTATTCAGATCTGATCTGAAAAGTCATGAATTCATGGTCGTTAGTCTCGACTTTACAGGTGAAATGAGCGGTTGGTGCTCCAGGCTGCAATCAAATGGCTGAGATGAATTGTCAAGGACTCATATTAATTAATTCATTTGTCCAATGTATTCAGATCCAGATCATGATTTTTTTCATAGTTCATACATTAGATGGTTCAGTGGTAACAGAGAAACAGTCGTTAAGCCACAACATGCACAGATTGAAATGTTCAAACGATTAAAATTAAAAGACAAACTCCATAATTTTTAACAGAAATTATGCTACTTCGTACCACCTCGACAACCTTTAAAAATAAGACCTTCCTTGCATAAAAGACCATTTGAGGCCCCGTTTGTTTGCTGGAAAGTGGTTTCTTTTTGGAAAATGAATTCTGAGGAAAGTGAATTCCGATGTTTGGCAGTGTTATGAAAAATGAACTAGAAAACACTTTCCAGTGTTTGTTTGTTTATGGAAAATGAACTGGAAAATAATTTATTAATAATTTTTTTTTTCAAGTTTATTAAAATAATGAGGAACAAATCTTACAAATTAAAAAGTTGAATGAGAATGAAATTGAAAAAAAATATAATTTCATAAATTATCTCAAATAAAATAAATAATAATCAAAATAATAGAGATCAAATCTAAAAAATTAAAAAAAAATGAAAGGTGAATAAATTAAAATAATAATAATTAGCATTTCATAAATTATTTCAAATAAAATAAGTAACAATAAAAAAAATGAGGACCAAATTTGATAGATAAAAAATTTCAATAAAAAAATGATAAGAAAAAAGCAAATAGCAATTATAAAAATAAGGACCAAAATTAATATAAAAATTAAATTTTAAGAGATGGAATTGAAAAATAAATATTCAAAACAAATTATATATAGCAATCAAAAGTTTGAGGATCAAATTTGATATAATCAGCAAATAATGACATTTCTAAATTTTTCACAACTTCCGGAAAGTGTTTTCCATCCAAATTTTCTGGAAAACACTTTCCTGAAAACCAAGCTAAATTTTTCTTTGACTGGAAAGTGTTTTCCGTTAACCAAATTTCCGGAAGGCAAACAAACACAAGAAAATTTGGAAAATGGTTTCCCGGAAACCATTTTCCTTGAAACAAACAAGGCATTAGTCCTCTCTTTTTTCCCTTGACAACAATAGAAGAGATCCTCTAAATTTCTAGCAGCAAAACAAATGATTGGACTACTATTAGGCACCGTTCAAATACCAAAACCTCAAAATCAGCATCGAGCGAGCAGCTTTATTGAGAAAGACTAGGGGAAAAACAAAAACACATAGAAAAAGACCGCAAGAAATTACCTTAGCAGTGAAATCATGAACTGATTGAGGACTGGATTGGCTAGCCATTGAATGATTGAATCTCAAATAACCCAATAAAGGCCTCGAACGCTCTGTTCTGAGCGACAGGGAAATCAAAGAAACTGGTGAATTATGCAAAGAAGGTAAAAGGGCTTGCCTGGAATTGAAAGATAGGTGCTTTGATAATAAAAATGATGCAAAGTTGAGAGTTTCATGAGAGGGAGAGAGAGATCGAACGCGGGAGCAAGAACAGAGCATTTAGAATTTAAAGGAAAGAGAAATGGGGGCCGAGATAGATGGTCAACTTTTTGGATTTTGATCGCAAACACAGAGGATGCTATGGATACAAGTTCTGGATGGATATGAGAGGCCTATCAATATCATCATCCGATTCATCCCTCAGGAACTGGAGCCCAGATTCTTCAGCCCAGCCCCACCTAAGTGCTAGAAGGCCTGATCCATATGGTTCCTTCCAAGCAGTGGATTTCTCATTCTCGGCATTTAATATTAATGAAAAAAAAAAACCTTTTTTTGATAAAAATCAGAAAAGCTTTTATGTATTTCATGAAATATTGTATTTTTATTCAGATCTGATCTGAAAAGTCATGAATTCATGGTCGTTAGTGAAATGAGATGAATTCTCAAAGACTCATATTAATTAATTCATTTCTCCAATGTATTCAGATCCAGATCATGACTTTTTTTCTCTCGAAAAATGATATTTTTTGCAAGAGAATTGTTAAAATAACGTTTTTTTTTTTATTATTAATTTAGTGAAGTAGCAAAACTTATACATATGAAGAAATGTGACAATCAAATTTGTCACTGTTGCTCGGAGTAACCGATAGAGATTTAAGAATGTAATAATAGTTATTTTTTAATTTTTTTATTTGAAAACACATCAACTTAATATATATTTTTTATTTTTAATATCAGCATATTAAAAAATAATTTAAATATAAAGTCAAAATTTAATAAAAACCAAATCACTCCGAACAGTCTTGACAGTAGATTTTGTCAAGATGGGACCAGCTGCGGCTAAAATTCCACTACCGCAATCTTCAGGCCACAACGGCGGGTACTCGTGCTCCAAGTCCAACAGCATCGAAAGAGATCACAAAAATACAGATATTTTTTGAAATATAATTTTCAATATTAAAATTATTATAACAAATAAAAAACTCCTTTTCTATTTGCTTTTGCATCATTTTTTTAATAAATTAAATTCATTTAGAATAAAAATCAAACCAATACTCTTGAAGAACTTATTTAACCCTCAAAAACACCTGCAAGAATGCCTAATCTCTCTCGTCAGCCAGCAGGCACAGAGGGATACAACCGCTCACCAGGAAGCATTCTTCTTTGCAAGATGCCACGTTCCGATCGGGAAGAGGAGACAGGCACAGCTATAAAGTTGAAATAGAACCTTGAAAGATACAGCCCGTGGAGAAGATTCAACGATTGATGCTAGAACTCGAACAAAAGATTGGAAACTACATTCTCAAAATTAATCATAATAATGCGTCTTGCGATCCTTACAGAAGTGAAAAAGACCAGATAAATACATCCACAGCATAATGTTTATTCATAGCAGCGCTGCGTCCTCGTTTATTTCTTCAATAGGCAATTGAGCAACCATGCCTTGAACAGTTATGCAATCCCCAGGAGTTTCTTGACATTTTTCTGCAGAGTAACATTGACCAGGATCATATCAGTTACGAAATTAGACATCCGAAAACAAATGTCGTAGCTGGATACGAGGAATGCATGGCGGAACCAGATCTTACCTCAATGCTAAGAGGGGAAGTAGTGGGAGCATATCGATCCACAACTTTGCCATCTTTATCCACCAGGAACTTGGAAAAGTTCCATTTGATGCTGTCCCCAAAAACTCCACCCTTGCTAGACTTCAAGAACTTGTAAATTGGAGCAGAATTCTTACCATTCACGTCAACCTGTACCAAGACATACATTATTAACCTGAAGATCAACATTAATTGACTCCTCTCCTCATGAAACTAAATACTAAGCTTGTGTAAGAAGACTTCAATTATTGAATGTTCATCAGAAACTCAACATGAAGTGGTGGGAAAGTTTTGGCAGTCATGCGAGAAAGAAAATTAATTATAAATTAAGAAATCCATTTCATCAGGCTGTAAAATCTCAGAGTTAACATACCTTATCAAATATGGGATACTCAGCCTTAAAGCGAGTACAAGCAAACTCCATTATTTGTTCATTGCTCCCTGGCTCCTGAGATCCAAACTGATTGCATGGAAAAGCCAGAATCTCCAAACCTGCATCAGCACAAAGGCAAGTGATAAGAAAAAAGAACCGGCATTACATCAAGATGGCAATGACTTGCAAGGTTTAGCCATCCCAATCACTTAGATATAAAGTTGAACTTCGCAAATCGATTAGGGCAAACCCATGTAGCAGCCCAGTAGGGATTCATATATTCCTAGAGCAGAAGCTAACTCATGAAAAAAAAAAGCCACATACAAGTCAATAAACATTGAAGTGCCACAACATAAAACATAAAATATAATAGAAGCTAACCTTGATCCCTGTATTTTTCATATAGCTGGGTCAACTCCGTGTAGTTTGAATTGGTCAAGCCACTGCACCAAAATTGAAGGTTAGAGAAGTATACTGTTTAAGAGATGATTAAGAAGGATCCTCCTTCAATTCAAAGGGGTTCTTCACCCTTATTTCCCAACTTATGAGTTCACTTCGCGTTCTGTGATTTCAAACAAAAAAGGAGTGAACCCACTGACAAACACCTGTGGCACACTAATTATTATCCCGGGGAATTCGATTGGAACTGGGTCGGTGAGCATTGTGTTACAACATAGTTATCGTTAAAGATATGGACATCTCTTTAATAAAACCCATAAAACCCCGCAGTCTCTTCCCATCGAGGACAAATGAAAAGGGAAGAAACGAATTACCATTGTGAAGCAACATTGACGATCAAGAGGACCTTCCCCCTGTAAATGCTGAGGTCAACATCATTTTCCCTAGCATCCTGCAGTCAAGAGAGAGCCGAGGCATTATATATAGATATATAAATGTAGAGCCCAAAGGAATCATAGTTCATACATTAGATGGTTCAGTGGTAGCAGAGAAACAGTCATTAAGCCGCACATGCACAGATTAAAATGTTCAAACGATTAAAATTAAAAGACAAACTCCATAATTTTTAACAGAAATTATGCTACTTCGTACCAACTCGACAACCTTTAAAAATAAGACCTTCCTTTCATAAAAGACCATTTTAATCCTCTTTTTTGTTCCCTTAACAACAGTTGAAGAGATCTCTAAATTTCTAGCAGCTAAACAAATGATTAGACTACTATGAGGCACCGTTCAAATACGAAAACCTCACGAGCAGCATCGAGCGAGCAGCTTTATTGAGAAAGACTAGGAGAAAGACAAAAACCAATAAAACAGACAGAAAGAAATTACCTTAACAGTGAAATCATGAACTGATTGAGGACTGGATTGGCTAGCCATTGAATGATTGAATCTCAAATAACCCAATAAAGGCCTCGAATACTCTGTTCTGAGCGACAGGGAAATCAAAGAAACTGGTGAATTATGCAAAGAAGGTAAAGGGGCTTGCCTGGAATTGAAAGATAAGTGCTTTGATAATAAAAATGATGCAAAGTTGAGAGTTTTATGAGATAGAGAGAGAGATCGAATGCGGGAGCTAGAACAGGACATTTATAATTTATTAAAGGAAAGAGAAATGGGGCCAGCTAGATGGTCAACTTTGGGATTTTGATCACAAACACAGAGGATGCTATGGATACACGTTGTGGATGGATATGGATACACGTGGATGGAGTTAGGACGTGTTTGAAGTTGAATTGGACGGTCAGGATTGTTGTTGCATGGCGGCGTGAAACCGAATATGCGGTGTCAAAAGGTATTCGAAGATGACTCTGTGTTCAGACGAGACAAGGCCATGGCTTTCGCTTGACAGCTACCTTTTTTCTGGATGGCTAGGCTACAACGCAGTTTTTTCAAGGCTGGCTTGCTTGGAGAGGAAGAAGCGGCGAGAATTGATGCTGTGACATTTTTTTTCAATAAATAAAATGACAAATATAAAATTTTAAATTGTCAACATGAATTCTTACGACAGAAGAGAGAGAGAGAGAGAGAGAGATCACCAACGACCCACCATTTCATAATTGATGTTATGCGCCGCCCCCAATGAAAAGAAGATGTTGTGGCAATTTTAATGACACGATGAAGGAAATTTTAGCATGCTAGCGCCGTGTCAATTCATTTTAACTTTTTCATTATATTTTATATTTATTACAATATCAAATTACCTCTTAGTCAATGACTAAAAAACTAAAATAAAAATACAAAAATGTTTTTGGAGTGAAGTAAAATAAAATGTGATTTTAAGGGAAATTAATGATTTCATTGTGTTTTTGTATCTCTAATTAATCTGATGATTGTTGAAAGAATGATAGCTAATTCATTGATTTTTTTTTTTAAAAAGTAATCATCATACTATTAATAATAAATCTTCGAATGTCCCCCCCTCGAATTAGCTTTTGTTAAAAGTAAATTTACGGACAAATTTATAAATCACTTTTTCTTATTTCCAAACAATTTGGAGTTTTCAATTCAGGATTTGTTTATTTAAAATTATTTAACATAAAATGTTCAACAATTTTCTTTTTATCAAAAGTACAAATACAATTTAGAAACAAAGTTTAAATGAAATATTTTCAAATTTAAAGGTGAAAATTGATATATAAACATTATTTATTTTTTCTATGGTCACAAACGAAAATGGTTGTTAATTTTACGTAAGGGAAAACTATAAAAAAAAAAATACATGTACATCTTAAAAATACATGTTTAAGGATAGGAGAGGAAGAACCTGCTTGATATTACTATAATAATTGTTATATAAAGTGTTTTGTTGTTGGTAAATATAAAAAAAAAATTATTTTATTTTTAAAAATTTATTTTTTATATCAAACCATCTAAAATACAAAAAAAAAATACCATGAAAGATTGAAGGAAAAAACACATTTGGTGGACAGATATAAAAAATTATATATTAGCAAGCGGATCTCATCCAGGTCTTGGATGACAGCACAGCATTTCCAAATCAGATTCCCTGATGAAAGAATGGTGTCTAAAATTTAAAATTTGTAAAATTAATATCATATTCAATAATTTTTAAAAAGAAAAAACCACAGCAGCCCCTGCTGATATGAACTTCATTGCATTCTGCTAACCCTCTCAAGCAGGGTGTTCACTGATATGGAGAACGCATCCTGAAACTTCTCAAACCGAGAACTTGAATCACCATACACCAACCCTGGTAGAAGCTCATACACTATGAACCTCCTCATTTCGTCTCTTTCCCTTGCAGAGATGCCGCTCAGCCTCCCCACCACATCCACCTTCATCTGCCTCACCTCTTCTTGATCTATAAACACTGAATATTTACGGTGGTCCTCCGGCAAATGCCATGGATACTGGTAGTAAGCGGAGAAGGGATCGAAAAGTACTGGTATGCATCCTGAAACGAGTGAATCAAATACTGATTTTCTTGTCGGGCTATCACCGGGAGGCTGCAAGCAGAATTCAGACTCCATAAACAGCTCTGTGACCGTTTCAGGCTGATTACATCCGCCTGATTTACAATCCAGAAACCGGCATTTATCACCGCTTGTTGAGGTGCACTGGTTGATCAGTACTGACCTTATACTCTCGGGCTGATTAGGCCGGTCTGCTCCGGCAAAACTGACGAGGCTCTTTCGAGCTGTTCCGATGATCTTTTGCTGCCACGCAACGATATCATCATCTGAATGAGGATGGAAGAAGGTAGGGTGCGGAATTGCGATGTCGTTGACCTCCCATGGTTGTCGTTCGATCAAGAGCTTTATTGGGTTCTGCATTTGCTCAAGCTCAAGAAATCTAGTGCCCCATGAAGTATAACTCCTCCTCCTGAAATCCCATGAAATTTTTCCCAACACAAACACATGATCCGAGCCAGAATTTTGAACCCAGGGTTTTCTATGCTCGAGCCACTTCATCAGGTCAATTGCCAGAGTGTCTTTAACATCGACAGAGACATTCTTGAAATGCCACCTCAGGATGTCTAGACCACCATAGTAGGGGACGTAAAAGAGCTTCGCTTCACTTTCATTGTAAACCCTACATGGATGGCTCAAAATTCTTGAATGGAATATCGGCTCCAGCGAGTACTGATGAGTGTGATACCAGCCCTTTCCGAGGCTTGCTAATGGCTCCCCCAGCGCGTCGTTATTGAAATATTCGCAAAAATTAGTCCACGGCATCATATCTTCACATTGACCAATCAGGTCCTTGTTGAATTTTGATGGAAGATCATAAACATACACCCCCCTTCCTTCACAGGAAGCATGGTTTGTGCTAGACATCCACGATCGATGCAGCTGTAGCTGCTCCTTCACAGCCTTCTTGGCAATGGCAATCTCCTCGCTCCTGTTTTTGTCTGCCCCATCTATCTCGGTTCGAATTGAGTCCTTCCTGAAAATATCGACATCTTCTTTGATATTGCTAATGGTGCTAGAACTAAGAGCATTGACGATCTCTTTGTCATCTGTAACACTGCTGTTGGTGCTAGGACTGGCATCAATATTTTCGATATTTCTAGTAAGACTATTGTTGGCAAGTGGAATTGGGATTTCAAAATTGGGTTGAGTACCTGCGGATAGGCAGTAAAGATTGTTGAGCTTCCGCGAGGAAACACAGATATGAACAATCTTGCCAGAGATAATGGTACTGGAGGAGGACCACAGGTACACGAGAATCAAAAGAAGAATGCCAAGGGGGATTCGAGACAGGATTTTGAAAAGGAAAGCACTGCAGGAACAATGCTCCTTCGTTTCTGAATCTTTGGATGATTTAGGTTTCCTTCTGTTCATGGAAACAGCCATTTTTCAGAAAGAATGTTGCTGATCCAAGGCTTTGATTTTGGTTTTCTACTAGGGGAGGTTGCAGCATCTCGACGACAATTATGCTCTGGTTTCTTAACTTGGTTGCACGTATATGGCAAGTGCCTAACTTGTATGCACGTTACAGAACATTGGCGTCCATAATTTCAGCACTGCTACATAAGATTATTAGATTACATGCACCATGGTTGACCTAAATCCTGATGTGGATGCCTCTTGTCAAACCTGATCTCTCTGCCTTTTTTTTTAAATGATTGAAAGTTTTTTTTAAAAAAATATTTTTTTAGGTCAAACAATAGGCACGTAACATCCATGAACATATGCTGGAGCGGTGATAATAAAGAATGAGAGAGTCTGAATTCATAAGTAATGTCCTACTATCCCTAAACATCTTCGTGCGTGTAGTACATCAGACAGTCTCATACAGAATTGAGAACCTAGATTTGTTCAGGAGGGAGAAAGGAAAAAAAAATAAACCAGAAATTGACAAAGAAGCAACCTATAGAACTTCGACAGAGTTTATGCTCTAATCAAATTCTATTTAACAACTTCTCATGCTACTTCTGTGTGGCCCACACATGCCAGATACAAATTATTCGCAGTCAACTTTAGCGATTACAGCTTTCATGGTTAATCCATTGTGAACGAGAACTGCAAGGGGAACAATACAAAGAGCTAGAGTGAAGCACTTACAAATTCTAATGTGTAAGTGCGAGCATCCAATTCCCAATTCACAGCATGCTATCCGTCCGAGCAGGAAGCCGGCGAAAGAAGTTTATGGGCACAGATGGTGTCCTGTAGCGAAACCTTGGATGCCTCATCATGTAGAAGCCAGCCAAAGCTGTTATGACCTGAAATGGTGTCACAAATAAAACCAGAGCAGTTACGAGGCAGAATATAACAAAGATGGCAGTGGCGCGTGGATCACGCCAGCTTAACAGTGCCTGAAATCTCTCTCCTTGGGTTGCTATATCCCCCACAACTGTTTGAATCCTTCCAGCAACACTTCGTAACCTATCATACCTCATTCTGACCAGCTCAGGGCTCCTGCTTGTTGGGAATGTATCAAACTCCTCATCAAGCTCATCGGGATGCACTACCTCAGCTTGTGAAATCTTTGTGTTCATATGGGGAGGGTACCTTGGACGATATCGGTAATTCCAAATGCCTATCAGAAACATGTAAAGAAAAACTGTGGGCAGAATAAGTTCTGGGAAGCAAGCAAGCATGAGATAGAGCACATGAACAAGCACGGTAGTGATAGGATTCTTCCACATGCAAATATCCCCAAACCACTTTCCAGCTGCAAAAAACCCTGACAAAATTGTCATTAATCGAAAGAAATTTGCCTTGCTTCGGCGCATACTCCAAAGGTGTGCATCCACATCTGACATGTACTCCACCACTTCCTTCCTAAGAGGAGGTTCTGCCCGACCTAATCGTAACGCCACTATATTGACAGCTTGGTGGCGAAGCATATCTAGTTGCATCACAGTAAAAGGCCTGACATAGTGCATTTTGGGTAGAAGTGGTCGTGAGTACTGAAAAAGCATGTTCGCAAAAGATAAGCATGTAAATCTGATTGCCAAATGTAATTCCCCCATCTTCTTAACTCCGGTAGGATGAAGAACCAGCAAGGGATAAGAGTGCGTGTAAACACGCCCAGTTTCGAGTGTGGAGATGCGAATCCGAACCTTCCCGATCTTTAGATCCTTTCCACTTGAACCTTTTTCCCCAAGCTGGTTGTTGTCAAAAACACCAACTGTAAGAACTGTAGCTGGATCAAAAACTTCCCATGTGTACTGCTCATTGTATTTGGGAGACAGGTTGTCAATAAGGGTGCGTGTCCGGACCCATTTGTGACCATACTTTGCAACACAGTATGTATCCGATGTACCCCTCCCATCTCGTGTTTTCATAGGATGGAGTCCCACAGCATTTAAGATGCCAAGTTCCAGTATCCCAATAGGAGGCCTCCAAAGCTGTTTTGCTGTAGGGCGAAGATCACTGCTGTAATGAGTTGACTCGTCAAGAACATGGTATCCTCCATCTAAGCAGACTCGAAGATGGATACGGCTAGAGAACTTATCTTTCTTCAGCTGATCTACATCTACAGCAACTGGCTTTTCCAGGTTAAACCAACGAGAATGAATTATCCTATCGTCAGCACGCTTCTCCACAGAGCTCAATGGGATGATGACCCTTCCAATTATCTCATCTTTTCCAGGACCAACACGATCCTCAACTGAAAGAACCAGGTGGTCTTCAAAGGGTTCGGCAGCAACAAATAAAAGGTCCTCATTCCATGAGGCACCAAAAGTCCGAGCCTGATATGTCTTTGTTTTCAAAACTTGGTTTCCTATCTGTACCTTGGCATACACTTCAGGGAAACGGTTCTTCTCTGATGGGACCAAGTCTTGTGCCTCAACAACGTTAACACGTACATACCACAACCTTGGTGCATGATAGACCTTTGAACGTATCACAGTGGAGGAAGCCGGTGTGCTATCTACAGGGGTAGCTGCATCAGAATGCCAGGCATCAGGAAAGGCCTCGTCTGCTTGGGTTCCAATCCATACTGCAACCATCAGCTCGCCCTTTATCTTCTCTCCCTTCTTGTCCTCAAGCCGATACCACTCTGGAGCTAGAGGACTATCTGGTGGGACTCGCAATGGAACCTCATTAATATCAAACCTTGTGACACCCACAAAGTCATCTTTAACAAGATCCTTGTCCTTGATCACAACCTCTAAAACAGAAGCTTGCATCCGTTCCCTTGAAAAAGCAAACACCTGATTCCACTCTGGATTTTGCTTTTTGTCAAAGTGCTTTGTGATTCCTCTGTAGTTTCCAATTCTTACCTCAACAAATGGATCAAGACTTCCTGTAATATCCATGGCAGGAAGATCACGAGCTTTAACAACTCTCACGTACAGAAAGTACATCCGTTCAACAAGATCATAGGTGCTTGCAGTCTTGTCTCCATGAATAACCCGCCCCCCAACAACTCTTCCCCCACCAAGAAAGGGACTTGTCTCTTTAAGGGCATAGTCAACAGGTTGTGTTGATGATGCAGAGTACATGCGAACTAGCTTTGGAGCCTGTGTTTCTGAAGCTTTCATCTCGTCAGCCACGTACTTTGGTACATGATGGCTAATTGCGGGAGCAGAAGAATGATTCTGATGCTGATGTTGCTGGTGATTTGGGTTAGGAAGATGATGAAAGGTGTGTCTCTCAGCAATTTTATGAGATACAGTATCTGTCATAGAGTGGACCATTGGAGCCTCGGCATGTGTTAAGCCTGGATCCTTAGTTGACAAAGATTCAACTGCAGGAAGCGGAGTAGAGGATTTGATGGATGCATCATCAGTAATATAAACTTTCAGGCCAAGCTCTCCTCTCACATGTGAGAAAATTCCACGCTTTTCCAGAGGGTAGTGTAACACAACAGCATCAGAGTGCAGCACAAATGAGTTCCCAGTGAGGCAAACCTTACCAAGGAAGGACCGGGAATTGGTAGCTCTGACGTTACTGTAAACATGGGCATCAAGAGTGAGATAGTGGAGGTTGGAAGGGTCAGAGACATTGAAGTAGAAACTCTCATTCCACACAGGATTGAGATCCTTTTCTTTGATAGTCGTGCGGAATTTCTGGCCATCAAAGCAGAGCTCTACAAAGGCACTGGATGAACCGTGCTCGTCTTTGGGCAAAAGATTGTGGGCACTCACCACTTCTACCGCTAGCTTAATGTTGCTCATCATGATGTAGAAGCAACTAGCCTCTTTTAGCAAATATTATGAACTACTGGACTATAGGTACCTGCAGTGCAGAAAACAACAACAATTGTGTTCTAAGAAACTGTTGCAAATATCAACAAAGAAGAGATGTAATTTAGAAGCAATGCACAGATGAATGAAAACATCAAATGAACATAAGGGGCTAGCCGTGTCAAAAAGGGTGCAAGTCAATAATCACGATGTGATATGACTGAAGCTGAACTTTGTAGATCTCATTGGAATGAATAAAAGTTTATGAATTTTGACTAAATGATTGAATGGACTAGTGCATTTGAATTGTATAGCTAGCAGAAGAACTCGCACAAAACTGGTTTCGTTAAAATGGATTTTTACAAAACCAAATTAAAACAGAGAGAAACATGAATCTGCTAGCCAACCAATGACTTGGTAAATATTGCTACAGTAATGGCTATCCCTCGCCGGCAGCTCAGTTCACAGCAGAGCTGGTATGTGTGTGTCTGTGTGTGAATCAAGAAGAAAGTAAACTAACTCCAGTCATTCATAAAATCCCAATGACTAACAGCAATTCTAATATGTAACAGCTTTGTGTACATCCAGGAGAATCAATCATGAAAGCACAGAAAGAATTTCATCAAATTGCTTCAACATGCTTTATTAATTCCACCATTACTCCTAAACATTCATAAAAAGAAACAGCACAGATTATTAACTCAGAATACCGCTAATTTTCCATGAACTCGAACCTTAAAGAAACACTAATAAAGTGGATGAAGCAGACACCACCAGAGTACTTTATATCTTTTGAGAAAATCACCAACTCACTTTATGTAATGTTATTTTTTTCTTCTAGCAGCCCATTAGTTAGTTAACTTAAAATGCTGAAATTGGATGAAATCAAAGGAACTATAGTCGAAAAGCCAGACAAGTCAAATACTTTGATTAAATCGATGCATGTGATAGACTTCCTCCTGAAAAGATCTAAACACATGCAAGCAAGCAAATAAATAAATAATCATAACAAGTACTACATGGCATGGCATACAAGCTAACTACATAAATATATGATCAGTCCACTATTTGAAGTTAAAGATCCTAAAAGGACGCTCAAGACACGTGACCTTTTTTTTCCAGTTCCATTTCATAATAATAATAATAATAATAATAATAATAATAATACTTTGAGGAAATCACAAAAATAGAAGCGATGAGGCTTTTCTCTGTGAATGATACTTTTGTTCCCTAGCTAACAAAAAGAAGGAAAAGAAAATTGATAATAAAAAAATCAAAATCTTTTACAGGAGAGCAAAAATCAAATAAATGTGATCAGATCAAACTGAACCGCATGACTCAGTAAATAACGTTCTATTTTCTCGGCAACCAAACAGAAGTTGAAACATCAGAGAAAGAGGTACAGAATCAAATGCACATATCATTTTTCATTTAAAAAGAAAAATGCAAGCCAGAGTTTGCTTCCTGGAGCTAATTTAAAAAAAAAAAAAAAAACTGTGAGAAAAAGAAACTGAGAAAGGAAAAGCTTCACCTTCCTAAAACATACTCGTTATCATCACTGAAAAGAACGAAAACTATAGATGGCAAACATTTTCAAGCAATCATGAAGGTGCCTGCAGCTGCATTTAAGTTGCCGTCCATGAAATAAAATGAGAGATAAATGCGGGTCTTGTTGCTTGGCACTAGAAACTAGGAGGGAGAGAGAGAGAGGCAGTACAGTTTCAGAGAGAAAGAGACTATATTAATTAATTGCTACGCTGTGTGTGTGTCTCTTTGCTGGTGCAGCAAGAAAGACTAAGCAGCTTCTATTTTAAAGTTTTCCCGGTATTTTTCAGAGAAATAACCCGCTGTTGGGGATTTCATTTTTGCTGCCATGCGCTCGTTTCTTTCTCTCTTTTCTTTTTCAGTGGTCCCGTTGGTACTGTAAGTCTGTAACTAACTGAATTTAATTTAGTTGTGTGCGCCCATTGATAAAATGCCAAGGGTCTCGCTGAGACTTCTTTTTTAACGATTTTAAAAATAATATCCTATGATAATATTCAACTGAAATTTTTATATCTGTTCGAAAAATCAAAAAATGAAACTAACGTTTTTAATCACTTTACTTTAATTATCCTCGTTTTAAAACACCTTTGTGTTTTTAATTTGAAAAAAATATCAAATTAATTTTTTTAATAATTTTAATATATTAATATTAAAATTAATTTAAATATATATATATATATATATTATACACCTCAATATCAACCAACAATTTATACACACACACACACGATAGAGTTTTTTAGTAAAAATAAAATAAAAATACAAGAATTTCACGTTAACCTAATTTATTAAAGCTTAAAAAAATAAAATACAAGGCCAACTTTTTTAATCAATTTAACCCTCTTGATTCTAAAGATGCCTTTTTTTTTATCTGTTTGAGTGTTTTAAAAGTGATTTAAAAAAAAATAAAAAAAAATTATTTTTTATTTTAAATTAAAATGGAGGGTATTGTTTTTGTTTTTGCTGTTTGATTTATGGACTGCAGTGCTCAACGGCCCAGAGCCTCTCAGATTCTAGTATGTGGATTTCATGTAAGAGTTTCGACAGTTAGTTAGGCCTATCTTTTGCAGCCCAGCTCGATGAGTGGGATTTTATTTGTTTGTTTATTACGAGACCCAGACAAATATTTTTTTTTAAAAAATAATTAATCACTTAAAACATTGTTTTGAAAAATTTATTTTAAAAAGAAAATAAAATCATGTTCGGGCAAGTTTTTATCTAATCTAATTTATGTATTAGCAAATAAGTTATCTTAGTAGCCCATTAAATAAGACTGGATTTAATAATATTACTCAGACTAAGTCATATTTCATTTTTAAATTCCACCTCATTCTTTCTACTGGTTAAATGTAAGACTTTATAATAGAAACTCTAAATATTAATCATTAAACTATCTCGTTAAGAATCTTTGGATTATCCAAAAATTTATTATATTTGCTGATGTCAAAAATAATTTTTAAAAAATAAAAAAAATATATTTCTAAACAAAAAAATACTTTCAAAAACAATCTTAATTATATATTCAAACAAGCAGTAACAAAATAATGTTAAGGCTTGGATCGACACTATCAAGTTTGAGCCTGTTCAGAAACAAATTAAAAAGCAATTTTTGAGCTTATTGGTGAACAAATTAAAATCAAATAAATACAAATATTTAATGTTATTTTTTTATAAAATATATTTATTTATTTTATCTCAATATTTTATATTAACCTTGATCAATATATAGAAATCAATTATTACTTTATATTTTGTGTATTTCATGTTTAATTTTCACTCTCCATTTAATAAAAGTTGCATTTTAATATTATTGTTTTAAAAAATAATCTAAAATAAATTTTATGTTTAAGCATTGTAATAAAATTTCCAAGCTTGTACATAAGAATATTCAAGCTATAAAATTATGATTAAGCTTGGTTTATTTTACTAATATTTTATTGAATCAATTTAGGGGGTGTTTGAGAAGCACTTTAAAAGTGTTTTTTGAAAAGAAAAAAAAAACAAATTAGTGTTTTTAAATTATTTTATTTTATTAATGTCAAAAACAATTTTTTTTGAAGTAAAAAATAATCACAACCCATCTTATAATAGTTTAATTTATTTTACGTATGTCATGTCGAGCTTTGGTGCCCTGTTTTGCAGCTCCAACTCCCAAGGGCTTTTGGACCTCCTCCCTTATTTTTGAGTGGTCTCCCCCCCCCCCCCCCCCCCCCCCAATATATGTAGGATAAGGTTTCAGAGCACCTCACATCGACGATTCTTTAAGAACGAAGAATCAGAGAGCGAGTGGAAAAACTAGAAAATGAAGCTGAAAGTATACGCAGATCGAATGTCACAGCCATCACGGGCTGTTATCATCTTCTGCAAGTAATTTTCTTTATTTCACTTTCCATTGTAATAGGTTCCTCATGTTCTAACGCTCACTGCAAATTCTTGAACATGGATTTTTTTTACATGTATTTGATCTGGGAATTGTATATTATTGATGCAGGGTAAATAGGATAGATTTTGAAGAGGTTAGAGTTGACATATCAAAGCGTCAACATATAACTCCTGAATTCAAAGGTACTCTCAATCAAGTTGCCCCCCTTCCATGTCTGTCTATTTTCATGCCGTGTTTAGTTATTTGTGAATTGGTTCAAAAAAATGAGGCTTTTGTTGTTTATTAGCAGAATTGAGACCACCCCAGATGGAAATGATTTTTGTTCAAGTGTTTTGGTCGCTTAAATTGTGCTAGCAGAATAAAGTGTTTGTTGATTGTGGTTTCAGAGATAAACCCTATGAGAAAATTGCCAGCTATTGTTGATGGAAGGTTCAAGCTGTTTGAGAGGTAATTTTAACACTTGCTTGCCTTTGTCATCTCTCACATTTTTCGTTTCTGTAAATCTAGGACCTGAGTTTGTTGCTAGCTGTTTGTCGTATGGTTTAGTTATATGGCCTGCACCATAAATTGTAGATGACAATGAGAATTGGCACTCCCTTTTGCCATTAAACATTTTAATTCGTCAAATTACTTATTGGATTATTGGTTGTTCTTTGCAGTCACGCTATCTTAATATATCTTGCTTGTGTATTTCCGGGAGTTGCTGATCACTGGTAAGTAAAAGCTGCTTATCCACTGAAACTGATTTCTGTACAATTTGGGATATGGGTGGTTTAAATACAGGAAATTCCTGTTGGATAGAGAAGTACAATGGGTATTGGCAATGATATAGATATGATGTAAGCTGTGCTGTTCTTAATACCCAAAAAAATGTGTTAAAAAAAGCAAGGAACATGCTCCTGTGGTGAAAGGAGAAAATGGACAATATTAGTAGTAAAGTCACTTTTCAATCTTTTAAAATGCACAACATTAACAGGGCCATTTTTCTATTTAATAAAACGTACTGGCTAAATGAATACGATTCTCATTGTAGCCACACCGAAAAGGTGGTTGGTCTTGTCTAATGCAGGGACAGTGTATTTTTTGTTGACATATGCTTTCTTGTGCAGGATTTTTAGTACATTCAAAGACTATTTTGTCAATTTTTATTTAATTCCAAGATTTATATGCTTTGGCCAATTATAAACAAGACTGCCCTGTTCCCACTGTAAGGTATCCAACGGATCTTTTCAAAAGAGCTAAAATCAACTCGGTTTTGGATTGGCATCACTCCAACTTACGCCGTGGGGCAGGTATGCCATAATAAATCTGATCTGAAACAATTGTGAGAATCATTATTTTGTATATGTTTAATTTGATTTTGCTGTATGCTTCTGACTTGGAAGTTGAAGTACGAAATGGCATATAGTCCATCGGTTCTAGTTACAATGTTGGGAAATCCTACTGGAAAGCTTTTGTGTTTTTTTTTCTTTCCCAAGATTCTGATAAGCTGGTGCTTTTCAATTTTATATTTCTTCTTCAGCTGAATATGTCAAGAACACCACATTAGCACCTGCACTTGGTCTACCTCTGGATCCACAAGCAGCTGCAGAGGCCGAGAAAGTTCTATTTTCATCCCTGTCAAGTATAGAGTCTGTGTGGCTTAAAGGAAGTGGCCGGTTCTTATTAGGTGGAAATCAACCATCCATAGCTGATCTAAGCCTAGTCTGTGAACTAATGCAACTGGAGGTACATAGATATGACTTGCTGCTTCTATGATATAATTAGTGTTGGCTATGTAACTAAAAAGAAACAAAGAAAGGGATGTATTGGCTGCGACAGAGAAAAAAGTTTCTTAGTGAGAGAGATTTACTTACAGTTTTGATATTAGGATTTTGAGACATGAGGACTTCCTCAAATTTGAACACAAGGAAAATATCCATACTGCCTCTCTCCTCCCTTTTCTTTTTCAACACCTGACGACAGGCACACTTGGTCTCACTATCAGACTAGAAAGATGAACAAAACATGGATGCAGTAGTGTGATTGGTGATGTCTTCTAGGCTGTAGTCAGAAGTCCAACTTGTTTCATGGACTATCACCTTATGTTTACTGATGCTGAAATGGAAATCTAACTCTGCAAGGAAAAGTTTCAGCAATGTTGGTTTTTCCATAGATATAGAGGTTAATTACTTCATAAATTTCACGTGTCTTTTTTTTAATAGCTGAAACCTAGAGCATAATTTGCAGGTGTCTAGGATTGAAGGCAATACCTTCTTTTTTTTCTTGTTCTTATATTACCTGATTGTTTGGGAAGAAATTCATTTAAAAAAGGTAGATCTTCCATATTTTTTACACTTGATGAACTGTAAGGTGGGGTTTTTTGTTGCTCTAAATTCATCTTGAAATTCTTTCATATAATGTGGAAAAGAATCAAAGAGGTTGCCTCATGAAGGCATTCTCAAGTACAACCTGTTTTTGGCTGTAGGTTTTGGATGAAAAGGATCGCAGCCGAATACTTTCCCCCTACAAGAAGGTTCAGCAGTGGATGGAGGATACAAAAAATGCAACAAGGCCACACTTTGAAGAAGTGCATCAAATCTTGTTCAAGGCCAAAACGAAACTGCAGAAGGTACGATTAATGAGCACAAACAGTGAGAACTTGAAAACAAAATTGGCCTCAAGGATGTAAGAATTATTTTGGATGAAGTCATAAATATACACATATGATAAGCAATCTGGGGTTCATCCTGCATAACTTCAGCCAAGAATGACGATTAATACCCAAATGATTGGGGCAAATAATGGGTTGTGTTAGTTGTGATTTCTTGCAATTTTCTGCAATAAAATCCGGGATACAAAGAGATGCTGTATCATAGATATCTGCAAACGCAATGGACAAAAAGCCTCATTGCGGAACTTGTTTTGAATTGAAAATTGTCGGAGCAATTGCTTAGACTTGTCTGCTAAGCAGTAATTATTTCTGGTTGAAATTCGATCCATGCTCTCTCAAGTGTTTTACTTTAAGAAATTAGGAGTACTATTTTTAGTCCATGACACCATATTTGTTTCCATTCTCCCCGAGGATAATTCTCAATCATAATATCGTAGCTCTTCATGTTCTTGCATCTTTAACTTGCTCAATCTTCATTCCTTAGAGTAGCTACAAATCCAGAGAGATCATAACACAGTGAAAGAAATCCAGACTCTCACAAGTCTAGCCATGGTGATTATCATTTGAAACAGGAAGGAAACCCTAGACATTTCACGAACCATGTATGAAATCTCTCATCTTTGCTCATTTTCCTTCACTTAATATCTCATGCAGCACCAGTCAACTGGCAACGCTTCCTTCATATCTTCTACATTGCTCTCAATCAACCTATTCAGAAAACCATTGTCGAAACTAGTTCCATTAATCAATCTATCTTTATTCCATGAATTTCTAGATTTTCCGGTTTCTAGGGCCTTGTGTAATTCGTCAATAAAAGAGAACACTGAACCACACTGGCTGAAGAGGCAGCCATGGACAGCTCCCACGGAAAAGGTTTCATGTCAAAGGGAAGGTGAAAAAATCACATTTCTTGTCTTGCACTGGACGTATGTCAACCAAGAAAAGGAACGAGTTTGTTTGCAAGCACCAAAAAAGGAAATATTGTGAAAATAATAGGGCCACGTTCCCGGCTTGAAACAAAAGAAAAAAGAAATCTCCATTAACATGATTGTAATGGAGGTCCTAACAGGTGTGATGACAGAATTTGTGATCTGCATAACAGTTTTCGAGTTCAGGTCAGGATGTTTATTTCTTATAAAAATCTGGGACAATCAAAGTTTTATTCACTAACCTAGACTTACAAAATATATTTTCCGGGAAATGTTGTTTCTTCGCATAAAAAAAATGATTGGAATGGAGACATTTTGGCATATGCGCCGTCTCTCGAAAGAAGAAGATGGTATAATGCCATTAAACAGTGTAGCATGCAACATGGAAAGTTTTGTTCAAAAGAAAATGCAACATGGAAAGTCGTTGATATCAAATTTGAGGCCACCCCTGGAAGAGCTTTCCAAATTAAGTGGTGGTCTGTGTTTCAATTCCACTATCAAAATCCGTTCACTTTTGTTTTTTGTTTACAAATCCGAAGCTTGGGATATGGGACTCAGACATTCTAATATGACATGGCCTCAACCTTAAATAAACTTCTCTTCTATCTCACGTAAGCAATCAAGAACTCACAGGTGTTATCAACTAAGAAAAGGCAGCTTATTATCTAAAATTAAAACGAAACTAGTTGCAGAATAGTGCAAGATTCCGAAGAAGCACTAATTATAAAGTCCCTTATGCCTTTCACTCTCCTTAATTTAAAACTTAGGAAAAGAATTACAATTGCTTTTACTCCACGCATTCAGCAACAAAAGAATTTAAAAAAAAAACCCAGAAAACACCTGTGAGTTCTGATCCAGACAAGCAGCAATTGTCATTCCCATAACGCAGAACACTGCCTTTGCCTCTGATCCTTCGACGTTCGTTAATTTCTCGAGCCGAAACCCCTCTCGGGTACTTGGGCATAGAAGGATACCTTGGCCTCGGCGATAAGTCCTGATCGTTGAGTCAATCATATCAGATGGATCCTGATCGTTGATTTACCAAAGCTGAAAATAGCAATAACTCTCCTTGCGTATGCAAGATAATGCCAAGAATTTCGTTGCCATCAAACAACGTGTAATATTTGTTTGTGTGTTTCTGTCTACGTGCACCCTTCAATTCCAGCACAACAACTTATAAATAGGTGATCTTTTGTGTTTTAAGTGCGTTTAAACTATTCAAGGGTATGCGTAGTGGGGTTAGCCAAAAGTTTGCTCGATTGAGAAGGAGAAATTTGAATAGGAAGTGGTTAGCAATTAATTAAGAATCTAACGGCGGGTGATAGGTTTCTCTCAATTTATTTATTTATTTATTTATTTTTGACTTCCTAAAAGATGTATGTGCTCATGCAAGATGAGTACTGGTTTTATAGTCTCTACCACTAACTTTGAGTCTTTGACTTAAAGCAGATAATTCAATGAAAAATAATTGCATCAATTTATCAAGTGAATGTAGATCGAAAATGTATACATTGGGTCATTGGTGCTCTTCTTGGCGGGTTTGGCATACAACCAACAAATATACTCTTTGTAATTTTTTCATTGATTAAACAATGGTATTTGCGTAAATTATCATTCAACCCTCTAAAATATATTGATGGACTACCTTATCAGTAATGATTTAAAAAAACAATTAAAAAATAAAAAATAATTAAATTGTTTAATTAAACATCTAAAAATCAACTACCTTATCGGTATTGGACCGCGTCCAAAAATATAGTCTATAAAAAAATTGTTGTTAGCTAAATATATTTATAAAAAAACATACAAGAGAAAAAACGAAGAGATCAAATTCTAAGAAAAATCAGTATTACAATCTATAAAATCTAAAAATATGGGCTGGCTTTTTGGGCTTTCCGTGGAACTCCACAGAGGCAACTTACTCAGTCCATTTGACCTTTCAGAGTGGAAAAATGGGCTCTGACACTGGCATATTGTTTCAGCCTTGGCTATCAAAATCTGTATTCAGTTATATTTTCCGTTCCGATTAGGTTCGGTTTCAGTGAGGCTATGGCTACAATGCAGTCCCCTGCTGACTGGCTCTATAATCCAGCTGTCCTCGTTAGGTATTGATAAATACTAAACAGTTTATTCTCTATTTTATTATATATTACATCAATTTAAGCAGTTCATAGATAATATTTAAAGAGCGAGTCAGTACTTTCCCATGCAACTGAAAATTGATTTTACTTTTAATCTAAAAAATAACGCACACGTGCAAATACCGGACAAACCAATATTAATCAATTAAATTAATATAAAAAAACTACTTGTAAAATAATCTAACTGCGAGCGTTAATAAAACATTGCCGTCTGTTAATCCACGACCAAGCGGGCCATCTTGAGTTGGGTTATCCAGTGGCAGTGCCATGTCATATTTACTTCATGCAATGAGGGTGCGTAAGCGCTTACGTTTCCTGTATTGTGAGGAGGTTTCCACGAATCCCGTCTCAGCTGCCACATATCTTCGCTTCCAGATATTTCCAGGTGCGGTGATTGAGTACTTTTCTCTTCTAATTCCGATCAGGATGGTGTTGCTTGATTGGGGTCCAGCTCAAAAAAATAAAAATAATATCGTAATAATATCCTAGAGCGGGAAAGAGTATCTCGGTGGCATATTATAAACATATTTATACCGTATTAAAATATAATATAAATTATATTATGAGATTTTATCTAATAATTTAACTTTTTTAAAACATATAAAAAAAGAGAAATTCAAATAATACCATTTTAGATAGAGGTGGCTAAAATTGAAAATTCAATCATAATTGTTGAAGGCTTTGTTGATAGGGAGAAACTAACTTGGGAAGAAAATAAAATAAAATTGAATGTTTTAAAAACTTGATTGGATTTTTTTCAGATATAATTGAATTTATCGAGGATTTAATTGAGATGTTTCAATGATCATAAAATCTTTTTGGATTTTTAATTTCAATTTCTTTGTGACATGAAAGTTGAGAATGAATTTGATTCCTTCTGATATATTTTGCAGTTGAGATTTTTAGACCAAGTTCTTGACCTAATAAGCTCGGGTTTATTCATTATAACAAAAATATTGGTGTTGGTTTTAAGAAAGAAAACTCTACAGTGCCCAAGTTGTAATTAATGGTATCTTATTAGTCATCAATGAGACCTACTTTGAAGAAAAGAAAGAGACAAACATGGGTGGGGGAGAAATCATAGTAATAATTAATTAATTAATTAATTATATATAATTTTTAGCTCTGACGAATATGTTTACCCAAGGCGAGGGCGGCTAATAAAGAGTTCCCCACCGTCAAGTCCTAGAAACAATGGTCACCGAAGCATGCAAGCCCACTAGTGATCGGTCATTCGTCTGATGCGGCGGACTGGAGGTCAAAGAAACAACAGTTGACACCACCATTTCCAAAACATGCATGACAGAATCAAATTTGCTTATTGCATTTTTATTATTTTCTTTCTCTGAAAATATTATTAATAATAATAAAACATTTTTTCAACCATGCCACGTCTCTCTCTCTCTCTCTCAGTGCGCGTGCTTGTATTAGAAGAAGCGCGTGTATTTAACTCAAAAGATAGCATAATTAGAACAAACGAAAGTAGTAAATGAGTGAAAACTGAAAACAGTTCCACCTTGAAATTGCGGTTTTTTTTTAAACCTGGTTCTGGATGCTCCTGTGCCGGATGAAGCTCCACCTCCCAGCTCATACAAAATCTAACCGTAAAGCTCCATCCACGTGTAAGAAGGAAAGGACAAAACGTCGATATCGAAAGTAATAAATTCAGGTTTAAAGGGAAAAAATATTATGAGAAGCAACTCTTAAATGTTTTTTATATGCATTCCGATGAAAAAAAGTTATTTAAAAAAATTAAAGTATATATATAGAGAGAATATTAATATAAATATTTATTAATAGTAAATAATTATTACAATTACAATCAAAATTATTTTTTACATAAATATATATCAAATAAATTTTTAATTTTGATAGATATAGAAACAAATCTTCAATTTAAAAATTTTATTTTAATTTGTTTTTTGGAGTTATGAAAATAATAATAATAAAAATTTATGTTTTGTTTTTTAGCCTTTTATCTCAAGTTGCTAGTTGCTACACAACACCTATCGCCTACCTTCTTTCCCAGTTACAACCCGCACCGCTTCCTCCATCCCCATGCCCTTTATAAAATCCTCCCCCCTCCCCTCCCCCACCTCCATCAAACACGCTTTCTTTCAATTCAAACATTTTCTTCCAGATTAAATCAACTATCTGCTGTTCTTTTTTCTTTCTTTCTGATACACGAAACTGGAGAAAATGGAGTCCCTAACTTTGACTGCTTTGTTAAGCAAATCAGCTAAAAAATTCCCAAATCGTCGGGCTATATCACTCTCCGGAAAACTCGATTTAACACACGCTCAATTACAACAGATTGTCGATCATGCCGCCTCTCTTCTTATCTCCGCCGGCATCAGTCCCGGTGATGTCGTCGCTCTCACCTTCCCCAACACCATCGAGGTACTGTCGATTATGTTTTCTTTTTTTCCTTTTATAGATCCCAAAACTTTTGAGAACGTTCTTTTCTTTTCCTTTCCTTTTCACTAATTGTTCCTTTATGCAGTATGTGATCATGTTTCTGGCTGTAATTCGTTGCCGAGCCACGGCTGCGCCGTTAAACCAGGCTTACACAGCCGAGGAGTTCGAGTTTTACCTCTCCGACTCAGAATCGAAGCTTCTAATCATGCCACAAGAGCCAATCGTACCGGCACAAACCGCGGCCTCTAAGCTCAAAATCCCTCACGTGACATCCACGCTTGATTTCCAATCCAAAAGAGTAACTCTCTCAACCGTGTCAGATTCATTACCTGACGCTGTTGACGAAGTCGTGAACGACTCGTCTGACGTGGCTTTGTTCTTACACACTTCTGGCACCACGAGCCGGCCCAAAGGCGTCCCTTTGACTCAGCTGAATTTGGCCTCTTCGGTTTTGAACATAAAATCGGTTTATAAACTCACCGAGTCTGACTCCACTGTCATCGTGCTGCCGTTATTTCACGTGCATGGATTATTAGCTGGGTTATTGAGCTCACTAGTGGCTGGAGCCGCCGTGACTCTTCCAGCCACCGGGAGATTTTCTGCTTCAACATTTTGGAAAGACATGGTTTCATATAATGCCACGTGGTACACTGCAGTCCCGACAGTTCATCAAATTCTACTTGATCGCCATGTCAGCAAGCCAGAGCCGGCTTACCCCAAGCTAAGGTTTATCAGGAGCTGTAGCGCTTCTTTGGCGCCGGTTATCATGGACCGCCTAGAGGCGGCCTTTGGCGCACCGGTTTTGGAGGCTTATGCAATGACTGAGGCGGCGCATTTAATGGCTTCTAACCCGTTACCCGAAGACGGACCACATAAACCCGGTTCGGTCGGACGACCCATTGGGCAAGACATGACCATCTTGAATGAGAATGGGGTGGCTCAGCCGGTTGGAGTTAGTGGCGAGGTTTGTATTAGGGGGCTTAATGTGACCATGGGTTATAAGAATAATCCTGAAGGCAATAAGGCTGCTTATCAATACGGATGGTTCCATACAGGGGATCTCGGTTTTCTTGATGAGGATGGGTATTTGCACCTTGTGGGTCGGATCAAGGAGCTTATTAACCGTGGAGGTATGTATATGCACATTTCAGCTTTGCTCTTTAAGTAGCCACCTGCTAAACCCAAGTGGTATTATCTTTTATTTCAGTCGACCCAGTAAATTAAAAAAATAAAATAAAATGATCAAAATGTGCACTCATCATAAAAAAAAATTATGTGTCTAGTCAAAATAATGATAAAAAAATTGCTTTCGATATGGAAAGTTCATATTCCAAATTAATAGGAGCGGATTCTAGATGGGCTTGTTGCTCTAGAACTAGATTGCTTGATTATCATGGGAACCTGAGCGTTCTTCAATGTCAAAATGCGTGACCTTGAATTTTGGCCTACTATTTGCTGGAATTCATTGGTCAATTTTGCTGATATTGTGATCTGTTCTTGTATTTTCAGGGGAGAAGATATCACCACTCGAAGTGGATGCGGTGCTTTTGTCTCATCCGGACATTGCTCAGGCTGTCGCCTTTGGAGTTCCGGATGAAAAATATGGTGAAGAGGTAAGAAATCACTGTGCTGAAGCCAAACTCACCTTGTGTGCTTGTGAGTTCCTTTTTCACGGCCCGACTTAACATTTGGTCTTCTTCTTCACTTGCAGATAAATTGTGCCATAATTCCAAGGGAAGGATTGGACATTGATGAAGATGAGGTGCTCAACTTCTGCAAGAAAAATCTTGCAACTTTCAAGGTTCCCAAGAAGGTATTCATCACTGATTCACTCCCGAAAACCGCCACCGGAAAGATTCAGCGGAGGATTGTAGCGGAGCATTTTCTTGCTCAAATCTCCACTGCTAAAGTTCCCAAGTTTGGAGCTTAATCATTCTTTCTACGTTTTGAACTTGCAAGCTCACACATTGGATATAAAATCTTCCAACATATGACGATTAGTTCTTTCTACGTATTGTTGTCACACATTGGTTTGCGCGCACCCACCGAAATTACTTTCTTCTTCTGCACATTGCACATGAAAATGATGTAATCTTCCACTATATTAAAGTATACAAACTAGTTGCAATACTTTACGTGCAAATATCTTGTTGGCAAAAGCTAATGTCTTCGTGCCTGTCATGCAGTTATGTTGATATTGTTTTTTGAAGTTTTTTTTATTTTGAAATTTTTTAAAATTATTTTTAATGTTAGCATATAAAAATAATAATAATTAATTTTTATCTAATTAAAAAAATTATATTGCTTTTAAACACCATAACAAATAGAATCTCTTAGTAATGTCATCATCCCCAAATTCAGATTTAAATGCCTCCTGCACTGCTTTGCCCAGATTTAGAGTTTTTTTTGCAGTTTCATTTTTTCAAGTTGTATTAACATGATTGGATTTTTTTAGCACCTCTGAATATCCAATGATAAACTAAACAATAAAAACTCAGGATCAAATTTAATAATAAAAAGGGACAATTTTATTTCATTTTGGACGTTGAAGTTTTATTTTATGAATTATTTGAGAGAGAGAGAGAGAGAGAGAGAGAGAGCATGAAAATAATCATAATGAGAAATTAATTGAAAACGACTATTGTAGTATCAAGTGGTTTTTCTTTGCGAAAAAAGTTCAATGAAGGTGATATTGTTTTTTAGTCATATCATAAATATATATTGAGATCCATAAAAGTTTTCTGATTAGTTTATTTTTTTTTATAATTTTAGTGAATTTTTTTATTGTGAGGAGTGTTCAATGGAGGGGGAGTTTTCCGTTAATAATATAAAATAAAAGATGTTTTTTTATTAGTTTAATGATCCATCTCTAGAGTAATCAGAAGGTGTTTTTGAGAGATTATTTTTATAAAACAAACAATTTGAAAAAGTAGTTTTTGAAATCTTAAACCCTAATTTTTTCATCATTAGATGTCTCTTGAAAATTATACAAGCAACATATCATCTACCCCAATATACTATGTCTACATTTTGTTTTAAAATCAAACAGACTCGTGTGGGTTTTTTCCAAGCGTGGCTAGGTGCACGAGCCTTGTCATTTTCTTATGCCTCTCATTATTTTTAATTACTCAAATTTTAATTAATATCCTTTTATATTTTTAAAACCACATAGTTTAATTTTCTCAATAATAATTAATTGTCTTAACCATATTTTTAATTTCATAATACTTTAAGGGGATTATTGTAAATTCATTTTAAAGAACTTCCTTTATATTTTAGATAAATAAGTTACGTTTTCATTATTCATTTATAGAAATAAAAATGATTGGTTCTTATCATAATTGACTTCTAAGATCAAACAAATATATATATATATATATATATATATATATATATATATATATATATATTACAAAGATAAACTGGGTTAAATCTATTTTTATTTTTATTTTTATTTTTACTAGGAAGATCAACTTCATGCTTAAGTAATTAACTAGTGTTAACATTTGTTTTTGCTTATTAATTCAAGAGACTCGTTTAAAAATGTGATTAAAGTCTAAATTGAAATTCAATATATCCATTATACTAAGGGATAAAGTGAAAGCCCTCAAGACAGCGTGAAATAATGATTTTTTTTAGGACTCGATAAAAATAAAAAAAATACATGATAAAATAACTATACAAAATATTTTTGGAAAATAACACAATTTAGAGAGTTCATGAATGATATATAATCTGTGAGCTGTAAGTGTCATTTATGATTATTTTAAATTGTGAAATTATTGAATACAATAATTAATAAAAAGAAAGAAGAAGAAAAACTTTAAAAATATATTTAAAATCTATCAATATCATTAAAAAATCTAAAATAATATAAACCAAAAAATACCATAAAAAAACACCGATCAGTGAAAATCACGCAAGCAGATCAAAAAACAAGTAAACCTCAACAATTATAAACAATTTATATGCTCACTTACTTATTTGGTGTCATATATGGAGCGGGCATTTCTTATCTGCATCTACCACTTCGCTCACCTGGTCGAAGATTCTCTCTCCTCAGAGGGAACTAGACACAACTAACAAGTTTCAAACTCCCAGAATCAAAACAGGAAACTGTAAGTCACTCTCTCTCTCTCTCTCTCTCTCTCTCTCTCTCTATATATATATATATATATATATATATATATATATATATTATGAAGGAATAAATTTCATTTATCAGGAAAACAACTTGGCAGGGGGTAGTCCTATCGTTATGATAATTTTGGATTGGTTATATTATTTTTAGCTGTTAAAATTGCAAGCTAAAATTCATTTTGGCTTTAATAAAACTGAATTCTTTTGTGCTTATCCATGAAACCCATGTGACCCACAGTTTGTTATGATGTATTTTACTTGTTAAGTCATTATAATGATGGGTTTTATTCATTTCTTAGAAAAGCTTGAATCTTGGTTATGTTTTCGTTCTAATTTGACTTGGTTTAATATTATCCAGAGAGTTTTATTTCTTTGGGGGGCTTTAAAAGATCCTGAAAACTTTACTATTTGCTTTGGTAGTTGTAAGGATGCTGTTTTATGTATTGCCATATAATTAGAGCTTGGATTGACATTGTAGGGATGGAACCAAATAGTGAAATAACCAAAGAGAAGTATGGTGTTGATATCTCTTCCATAAGGGAGGCACAAGTGCGCATCGACCCATACATACACAAAACTCCAGTCTTTACCTCAGGAAATCTGAATGACATGTCTAGAAGGAAGCTGTTTTTCAAATGTGAATGTTTTCAGAAAGGGTGAGAGATTAATAAGTGGTGAATACCAAAAGTTTCAGACAGTAGTGTATTGGATTTGATAATAGATTTTAACAAAAGAAAAAACTGTTTAATTATGATGTACCTTAAAGACCCTATTTAGTGTTTTCTATTCGTTAACAGTGGGGCATTCAAGTTCAGAGGTGCGTGCAATGCCATATTTTCACTTAATAAAGATCAGGCAGATAAAGGGGTTGTAACTCACAGCAGGTTTGCTCCATGTTCTCTGTGCTTTACAGTTCTTACTCTGAAAATTGCTGATTGTATCCTCCAAAAATAGTGGCAACCACGCTGCAGCATTGGCCTTGGCTGCAGACTTGCGGGATATCCCAGCATATGTAGTTATACCCAACAATGCTCCAAACTGCAAAATCCAGAATGTGATACGTTACAGTGGTCAAATTATATATTCTCAGCCTACATTACAGTCAAGGGAGACTACCACAGCAAGGATCATGCAAGAAACTGGTGCATTTCTCATCCATCCTTATAATGATGTGCGCATAATAAGGTAGTAGGCCCACTCTTATTTTGTTGCTTTCGCCCCTGTGTTGAATTTGAATCTTCAAATATTCCATACACCATATTTGCACTAAACCCATGATTCCTTTATTTAGCTGTTATCTAATTTCCCTTAATTTATTGCAATTAGATCTTCTAGGCTGGTCACCAGTACCTAACTCTCAATTGATTTCTTTCTTTTGTTCTGCTCTACTGAATTTCTGATAGGGATGACCTCTGTGTTAAATGAAGGAAACAAATTCTTTACATGTTCAGAAAAAAAAAAATCTGTTGAGCTTAGGATGACATTGAAAGTATATGATTAAAGAAATGTGAGATGTAACTAGTGGCCTCTTGAGGAAAGTCTGTATCATTGCCAAGAATAATAAAACTGGAATCAGCTGAACACTTCATAATTCTTTGCATGTTATATGGGTTACTGATTCTGCTGCTTCACCTCTAAGTCCAGTATCAGAATGAGAAGATGCCTCACCATTCTCTATGAGAAATTCATCCTAGATATTACTACATTTTACAGGGTAGAAATGACCCAGTGCACGTATATTTCTCGTCCCTGTTCAAAATGCCATTTAGAGTATATTGAAGTGGTTTTTTTATGGATATTAAGCAAATGAACCTGGACCAATGCAAACAGAATATGAGTGCCTGTCTTTGCAGTGGACAGGGTACCATAGCATTGGAGCTTCTGGAGCAAGTCCAAGAAATTGACACTATAATAGTTCCTATCAGTGGTTCGTTGAATTTCCTTTAACTGTCAATTCTTCATTTGGGTCCTGCATCGTTTATCACTGTTTATCTCATCTCCAAACCTGAATCATCATTAAATAAACTGTAGGAGGTGGTTTGATATCTGGGGTGGCATTGGCTGCTAAGTCCATCAACCCTTCCATTCGAATTTTGGCTGCTGAGCCTTGTGGAGCTAATGATGCAGCTCTATCCAAAGCAGCTGGAGAGATTGTAAAGTTGCCGGAAACCAACACCATTGCAGATGGTCTTCGAGCTTCTCTTGGAAGTCTTACCTGGTAAAGCAAACCTTGTGCTTCTTGTGCATGCATTGAGGACACGTATTTAGTTTTTCAATAATCCATTCTTCTCTACCTTGATATTGTTAAAGGAAATGAATCCCATTAAGGAGAAAATTGTGGATCAGATTCATGCACCAGATCAGCCTAGCACGATTGTAGGATCGTATCTTGTTGCACAGTTAACATTCCTAGAATAGTTCTATGCTGTTTCTATATACAGAACTTTCAATCATCGCTTTGTCTAGATATTATAAAGTATGCTTCTCTGTCTTTTCTTTTCTTCCATTTATTTTTAACAGAAATGCAGTGGGCATGCTCCCATTTTCCATTGCTAGGACGTCTCAAGTTCATGTAATTTCCTTGCCCTAGTATCTCACTCTACACTTACGGTGGTGCAGGCCAGTGGTTCGAGATTTGGTTGACGCAGTTATAACAGTGGAAGATCAGGAGATAGTAGAAGCCACGAAACTCTGCTATGAGGTTCTGAAAGTCGTAGTAGAACCTAGTGGAGCTATAGGCCTTGCAGCTGTTTTATCCGATAGTTTTCAGAATAACCCTGCTTGGAAGGATAGCAACCGCATAGGAATCGTACTTTCAGGAGGGAATCTGGATCTTGGTGCTCTTTGGGATTCAATTTGTGGCCCGTAACTCTTTTCTTTCCCTTGACAGCGAAGATCTCTCTCTTGATGATGAAATAGCATTTCTGCTTTGGGCTTGCATATGTTTTCTGGCAGGAACAAAAAAGAGTCCGGAAGCTTTCATTTTTTCAGTTTAATCCAATAATTAAATTAAAATTTATACATATGAACATAAAACTGCGTGTTAGAAAAAAATCCCTACATAAAAAAAACATAATCCGAAATGAATTTGGTTGGGTGATAAAGTCGCAAGTTGGTACTTAGCTAAAACTATAAATGGCAGTCTTTGATAAGCTAGAACGGCAAGTTTCGATGCCGGCAAAAATATGAAACGCCAAGAGCATTTTCACAACAAAAGCACTGCTTTAATTTAACTCTTGTGAGACAACAGCAGTCAAGCCCGAAGCTGTTTTGTAAACTACAAAACCAATTTGAAAGATGCACACGCCCACCAAGAAACAAGCAATGCAACATTGCTTGAAAATAACTCACAAATCGGAAAGACTCCAGAGCAACTATCAGGAAAAAAAAAAAAAAGTACAGCAAAAGTAAATCAGCCAATCCATACATCCTATAAGCAAATGAAGAAAAGATTCAGATTTCATGTCTTTAGGCCTCATCCCCGTATGCTTCCTCCTCATCTTCATACTCGCCTTCCTCATCAGCAGTTGCATCCTGGTATTGCTGATACTCAGAGACCAAATCATTCATGTTGCTCTCAGCCTCTGTAAATTCCATCTCATCCATTCCCTCTCCAGTGTACCAATGCAAGAAGGCCTTCCTGCGGAACATGGCAGTGAACTGCTCACTAACTCTTCTGAACATTTCTTGGATAGATGTGGAGTTGCCAATGAATGTGGAAGCCATTGTCAAGCCTGTAGGAGGGATGTCACAGACCGTGGACTTGACATTGTTGGGGATCCACTCAACAAAGTAGGACGAGTTCTTGTTTTGGACATTGATCATCTGCTCGTCAACTTCCTTTGTGCTCATTTTGCCCCGAAACATTGCAGATGCTGTGAGATATCTGCCATGGCGTGGATCAGCAGCACACATCATGTTCTTGGCATCCCACATTTGTTGGGTGAGTTCAGGTACAGTCAGGGCACGGTATTGCTGCGAGCCACGGGATGTGAGAGGTGCAAAGCCAACCATGAAAAAATGAAGCCTGGGGAATGGGATGAGGTTCACTGCAAGCTTGCGAAGGTCTGAGTTGAGCTGACCAGGGAATCGAAGGCAGCATGTAACACCACTCATGGTGGCAGAAATCAGGTGGTTCAGATCCCCAACTGATGAACAAAATTTTCCAGTCAGTCACCATAAAGTATGAAGGCATCTATCACATCGATCGTCACATCACGGTGAAAAACATTATAATGTAACAGGGAAAGAAAATTCTCCGACGTCTCAAATATATTTATTCTGCGGTTAAATAAATAAATATATATTTGTGGCTCAGAGAGTCCAAAGAAGGTAACTGGGTCATTCATTGAGGGTATATCCGTGCACTTACCAAGTTACCATACCATGAGCACACGGTTGTTTATTCGCATTCTCATCCCTATATTTAAACTAGTATATTGTTTCCAAATCTTGACTCGGCAAATTCCCCGTTCACAATAAAGGCCCAAGCCAAACCCGCCAAATACCATCCCACATCATGAATCGTGATTGCGTTAATCCTAGTTCAGTTTCCAGGAAAAAATAAAATAAAAGCAAAACTATATTAAATAAATAATTAAAAAAAGACCAATTCAATTGGAGATTGAGGGAGGGAGCAATGGAAGGGTATCGTTGAAAGGGGTGCTTACAGCTGGGAGTTGTGAGCTTGAGAGTACGGAAGCAGATATCATAAAGAGCTTCATTATCAAGAACCATACACTCATCTGCATTTTCAACAAGCTGGTGAACAGAGAGAGTTGCATTATAAGGCTCGACCACAGTGTCTGAGACCTTTGGAGATGGGAACACTGAGAATGTGAGCATCATTCGATCTGGGTATTCCTCTCTTATTTTCGAGATCAACAGCGTTCCCATCCCGGATCCTGTACCACCTCCCAATGAGTGGCATACCTGGAACCCTGCGATTTTTCAACACCATATTGATTTTTAACTGCTTATACATTTTAGCACAACTCTATTACATGAATTTCCTTTCCCTCATTTTCTTGAGAAACAAACAACAAGAGTAAAGGCACAAGCCAAAGACCAAAACAAACCTCACCTTGCAAGCAGTCACAGTTCTCAGCCTCCTTTCTCACAACATCAAGAACAGAATCAATCAGCTCGGCTCCCTCAGTATAGTGCCCTTTAGCCCAGTTATTACCGGCACCAGATTGCCCAAACACAAAATTATCCGGTCTAAATATCTGCCCATACGGACCAGATCTAACACTATCCATAGTGCCCGGCTCAAGATCCATTAAAACAGCGCGAGGCACAAACCTTCCACAACTGGCTTCGTTATAGTAAACATTAACCCGCTCCTGTTGAAGAGCTGAGTCACCGTGGTATCGCCCCGTAGAGTCAATCCCGTGTTCTGCGCATACCACTTCCCAAAACTTTGCTCCTATTTGGTTTCCACATTGACCTCCTTGGATGTGAAGGATTTCCCTCATTTTCTCGGGAAAGTGATGGAAAGTTTACTGGTGTTTTATTTGTTTTCTAGAGATTGAAGTGCGTGTTCTGTGGGTTTCTTGGTTGTTTATAAAGGAGGGCTTGACGGTTTCTGTTAGTTGACGGCGGGAAAAATGATTGGCGTTTGGTTTTGGTGGGAACTTGAACTCTTGAAGTTTTGAAAATGGGTTTTGTTTCTCTGGTGGTGGAGGTTGGACTTTTTGATTGTGCAGTTGACACGTGGACGGTGGAAATCTGTTATGTGGATGTCATTAATTAAGGCTGGGTTCAGATAATCTGAAAGAGAGTAGATTGTTTTTTTCTCTAATGTTTATTTTATATGTGTTGATATTAATAAATAAAATAACAACATAAATACATTACATAAAAATCTAATTTAAAACAAAAAATTAAAAAAAATATATGCGTTTTTTATAAATGATTGTGAAACGCACTTCCAACCAGCCATGAGCAGGAGTGGTTGGATTTGTAGTTTGACTTTTGAAATAATATTGGTTTTTTTTTAAAAAAAAGAGTAAAATCATAGAATGGGTGATGTTATTACTTTTGGGCTTGCTGCTAGATATTGCGGGTGTGATTACTACCGTTAATAGTCAAGACTAAATGTGTTATGATTAACGAAAGTAGTTCATGATTGATTGCATCAAACGGCTAAGATCGACGTGAGAGGAAACTTGGAGGTTACTTCATCATCAGTGATGAGCTGACAAAAGGTAGACCAGACTAGCAGTCGCAGGATTGGAAAGTGTAGCCGAAGCAAAGGAAAAGCAGCGAGAAAGAAGAAGAAGAAGAAGAAGAAAGATGACAGCTGTGAAGGGGGAGGAGATGCGAAGAGCTCATCATGTGAGAACAGACGTATCCATCAGTTATCATCCATCACTGCTACAGAAAGAAAGAAAGAGGCCTGTAAACAAACCTGACTCCCCACCCTTCTGCATAATTTAGATTAGTGGACCACCATTTGGATCATCATCATGATGATCAAAGTTCAGAGGTCAAGCGATGCTGATTGTCATGAAACATGTTTGTAGGATAGTGTTGTTAAAATTGTTTTTGTTGTTTTTAAAAGTGTTTTTTTATTAAGAAATGTATTAAAATAATATATTTTAAAAAAATTATTTTTAATATTATAATATTAAAATAATCTAAAAATACTAAATTTTTTAATTTAAAATAAAAAAAAATATTTTTAAAAATACAATAAAATAGGGTTCAAGTGTTGGAGATGATTGATGGGTTAATGATGCCCTTCGAGTGTGGGCCGAGGGTTGTTTCATTTTTATTTTCTGACAATATTCCTATTGGAAGGCTTCGACTGCAAGGCAAAGCTGAGCTATATTTATGCTCATGATGTCACCTTATGAGTTTAGTTTTTTTCTTCTCATTATTGGCCGAGTTTCCTCAAATGGAACTCGGAATCCACTTTGGTGGTGCCATTATCCAAATTATTACTATTATTATTCTTAAATTATTTTGTTGTATTGAAATTAAAAATAAATAAAAAATATCCTAGTGACATGTGGCTGGCTTCTACTCGAGGCAGGCTTTATATATATAATCTTCTTGACCGGACATTCTCAGATCATGCAATATTTTACCCATATGATTCAGTTGTAAGAACTCAGGTTTAAAGAGTTTGTTCAATCTGTGGTTTCAAATTTAAGCTTTGTCATTATTAATATGATAACCACTAAAAACTTACATGATCATTAATTTTAGAATCTGTAGGATTAGTCAGGTATGACTCGGTGGTAAGAACTTTGGATTAAAAAGTTTTCTCCTCTGTAATCTCAGGTTCGAATCCTGTGATTGCTAATATAATAACTATTAAAGGTTTATATAATAATCAATTTCATAGTGTATAAAATTAATTAAAATACACACAAATTGATTTAATAAAAAAAATGTGTTGACTTTATATTCAATTATTGTCCAAGTTTACTCGATTGTTGTTTGGAAAAAAAACTACTGTCGGAATCATACACGTAAGAATCCAATTTAATGGTACAGTTACCGAATTGACAAAGAATCAACTGGAATGGTACTGACATCTAAGCCTTTCATGCATCTCCATCATATTTGATGGAAAATGTTACGGACAGATGACCAATTACAAATAAATTATTATAATTATATTATTTTATTTTTTATAAAATTATCTTAATATTATGATTCAGGTCATAAATTTAAATTGTTTTTTCAGTTTGTTTTATATAAAATTACTTAGGTCTCATAATTTTTTTTTTTATTTTAACCTTTAAATTGAAATTAGTTGACAATAAAACTTTAAATTTTGTTGCACTCATTTTTATGATGTTATCTTTATCTTATTATCTTATTCGCAGATTTAAAAGTTAATTTTGAGTTGATTTAAGTGTTTGTTTTTTATCATTTTCAGCTTTTAGCTGGTTAGAAATTAGGTTTTGTAGTTTTTTTATATTATTCATACAAAGTTATCGTGATCTCATTACTCAGGTTACATATTTGGCAGGTAAACTCGTGTATTTTAATATGTACATATTTAATTTCATCATTTAATATTGAGTTGATTAAGAATTAACTTTCAATATTTATTTTAAATTATTTTTATAAGGTTATCACAATCTCATTACTCGAATTATAGATATGATAAATCAACTCAGATCGATCTAATATATAATTATTGTTTAAATATTAAAAAAAATATAATCCAAATGTCAATATTTAAAAAAAAAATCGTTTAAAATGCATCACAATACAAATTCATAATAATTATTTTTTTTATTAAAAAACATGTTAACTACATTTAAATGTTATTTTTACCTAAAAAATCAATCTAACCAACACATGTCAATAATCTAAATCACTATCTCTACCATATCATCTTGAATGTGTTGTTGCATGATCCAAAAGAATACATTTAACCAGAAATAGATAGTTTTAGCTTACAAGTTTAGAGGAAGACATAATCGGCCAGGAGCCACAAAATCCCAACAAGAACACCCATCATTTTCTCCTCCAAACTCTTTCATTTCCCACCTCCCATGACCCCAACAAACAAGGATCTCCAATCTAGCTCGTTTTTAATCTTACAACTCTCATCGATCCTCCCTCTCTCTTTTCACAAGGCCCGACATTCTTGATTTGGTGGCAAAATGGTAAGTTCATCCTTCCTTTCTACCTCTACTGTATCATGATGCATCATGGCTGCTACTGCCAATTTTGATAATCTCACATGATTAATCCATTCTGGCACCTTCCCAATAAATGATGATAATAAAAAATCCTGTCCCAGATTTGTCTGGTTCAAGATGGTGACCAATTAATCTGTCTCCTGTTCAGTTGTTGCAGCACCATCGAGATCCATATGGTTGTCTAGATTAAAGAGTTTGTTATTGTATTTTAAAAATATTTTTTTTTAAAATAAAATAATTATTTTTTAGTTATTAAAACTTGCTAAAATGAACTCCCAGTTTTATTTTTCTTTGTTATATTTCATTTTATTTCAAACCCAGAATTCGCATCCTCTGTATGTACTGTGTTGAACACAGTATCAAATCTTGAAATTAAAGATTACAAACATTTCCTTTCTGCTTAATCATTCATCAGTGACGATTAATTATTAATTATTAAATATAGCGCGCTATAGTTCGTTATTATTATTATTTTTAATATATGGCGCAGGCGAACTCAGCATCTGGAATGGCTGTTGACGACGAGTGTAAGCTGAGGTTCATGGAACTTAAAGCGAAAAGGAGTCACCGATTTATCGTCTTCAAGATTGAAGAAAAGATCCAACGAGTAGTGGTGGAGACAGTAGGGGAGTCTCAGCAAAGCTACGATGATTTCGCTGCCAGTTTGCCGGCCGACGAGTGCCGATACGCCGTCTACGATTTCGATTTCACTACTGATGAGAACGTTCAGAAGAGCAAAATTTTCTTCGTTGCATGGTAACATCAGGGGAATATTGCAGTGCAGTTATTATTATTATTATTATTATTATTATTATTATTATTATTATTATTATTATTATTATGTGAATTTATATGAGTCATCACTCTATCGATCATATTAATTTGATTTTAGGTCTCCTGACACGTCGAAGATAAGAAGTAAAATGCTGTACGCCAGTTCAAAGGATAGATTCAGGAGAGAGCTTGACGGGGTTCAGGTTGAGCTGCAGGCAACGGATCCTAGTGAAATGAGCCTGGACATTGTCAAGGAACGAGCTTTTTAAACGGGGTTTCATTTACTTGGCACTCTGAATTATTAGAGCCAAAATTATTTTGGACATAAGTTAATCATTATGGATTATAATGATTTTTCTTTTTTTCTTGCTCTCGGGTTATTTTTACTCTGACCCCTTAATTTTAATTCATTGTCGGGAAAATATTATGTCACTCAATTCAGTCAATTGATGTTTGATTTAGCAAAATAAAACTTAATTTCATCAATTTAAAAGAATTGAAGTCTCAAGACTAATTTTGAAGCTTGAACAAACATCCAACCCCTTTATTTATACATGGTGTGTGTGTCAAAAATCAAGTATTGATTTGTATAATTGGAGAAAAAATCAATGTTTTATTTAGTTAATATTTTTTATATAATTTTATTTTTCACATTATATTTATTTAGGAATTGACTTGATGGTTTGTTTTGTTAAATAAATGGAAAAAATCCACTCTAGATTGATCTTTGGTTTGACAAAACAAATAAATTTATGTTGAAATTAACGCTTAAAAGATCAAAATAAACAAATATGGTAGGCTAGGCAGAGGAGAAGAGAAACGTTTCTGGTGTATGCATGTGGAGGCCAGCAGTTGCACTCTAGAGATGCGTGCAGCTTGCAACGAAATACACAGCTTGCAATAATATATGGAAGATATTATTTATTTATTTTAAAAAAAGAAAAGAATATACATTGTTATTAAGAAAAAGAAGATTAATAAATTTAGAAGCTCTTTCAGCTTCGAGCAACGGGGTGTATGACACGCAAAAGCATTGTTGGTGAAGCTTAAGTAAATAAATAAATGTGCAAGGGATCATAGCATAGAAAAAATATCAGTAATTATATAATTAACCACTCATACATACTAGGATGTTTTTGCTAGCAAATGAGTAAAAGGAACCGATTAAGCAAGCTCAATTAATAACAACAGTCCGTGATGATAAACTCTATCGAACCTCGCACTCTTCTCTCCCCTCGTCGCCTCTACGCTGTCCAAGCTATTCCGCTTCTGATATTTCACTACCTGAAAATATGAACACGATGAAAATGCAACTTTATAAGGAAAAAAGATATATACAAGCTCAGGGTGAGAATCCTGTGATTTCTGGGATTGCCGTCTCATTTTGCATCGAATTTAAAAGATAGTAAGAAATACTCTACAGTTTATGTTTGATCAATCCGTAGACAGTAACAATTGCCATTATCAGGGAATGATCTACGTGAGGCTCCACAACCAGAGTCAGCACATCATCTCCCAGTGTGATTCCCGAAGATAATTGTTTTCTCCTCACCTGCATGAACCCAACAATCTGAAGAGTTTAGACCTAAAACCTGCCTTTGCAATAAGGAAAAGTTAAAATCAGTATGCGGAAACAGAATACTAGCCTCTGCAATAACATCTCCATCAATGCCTACGATTCTGAATTCTCTTTTGCTAGCCAATATCTCTACCTGATATTTCTCAAATCCTACAGTAACTTGACAGGCAAACCTTCCCATGCAAATAAATCTGCTATATTTTTTCACCTGAAACCATGGCTTCTCCCTGTTGGCAGAAGAATCCCATCTATAGCCATACCAACATCCAAAAAACTGTAACCTCTGCATGGATATCGATCAAGAAGAAGAAGAAGAAGAAAACCACTTACAGTTAATATGATCACAAAATCACACCAAACCAATATTAATCACAAACAATTACTAGATCAGTTCCTGTCAGTACCTTTCTTCGTATCG